>CAKOAT010105488.1:97978-126299 GCA_932364175.1 Eruca vesicaria subsp. sativa | reverse complement strand
CCAGCAGGCGAACTAGCCAAGGATTGTCTAGTTCGCCTGCTGGCGAACTAAGCCGGCTTGGCTTAGTTCGCCAGCAGGCGAACTAGTCGAGGGAGTCTAGTTCGCCTGCTGGCGAACTAAGCCAGCTTGGCTTAGTTCGCCAGCAGGCGAACTGGTTGCGACTAGTTCGCGTTCTGCGGCGGTTTCGGTTTTTCGCGGTGTTGTAAAACGATTTCTCGAGTTTTATAAAACGATTCTCGAGTTTTATAAAACGATCCTCGAGTTTTATAAAACGATATTCGAGTTTTATAAAACGGCTTCTCGAGTTTTATAAAACGATCCTCGAGTTTTATAAAACTATCTTCGAGTTTTATAAAACGGCTTCTCGAGTTTTATAAAACGGCTATCTCGAGTTTTATAAAACGATCTTCGAGTTTTATAAAACGATCTTCGAGTTTTATAAAACGATCTCTCGAGTTTTATAAAATGATCTTCGAGTTTTATAAAACGGCTTCTCGAGTTTTATAAAACGATCCTCGAGTTTTATAAAACGATCTTCGAGTTTTATAAAATGATTCTCGAGATTCATAAAACTGTTGCGTTTATGTGTTTGCGGAGAATTTTGGCTATTGATTCCGTCGTACCGATTTTGACCCCAACAATCTAAATGATAAAAACGATGTAGTGATCACTCATTACAGACTTCTACTTGTCCAAGTAACATCAAAGTTCAGAAACATAGTATAAACAGAATGAGTGTGACATTTTCACTTCATGTTACCTTCCTGGAAATCTTTATCCATAAACTGGTCGAAGATCTCACAACATAGCTTGCTTCGTAAGTCCATCCGAGTTTCTGGAAGGCTTTCCTGAAACTACACAAATGCTTCCTGAACTTTATAAAATCTAGACAGTCTCACAAGCACAAGCAACAAAAGACTAACAATGTCATAAACAACATTTCCTAAACACATTCAATAGATGCAAACAAACAACAAATGAACATATAAGCAGGCTTCGTGTTTCTTCGAATTTTCTGGAAAGCTATCCTGAAACATTGAAATATTTTCCTGAATTTTTTTTAAAACAATTTGTGGAAAGCTATCCTGAAACTTTGATACACATTCCTAAAATTAATATATTAGTGGCCTTGATATCCCTATGTACAAAATTCAACGGAGATTCTTAAAAGAGAAACGCTAGACCTTTTGCAATCCCACTGCAAATCTTAAATCTCTTAGGCTAGTCTAGTGGATTCTGTTTATGCTTTGGATCTACAACATTGCAAACAACAAACACATTTTCTTTAGAACTAAAGAATCAAAAGAAATCTCTTGGAAACCAACAAAAAAAATCACTTAATAAGGTTTAAGATAAACTGTTGTTCTCCATGTATTCATACACCAGCAATAGCTGAGACTATTTGACACAGAAGCCGTGAATCTTAACGAGGTTTTGATGTTGAAGAGACGAAATTGCGTCAATATCGTTTAGAAACTCTATATTCCTTTGTTTTAATTTAGAAGAGAGCTACTTAATTGTTACAAGTGTTATATCTATTTCTGGAAGGCTTTCCTGAAATTACACAAATGCTTCCTGCAATTTTATAAACACTAGACATTTTCACAAGCCTAAGCAGAACAAAACACCAAGCTAAAAAAAATTTCGAGTTTCTGGAAGGCTTTCCTGATACTACACAAATGTTCCCTGAAATTTTTATAAACACTAGACCGTTTCACAAGCACAAGCAACAAGAGAATAATAAGCAAATTCAGGAGCCTATTAAAGATATCAACATGCCTAAGCAGAACAAAACACTAAGCAAAAAAAGTTTATTTGGTGATTTCTATAGCCAATGAATTTTTTTATAGATTTTGATTATGTTTTTTTTTGGAAGATTAAGTTCCAAATTAGGATAGCCATCTTGAACAAGAATCATCTAACATTTCTTACCCTTTTTATTCTGTTCAAAAACAAACTTATGCCAGAGCTTCAGGAAGCCCTTCCTAAAGCGAATATTAAACTTTCCGGAAGCTATCATAACATTTTTCTTTTTAATTAAATATTAAATTTTCAGAAAGTCCTTCCTAAATATTTTACTTGTTATCCTAACATTTTATTTAGGAAGATTAATTTCCAAATTAACATTTTTTTTTTTGAAAGATTAAGTTCTAAATTAGGATAGTCATCCTGAACAAGGATTGTCTAACATCGTATTACTATTCTGCGTAACCAAATAAAAAATATTTAAAACAAATTTAACACCGAATTTTCTAGAAAGCTTTTCTGAACCTACACAAATCCTTCCTGAAACTATACAAATCTTTCTTGAAAACAGAACACACAATTTCACAGGCACATACAATGTCTAGAAATTTCATAAGCAAATTCATGATCCTACCAGAAACATCAGTATGCGTAATCCAAACAAGTAACCAATCAAAAGGTTTTTTAAATTTGTTAACATCGGATTTTCTGGAAAGCTTTCCTGAAACCACATAAATCCTTCCAGAAATTTAAAAAACAATACACAGTTTCACAAGCACAAGCAAGAAACGAACAATGTCATAAGCAAATTCACGAGCCTACCAAATATATCAACATGCGTAAGTCAAACAATAAAGGGGAAACTTTTTTTTTAGACCAAATAGGTTTGGACATTGTCCCTTTAATCTAAATTATATTTTGTACCAATTTTGACTCTAATATCCTTTATTTATTTCCGAAATTATCAAAAAATAGATTTATGAAGCAATTGTTTTAAAAAAAAAATAGTACATAATGATGAAACCCCTATATCTATATAGTGATATTTTTTTTCCTGTTTTAAAAATGTGTAAATAATAATTTCAAATATTATTCTATCGAAATTAGAGATACAGATTAGAATACGGAATCCACTTTTTCACTATTTCTATGAACTGCAGAATATGTTTTCTACGGATATAACAAGAATCTAAAATCGTTTGGAATAGAAATTCTAGGGGTGGGCGTTCGGGTACCCGTTCGGGTTCGGGTTCGGGTTCGGGTCGGGTATTTCAGGTTTTCGGGTATTTCGGTATTGGGGTATAGAACCCGTTCGGGTATTTTTACATATCGGGTCGGGTTCAGATGTTTTTAGTTCGGCTTCGGTTATTTCGGGTCGGGTTCGGATATTTAGATTTTGAAAGAAAATTTCAAATTCTTTACTACTTAAGTTTCATGTATTTAAAATTTAACTATTAATTTAACTGTTTTTAAAATGTTTAATAAGTTAGATGATTAATAATTTTGAAAATAAATTATTGAAAATAAAATTCATTATTTTGGTTGTTATTTTTGAATTTTGGATGCAAATTTTGTTTAAAATGGGAAATAAGAAGCTTAATATGCATTTTAAATGAGTAAAAATTATTATTTTTTTACAATTATATGTATATTATCTGATCTTAAATTATACATAACATTATATAAATATTTTTAATAAAATGAGATAAATAAACTAGGAATAAATAAGTATATATACATATGTTCGGTTATCTTCGGATACCCATTCGGGTTCGGTAATACCCGTTCGGGTTCGGATATCCAAACTCTCCTAACTCAATACCCGTTCGGGTATTTTGTTACTTCGGTTCGGATATTTCGGGTCGGGTTCGGGTACGAGTTCGGGTGTCGGATAAAGTGCCCACCCCTAAGACATTCCACGCTTATCAAAGAGTTCTAATAAAAGTAGAAATTGAAATCTAAACTTTTACTTAAATCTAAAACTAGTAGAAATCGGAATCTACATTCTCACAACGTTCTAATACATGTAGAAACTGATTTCATATCTTTTTACACAGTTCTACCTTTAGTAGAATCTGAATTCTACAGATAAATATTATTAGATCCGAAAATATAGCAAGAATATATTAGGAAATATCGGTTTCCATATTTAAAATTTAATATATATATATATATATATATATATATATATATATATATTTTTTTTTAAAAAAGAAAATTCAAAGTCAAAAACGTTTTCTAAACATGAAAATCTTTGGAAAATATTCTCACGGTTATTGTCACATTTTTCTCACGCCTCGTCTCCATTCTCCCCAATATTTTCACATTCTTTACCTTGTTACTACTATGATTCATGTCTATGCTTCATGTGGTGTTTGGGATTCGGTTGTAGCTTCAGGTTGGAGGTTTTCTGTTGATGAAACGAAAGGGGAAAGGTTACTTACTTTGCAATTGAAGTCTACTCTGGAAGAGTTACAGAAAGTTGTTATAGAGGATTTTGGTTTCGAAGATAAGGATGCTGATTTGGAGTTAAGTTACATATCTATTGGGTTGATGGACACATCAGAATGTCCACCAGTGGTCATCGGAAACTCACGCCAAGTGCACAACTTTCTAGGGTTTTGTAAGAAGCATCAGTCAACTCGGTTATGTGTCTCCTATAAACCGAAGGAAGATAATCCAAATAAGATTGACATTGATCTTAATGAGATGCCCATTGATTCACGTACTGTGGAAGAGGAAAACCGAAATTCTTGTGCCAATGGGGGCGCTTCAGATGTCAATGTTAAAGGAGCTAAGCATAACAACAAGAGAAAAGAAAAGATGGAGCATTCCAAGACTGATGGAGATGATTATGGTGTTGATGAGAAGAAAAAGGAACGATGATAGGATACAATGTCGATAAAGATGTTGATGTTGCTGACACCATCTTCTCTGAAGAAGAAAACAGAGAAAAATTATCAAAGAGTTATGTGGTGGAGTTGGTTAAGCAAGGAGATCTTTTCCTCAACCGAGCAGTATTGAAGGCGAGGTTTGAGCTGTGTACAATGAAACATAACTTTGACTACAGAGTTATCAAATCCAATAAATCAGTTTGGTGTATTAGATGCGCTGATAATGTTTGCAATTGGGGTGTTCGAGCTGCATGTATGAACGGGTCTACATATTTTATTATTAAGAAGTATGTCGGTACACATTCTTGCACACCTTCTAGCAAAAGTAGAGCCGGTAAGACAGCTTCAGTGAAAACAATAGGTGGTCTGATCATGCATAAATATGAAGGTGTCAAAGAAGGGCCTAAAGTGAAAGATATTGTACAGATTATGCGTGATGATTATGGATGTGAGATCTCTGAATGCTTGGCGTGGGATTCTCGTGATTTGCAGTCAGCGCCATCAGAGGTATTCCAGAGCTAAGCTATGGTAAAATACCGAAGTATTTGCACATGCTGTGAGAGGCCAATCCGGCCATACCGAAGTATTTGCACATGCTACGAGAGGCCAATTAGGACAACCAATCCTGCTGAATCTATTAATTCTGCCTTGCGCACGCCAAGAGAGTTTCCGGTAATTCCTTTGTTGGACAGCATTAGAGAAATGCTAACACGGTGGTTTTTAAAGCGTAAGAGGAAGATTTCAAAGCATACGCATCCTTTGACCATATATGTGGAGGAAAAGATTGATAGGAGAATCGAGAAAGGTAAAACTTTTGTAGTTTACCCTGTAAAAGACTATCAGTTCCTTGTTAAGGGTGATACAATTGACTGCTTTGTTGATTTGGATAAACGGATGTGCTCATGTGGGAAGTACAACCTCTTGAAAATTCCTTGTAGACACGCGATAAAAGCCGGTTTCTCTGTTGGAAAACAACCACACACATTGACTGATTTGATGTACACCACGGGAGCTTGGAGAGAAGCTTATAAAGAAAGCATAAATCCCATTGCTGTTCCTGAAGATGCTTGGTCTGTCCCTGAAGATGTGGAAAATTCTGAAGTGTTACCGCCTGAGACAAGAAGGTCTCTTCGAAGAAACAGAAGAAAAATATACGAAATCATTGAAGACAAAATCATCACAAGGATCACAGGGACCTAAGCTTCGCAGGTGCAGCAGGTGTGGTTTTGGTGGCCACAACAGATCAACTTGCAAGATGCCAATATAGTCGCTTTGTTTGCTGTTTTTTCACCACTTTGTTTCAGATTTTCAGACTGTATTTGGTTAGTTTTGAAAAAGTTTGCTTCATGTTTCAGTTTCGAACAAGTTTTCTTCATGTTTCTAGTAATACGCATTCAGTTTCAAACAATATTGTTTCATGTTTTAAATTTTGTTATATTCTCTTGTTGATCATATGATATGTCGCCTTGAATTTGGTTATAAAAAAACTCTGTTACATAAACATTGGAGGTATGAATAAATCCCAGGAACCAGTGTATCTATTTCAGTCATTCTTGGCTGCATAATTTTCGAAAAAGACAAATAATAGACCCTAAACAACCCAGATCATCGGACTTAATCTTCTTACTAAATTATTTAACTACCATCTTCTGCAAAATCCTTTTCAGATCTTGAATCTCCTCTGCGATTCTCCTTTTCTGAATATCTACCCTTCGAATCTCATCAAGCAACGCTTCATCACACCACTTAAATAAATGGAGTCCCTCTTCTGCTACATCAAAACCCATAAGCAAATAAGAACAAACTAGTCTCAAGTATAGTATAGAACAAATACACTTAATAATTGAAACCTGTAACCCAATCTCGCATCTGTAGAATCTTCTGTATGGGTTTCCATCAGTTTTTGAGTAGAATATCACAACCCTATGTCCACACCAACATCGAGATGGTACTCCTACACAGAATCGCCTCTCTGTATTCATGTTTGACAAAGATATTTACAGAGAAAGGAGAGAGACAGAGAAACGAGGATGGAGAAACTGATTTGAGATGGATCTGTTTTGGGTTTTTGAAGGTTATATATGTAGGGTTTTATGTCGAAGATGGGTCTTTTTCGGGTCCGAATTTAGAGTAAGAACGGGCCTGTCTAGTTTAGGGTAACCTATATTATATATATTTAATATAATTTACAAATTTAAATCCTTTTTAGTTCTAAATATAACTATATAACACATATTAACATTTTTTAAAAAAAACATATATTAACTTTGTTTTTAAAATTAATATATAATTTAAAAATTTAAATACTTTTTTAAAAAAGGTTTAGGGTATAAGTCCCCATTTGCGGTATAGTGTCTAAGTAAGGTTTAAAAGATAATATATAGTTCTAAATATAACTATATAACACATATTAACATTTTTTTTTAAACTAATAATATAATTTACAAATTTAAATACTTTTTTAAAAAAGGTTTAGGGTAAAAGTCCCCATTTGCGGTATAGTGTCTAAGTAAAGAACTATATGTTATACTATAGCTTAAACATCCTCGAAAGTGAAGATAAAAGTTTCTAAAAATCAGGAAACAAACCATATGTTATACAATAGCTTAACATCCTCCGAAATATAGCATTAACATCCTACAAATATAGCTTAAACCTCCAATACAATTGATCAGGAAATCTCAATACATTTGTTAGGCTTATAAGCAGGAGGCTCATACTTCGACATCCTCTCCAGCAACTCTGGATCATTACCAGGCTTCCCATAGATCCCAAAGCATTATAATCCGACCATTCTTGATGTTATCATCACTCATAACCGACAAATCTAACCCAAGCGCATGGCATTCGATGTGTTTTACAGCATACACAATGCAATGACAAGCACGTTGGTTGAGATTATGCATAGGGGTATAGCTTACACTAAACGCCGTGATTGTGAGATTCTTCTGGTTTGTCACCGACTGAACGGCCTTGACGATCCTAGGAATAAGTACCGTGAATGCTTCAACCTCTATGTACCTCTGTAAACCCGAGCAATCAAACACATCGATATGCCTAGTCACGAAACTGATGCATAACGCGATCCAGTGATTCCGATTGACCAAAACTGGAACATACATTCGATCTACACACCCCACACCTTTCTTGTTTTTCCGTGAGAAGGCAGTTCGCCTTTGCCATATTCCGGTAGATACCTATCCATAGTGTACTTCTTCGCACCACGTTCTTAAAATTGATGTACTCGCTTCTAATGAAGTCGCTGAACACGCATGACATGAAAGCAACACGATCTGTTTTCCATCGTCCGAGTGTTGTTCTTTTCCGGAATACATACATCATAGCATCAATCTCCTACAATTGCAAGGCTGATGTTAGTAGACAGCCTAAATAAAACCTATACTTTATTAGAAGTGAGGAGTTGGATGCTTAATTGGATTTATAGTGTGATTACATATTGCCTCATTTAAAAAACAAGGACCAACCTGTAAACCTCTGTTTAAAAAAATAATAATTAGTTAAAACATTATACAATAACATATAGTAAGGATTAACTTACATTATCACTAATTTCCAAATACAAAATGATAATCTCAACAGATATTACCATTTTATTTTCGTTAAATCATGTTTTAATTACTTCAAGTACAGTGCATTTTTAGTATGATATACATTCGTATCACTTAAAATAATAACTTAATTTATTACTTTAATAGTGTGTTGAAAATAATATTATATATTTCACAAAAATACAAGTATATTTTATTTAAAATATTTAATAAATTTTCTTATTACTTCAGAATTTTTAATATAACTGAAAAAAATCCTTCAAATTTTCTAAACATGTAGTCAACAATTTATATACAATGTGTCTATTCATAACAAATTAAACAGATCAACTGAATTATAAAAACCTATTCAAAAATACAATACATCTAATATCTTATACACGATTATGATCAAGAAAGACCAAAAGATAAATTTAAGCTATTTTATTTTAATAATAGATAATTAAATAATTTATTTCCTTTTATGATATTTAAGTTCTATGAATAAAAACTTGTCTCCGAATCTAGTAGTTCTTAAAACAGTGAATTGATGATCCGTGCGTAGCTGGATGCATGGTAATCCTAATAACAAACTAGAGTTTTTGCCCGCACGTTCGTGCGGGTATATTTTTCATTTAAAAAATTATTTAATACTAATATAAAATTTTTAAATATATAATTTATATTTTTATGTTATATATTCTGTAAATTTATAATCTAATTGGTGTAGATTTTTATTCAACATTATTAATATATAATATTCTTTAATTCCTTTTTATTTTCTTATTAAACATTATTAATAGAAAATGTTTTTATATTTTTATATTTTATCAACATATTATTTTATAATAAAAATATTAAATTTTAAGTTAAAAATACTTTTCACTAATATTAGTTGAATTAGTAAAACTTTCTCATATCCTATCTTTCTTAAATAACACATGTACTAAAAATTAGTTATATACTATTATATTTTTATATAATCATTTTAGATAATATGTTTTTGTTAGTTTTAAATTAAGTAAAAAATAAGATATAGTAAAAATTTAACACTAACATTTTTGTATAAAAAATATACATGATTTATGATGTTAATCCTTTATTGGTGAATAATGTTTTTATTTAAGTTAAATAAATTTTAAAATAAAGTTTCATTTACCAACTTTATTTATTTTATTTAATTCATAGTGCAATTCTATTTTAATATAACATAAACTATAATATGAAAATTTTAAAATAGTATAGGATTCGTTTTTTTGTTATAATAGTGAAATTTTAATTAATATTAATGTATAATAGTATGATATTATTAATTATGAAATTCATTATTATGTTATTTAATAAAAAAATATTTAAACTGTTAGTAAGATTTTGTTAGATTTTCTCTCAAACGATTCTGTTATATCTAAAAATAAAATGTAAATCTATTATTTTCAGCATATATGATATATATTTGATTGATTAACCTAAATAATTTAATATGTCATACTAAGTAATTAATGAAATTGTCCTATATGACTTCATTGTAGTAGATAAAAATAGTTACTCTATTTTAATAGAGTAGATAATTTATATGTATGCCGAGAAACCCTAATGTAAAAAAGCCTTAATTTGATTTTTAATCGTTACCACGTAATTAAAATGTTCTGAAATCTCCAGCTTGTTTATTCCTCCAACTGAGTCCCGATATTTGCTGTAACGATATGGAATGGAACTAGTTGTCAAACGAAGAAAAATTCAAAAAGTTTGTTCTTTATTTAAAAAATAACTCGCAACAAGAATTAGTTTATTAGAAAAAACAAATTAATTTGTACCTAGGACTTATCGTTTATTCTCTCGACCATCCAAGAGTCGCTCAGAGATCTTATCTGTTTTACAGTTACTGTAAGTCTGCAAAGATTTAAAAAGTTGGTTCTTTATTTAAAAAATAATGTCCAGTTTCTGGGAGAATTCAACAGAGGCTATTGACTCTAATGTCCAGTTCTTGAATTTTGAGGATTCAATGACAAGCCCTGAGTTCTCTAATGGTTTCTTCCCTCGGGATCATCAGTCTTTGCCTTTGAGAACCAGCAGGAGATCACCGAGTTTACCGGAGTTTCCGGTAAAAATATGTCATTACTTCAGCAGAGGTTACTGCAAACATGGCAACAATTGTCGGTACTTTCACGGGCAGATCATACCAGAGAGAGAGAGTTTCTCTCAGATGTTTAATGCAAACAACATAAGTGATGAAGAGCAGCACGTTGTTTCTCCTGGATCACTAGAGAAGCTTGAAGGAGAGATCATTGAACTGCTTAAATCAAGAAGAGGCGCTCCAATTTCCATAGCTTCATTGCCAATGATGTACTTGGAAAAATACGGTAGGACCCTTCAAGCTGAAGGATATCTCACAGAGTCACAAAGACATGGCAAAGCTGGCTATAGCCTCACCAAGCTTCTTGCTCGCTTGAAGAACACCATCCGTCTCATCGACAGGTTATTTAGTTTGTTACATATAGTTTTGTTTCAATGCTCATTCATTTATTTTACTAAATTATCTCGCAGGCCTCATGGGCAGCATTCGGTTATATTAGCAGAAGATGTATCAAAGTTTGTGGAATACTTGGAAGAGAGAAACGAACATGGAGCAATCCTTGCTGGTTCAAAACAGATTTACTTGACATTTCCAGCAGAGAGTAGTTTTTCTGAACATGATGTCTCAAACTACTTCTCCAAATTTGGGCTTGTGGAAGATGTGATGATTCCTTGTCAACAGAAGAGAGTGTTTGGATTTGTAACATTTGTTTACACAGAAACTGTCAAACTCATTCTTGCGAAAGGCAATCCTCATTTCATTTGTGGGGCTCGTGTTCTCGTTAACCCTTACCGGGAAAAATCACTCCCTAGTCGATATCTTGACAATAACAAGCCTCTTCACGGGATGCGGTATGGCTCCCAATACATCGACAGAGACATGGAGATGAACACATGTTAGTAATTTATCAAAATCAGTTTTTGTATATACAATAATCTTGTTTGTGATTACGGTTTTCATTTAACTGTTTTTTTTTTCTTTGGTCTTTTAAAGTGCCAGCGCGTGTAAGTGAGAGCTCGAGTCAAGACTAATGAGAATGAAGAGAGTAGAATCTGTGCTTTCGTCGTCGTCGCGGGTTTTTGTTGACGGCCCCATCATGAGAGAGATAGGAGAGTGAGTCGAGAGAGAGAGAGAGTCGTAAGAGAAAGAAATAGAAATGTGTTTTTATTTTATTTTTAACATAAAACAAGAGTAATAATGTCATTCCGCGAATTAATGAATGTTATTATTGGGACTTTCAGCTTTCTATGCTAGTTTTGTGATAAAAACTCAAAAGAGTCTATTATGGAGAATTGTTCTAAGTTATATGCTATAATTGATAATATATAAGTACATAATATATCTTATTGATATGTTCTTTATAAATTAAAATGCTAACTTTAGTAATTTGTTATCATGATTTAAATTCAGAGTTATTTTTATCAAATTAAATAAAACATAACTTTAAAATATTTTGGCTAATATTTAATTATTTAATAATATTATCATATTACTATTTTTTTAGTTTATAAAAATTATCATTATTGTTATAACTTAATATTCTTACGAATTATTTTAAATAGTATAACAAAGTAGCAAAACATATTATGTTTTTAAACTGAAATATCTTTATGTTTTAATAAAATTGATATATAATCATATTAAGTAAAATTTATAAAATATTATAGAATATAAATATATTTATGGTTTTACTTTTTAGTATAAAGTTAAATAAATCAAAAATTGATGCTATATAAACCGAATCACACCAAAGTAGATATAATTTTAATGTGGTAGCTATTTTTTGTAAATCGAAATACCGAAAAAAACGAACCGGAATCCGGACTAAACACTCCGACTCACACGTCACTGATTTCTAGATTATCAAAAAATAAGTAAAATCTAAATATATACATGAAACAATATTTATGCACAGTTTATATGTAATATTTGGCAAACGTAAGTTTGGGAAATATCTAAATGATTCTCTTTCAACATTGGGTGAAAATTATGTATTCCTTATTTATAGAACTACTAACTGAAAAAATATTCTTAAGATTTGTTTTTTTGGGGGGGGGGGGGCAATCATCGTTATTTTCAAATAAAAAGAGATAACATCAATGGATTCTATTTATTCTAACATTAAAGTTGTTATAGTCGTATGTGTTCAAAAAAAAAAAAGAAAAAAAAAAGATAGTCGTACTTTTAATATCTAAACGATTTCATTCAATATTTTTGAAAATTCTACATTCCATGCTTGCAAAAATGCAACTAATTGTTAGCATATTCTAAAATATTCGGGATGCATTATCACTAATTTCCAAATACAAAATGATAATCTCAACAGATATTACCATTTTATTTTCGTTAAATCCTGTTTTAATTACTTCAAGTACAGTGCATTTTTAGTATGATATACATTCGTATCACTTAAAATAATAACTTAATTTATTACTTTAATACTGTGCTGCAAATAATAATATATATTTCACAAAAATACAAGTATATTTTATTTAAAATATTTAATAAATTTTCCTATTACTTCAGAATTTTTAATATAACTGAAAAAAATCCTTCAAATTTTCTAAACATGTAGTCAACAATTTATATGCAATGTGTCTATTTATAACAAATTAAACAGATCAACCGAATTATAAAAACCTATTCAAAAATACAATACATCAAATATTTTATACACCATTATGATCAAGAAAGACCAAAAGACAAATTTAAACTATTTTATTTTAATAATAGATAAATTAAATAATTTATTTCCTTTTATGATAATTTAAGTTCTATGAATAAAAAAACCTGTCTCCGAATCTAGTAGCTCTTAAAACAGTGAACTGATCCGTGCGTAGCTGGATGGTGGTAATACTAGTACCAAATATAACTCATATGTATGCCGGGAAACCCTAGTGTAAAAAAGCCTTAATTTGATATTTAGTCGTTAAATCACGTAATTAAAAGTCCTAAAATCTCCAGCATATTTATTCTTCCAACTGAGTCCCGATATTTGCTGTAACGATATGGAATGGAACTAGTTGTCAAACGAAGAAAAATTCAAAAAGTTTGTTCTTTATTTAAAAAATAACTCGCAACAAGAATTAGTTTATTAGAAAAAAACAAATTAATTTGTACCTAGGACTTATCGTTTATTCTCTCTACCATCCAAGAGTCGCTCAGAGATCTTATCTGTTTTACAGTTACTGTAAGTCTGCAAAGATTAAAATGATAAATTAAAAATTGCACGATCTCCCATTTGTTGTGTTCTACGTTCTCTGTTTCCTTTTCTGTTTATCTTTTGTCTTAAAAAAGTACTGTTCTTCTCTTTCGTTTGTTGTTCTCACGGTCTTGAGTTAATAATTATTCAGTTTCCTTCCCACAGAGACCAAATCATATTTCCTTTTTCTAAATAGAATCCAGGCTTCGCCCAGCGCCGGCACTTTAATTATGGTATAAACTTATTTTCCAGTAGTTTTTTTTTCAATATATTAATCGTTATCTCTGTTTGGATAGTGCTAAACACATTTGTTATCTGACACAATCATTTTAATTTAAGCAGAAACTTGTCCATGGGAATCGCTGAAAATATATGAGTCTATGAACATGGAGGAAATTCACGAACAGATCCATTAAAAGGTTACACATCTAATAAGTCCTTTTGATTTGTTGTTCATCGTTTACCTTAAGAAAAAGAAGAAGACTCTTCTCCTTACTGCTTTCAGGTAATCCATTTCCTGCTTTTTGATTAAAATCTTGGTCCTTAAAAAAAATGGTAATGGGGTCAAATGTTGTTTTGTTTGTATAAGCATGACTCAGATCTCAATTCTTTGTTCTTCTTATCCATATTTTTTTATATTTTTTCTTAGTTTGAAATTTAAATTCCACTTTCATAAAATTAATGAGTTATTGCGTGAGTCTCAAGCTTCTACTCTAAATGTTTAACTAAAAATCTGTGGAATAAGAATGAAGTTGTGAACAATTTGAGTGATTTTCTTTTGCAGAAGACTTTTGGGATAAGAACGTTATTATTAGAGATGAATTTCACAGAAGCGATGAACGTTGTGCACAACAGAATCCAACAACTGGAACCTGAAAATGCTACGAGAATCATTGGTTATCTTTTGTTGATGCAAGACCATGGTGACCGCGACATGATCCGTCTCGCCTTCTGTCCTGATTCTGTGATGCGTTCCATGATCAACTTCGTTAAATACGAGCTAGCTAAAGATCCTCGTTACCACCACAGCCCTCCTTCTGATCACATTCCTACTCATAGTTTCGGATCTTTCCAGCCTCCCTTGGTATCGGTTTCTCCTCCTTTGAGAACCAGTTTCTGGGAGAATTCAACAGAGGCTGTTGACTCGAATGTCCAGTTCTTGAATTTTGAGGATTCAATGACAAGCCCTGAGTTCTCTAATGGTTTCTTCACTCGGGATCATCAGTCTCTGCCTTTGAGAACCAGCAGGAGATCACCGAGTTTACCCGAGTTTCCGGTAAAAATATGTCATTACTTCATCAGAGGTTACTGCAAACATGGCAGCAATTGTCGGTACTTCCACGGGCAGATCATACCAGAGAGAGAGAGTTTCTCTCAGATGTTTAATGCAAACAGCATAAGTGATGAAGAGCAGCACGTTGTTTCTCCTGGATCACTAGAGAAGCTTGAAGGAGAGATCATTCAACTGCTTAAATCAAGAAGTGGCGGTCCAATTTCCATAGCTTCATTGCCAATGATGTACCTCGAAAAATACGGTAGGACCCTTCAAGCTGAAGGATATCTCACAGAGTCACAAAGACATGGCAAAGCTGGCTATAGCCTCACCAAGCTTCTTGCTCGCTTGAAGAACACCATCCGTCTCATCGACAGGTTATTTAGTTTGTTACATGGAGTTATAGTATGCTGATTTATTTTTGACTAAATGATCTTTTGAATATTTCAGGCCTCATGGGCAGCATTCGGTTATATTAGCAGAAGACGTATCAAAGTTTGTGGAATACTTGGAAGAGAGCAACGAACATGGAGCGATCCTTGCTGGTTCAAAACAGATTTACTTGACATTTCCAGCAGAGAGTAGTTTTACTGAACATGATGTCTCAAACTACTTCTCCAAATTTGGGCTTGTGGAAGATGTGAGGATTCCTTGTCAACAGAAGAGAATGTTTGGATTTGTAACATTTGTTTACACTGAAACTGTGAAACTCATTCTTGCGAAAGGCAATCCTCATTTCATTTGTGGGGCTCGTGTTCTCGTTAAGCCTTACCGGGAAAAATCACGCTCTAGTCGATATCTTGACAATAACAAGCCTCTTCACGGGATGCGGTATGGCTCCCAATACATCGACAGAGACATGGAGATGAACACATGTTAGTAATTTATCAAAATCAGTTTTTATATACTATATACTCTTGTGATTACGGTTTTCATTTAACTGTTTTTTTTTCTTTGGTCTTTTAAAGTGCCAGCGCGTGTAAGTGAGAGCTCAAGACTAATGAGAAAGCAGTTTCTTGAGGAACATGAGCAATCGATTTCAAAGTCATTACCTACTAATTACTCCTATCTTGGCTTCTCCGATGACTTTAAACTAACAGCAGATGGTAATTAATTATAACACTAATTAATATATTAAGATAATATACAATCAATTGCTTGATGTTTCTTAATTTGTAGCGGAGCAAGAGGAACAAGCGGGACGGTTGAGCTATCTGCTAGAGTATTTGAACACCGAAGATAATGTCTTGAACATAACCACTAACTACAAAGACACGGATCGGTAGGCAACAAAAAAAAAATGATCTTAACAAACACAGATTTAAAGTCTTTTATTATTTTATCATATGATGAGGTTTTCTTTTTTTCTTTCAGGAGAATCCATTGTGAACCTTTGGACAACCAAGTCTTGAATCTACCAGAGAGTCCGTTTTCTTCCCTTTCTGGGAAGGAGATTTCGACAGTTACATAGTGATCAGGAAGAGATTAATACCTAACCAAAAGAGAGAAGAAAGGTAGGAGCATAAAGGTTAGAGGGAAATTTCACAACGATCTAATAATCATCAGTCAGCAAAAAGAGTTTTTTTTTTTTTTTTAATAATGTTCGTGCATGGCAAATTTAGAATCTTCAGCAATAACACCAAAGAGCAAAAGAGGTGACAGAAACGCACAAGCTGAGCCGAGCAGCTTGAGAAAATTTAAAGTTCAATTGGTTATATTAATAATTCAAAACTTCATAAAGTTTACTTTGCTTCTTTTATTTCGCTTGTTCTATCTCTTATAAACTTTATTATGCTGATAGATCGTATCTCATTGTACATTATGATAATCATTCTAGGTTTAAGAAACAAGGTTTAATGTATGTGGCTAGTTTCTACAGATTTTAGGAAATATCTCCATCAGTGAACGTAGTTCTCGTCCATATGATTATTTGTAATTTATGACAAATATATGTATTTTGTTTGCTCCAAAGATAAAGATGTTCCTATGGAAGACTTTTCAAGGTGCTCTACCGGTTGGCGATAGACTAGCGTCAAGAAACATTGCTGGTGATATTAAATGTTCGAGGTGCGGCCTCACTGAATCTATCCATCATCTACTCTTTCAATGTGACTTCACTAAAAGGGTATGGGCACTGGCTCCCATTTACCCCCATGTTGAGGGTAGCGGATTGATAGACTTTCCTGTGAATTGGTCGGAACTGATGACACTAACCTGTCTCCCCCCAACCGGCCTCTCTGGTGACGTGTTTATCCCATGGCTCCTTTGGTCCCTCTGGACGGCGCGGAATAATCTTGTGTTTAACAAGAAGTCTACGACAGAGGAAGAGATTATCACAAAAGCAGCTTTCTATGCTAGAGAATGGTTAAGTGCTCAGGAACCTGCACTACCCCCTATTCGACACAACCCTCGGATTGAGAGGCAATCTGCAAACTGCTACACCCTACAAACGGATGCGGCATGGAACGCAGAATCGGGTATTGCTGGGCTCGGATGGATTTTTCAAAAAGATGCAGAACGAACTTCCTTTGGTGCTCACTGCTACTTTGTGGCTTCGCCACTGGTGGCTGAAGCTTTAGCCCTACGGGAAGCAATCTTCATGTGTAGAGAGTTGGGGCTCCAACGACTTAGATGCGAGACTGACTCTACCCAGCTCGTCAGAGCAATTACGTCGGGCAAACCGACCCCAGATATCTATGGTATTGTTGCTGATATTGTGAGTTTATGCTCTGCTTTTGATTTAATCCACTTCACATGGATACCTAGGGGAAAAAACAAAGAGGCTGATGCCTTGGCTAAACAAGCTCTGGTGCTTGAGACTAATGTATTGAACTCCACCCTTCGAGGTGTTTAAGTTTTAATGAAAGTTTGTGTTACAAAAAAAAATATGTATTTTGTTTGCTTAATTAGAGAGATCAAACATACATATGGGCCTATGGGGTCATAAAGAATCAGCTAAAGGATGAAAAATGATCATATAAGACGATAATACAACTATAAAATGCTATCATCACATATGAGACCAATACATAAATATCTAGTTTGGTGAAAATTATTGTCAATAGATAGTTCCTCTGTTGTCAACTCTAACTATGTTCTAAACATATTTTGATTTCTGAGTAACGTTATTTAGGAGAAGCAAAGAAAAGAACAGTGACGCCATAATGAATGATTTAATAGTCCAGAAAGTCTAGGACAACACAACACAATACCAGTCTACTCACCCTTTCTTCTTAATCATGTTCTTAGCTCAATAATTCAGGACTCTACATTTCTAAACTATGTAAGGCGAGTCATATAATCTTTTCAAGTCCATGTCTTAATGTTCTCTGTTTATTTATACAAGTTAATCATCTCCTTATCCAACTAAAAAATAATATATATATATATATATATATATATATATATATATATATATATACATCCTCTTATGTTCTTGCTTGCTATTTGTAATAACCCTACTCATCCAAACATTGGTCTTAGCTCTCTACACATGATTTATTGGTAGTGAAACAGAAAAAGAAACAACTTATTTTGATAAACCTAACAAATAAGGGGAAAGAACCTTATGACTGCAGAAAAGTGCCAACACTGTACGAACTAACACAGGTATAGAAAGGGAAACTCAAATGCAAATTATGCAATCATGCTTGCTAATGTAACGCAGCTGGACTCTGTGCTTCATAGATCAAATTCACTCTATTTTGCCATGAATTAAACAGAAGGAAAATATAGCAACAAAAACAAAAAGTACAATAACAATCATTCTTGTTCAAAGAGAGAAAACAAAAACAAGTAAATATGCAAGATACAGACCATATATAGGTGGATAAGAGCACACCAGTGGATGGAAACATTTTGAGGAAACTCAGTAGCAAAAACTATAGTAAGGTAAAAAACCCACATAATTCCCTCTCGAACTAGGGAATAATATGTCATCTCACAAAAATCCTTTCCAGAATTTTCTTTTTAAACAAAAGTGGTAAGAAAAGGAATGATAAATTGCTGTTTTTACTTTTTATAACTGGACTGTAAAATTTCGGTCATGACTAAGGTCAATAAAGAGCGAATGTAAAGAAGAGATCAAACAAAGAGATCAAACAAAAACCAACTACGCTTTGTTTACTCGTTGAATATCACCTAATACAACAGCTTTAGTTTAGTGACCAAACATAATCTTTTGCGTGTCAACAGTCTCTCTTACATCTCTAGTCTTCGCTGATACAACTATTACACTTGGTCTAAATCTGATACCTTCCTTCTCCTGCAAGGTCACTGGAATCAATCAATCAGCTTCTGCTCCAACGTGAAGCAGCTCCTCGGGGATTGCAGCCGGATCTAAGTCCCAACAGTTTCCAGGAAAGCCGCTAGTTGCACCTTTGAGAAACCAAGACGGCACTTGATGTGAAAACCGCAGCATCTCGCTCCTTGGTATCCATCTCTTACCGTCTTCCCTCGCGCTCCTGTGATATACTGTTTTGTAGCCCTCTAGCTTAACAAGAGGCACAATGCACACACCATACTGTTCAGTATACTCATCAAGGACCTCGACCATTTCATATTCGTGCCTCACTTCGTCAGGTGTTGATTCATTCCAGTTCAGTGACCAGTTCTTGTAGACCGCCCAAATGTCCCCAGTTTTGGGGAAGATTCGAACACAACCGCCTCTCCCTGTCTTCCTGCCTCTCAAAAGATGCGAAAATATGTTAACTTGTTCAACTATGTCATAGTTTTGTATCCTGAAATGTCCGCACGATTTTGTAAACCCGTATTGAACCCACTTCATGGACCCGAACTCGATGTCGGTTTTGGAGCTTAGGTAGGCTATGTCAATCTTAAAGGGCTCAACAGAGAGCACTTCCCTGACCACACAATACAGGCGTGGCATGCCATCATCTTCATCATAGATTGCCCATATCTGTCTTGGCTCAAAGCACTCCTCCGATCTGTTTTTATCGAAATCATGGAAATCAGAGTCTGGAACCGTTATAGGCCCACTGGTTTTGCGCCCCGTAACATCTCCCAATTTACATGAGTCAACAGTCTTTTCACTAGCTAGTGTCGTGACTTCTACAGCCGCTGCTGCCTCTGAAGCCAATCTTATGATATCCAGTCTTTGCTTAATATCTGCTCTTGCCTTTTGAAGTAATGGCTTCCGTGTATCCAATACTGATGCAGCAGACCAGCGCCTAGTTGAACCATAGCTTTGGCCATGAAGTTTGACATCTGCATTCGTTGTCTTTGGCACAGATGCAGATCTCAGAGGATTCTCAACAAATCCATGAATAGAGGATTCAATAAATACTTTGCTCTTCTTCTCAGGTCTGCCGACCTTAACTGCAGCCGTATGAGTAGAAAGGCCAGGCGGGCTAGTATATAACAGACCATCTGGCTTGGTCTTCATCGAGCATGTCCCGTTGGAACCATCTTTAACTTTACTTATCCCTGCTGGTTTGCTGTGCTTGTAAGGATACCCATTGGACACACGCTTCAAATCAAGATTCCCTGGGGAGGTTGTTTCAGGGTATGATGAGCTCCAATCATATGAACCATTCGTAGCATATTCATATCCATGTCCTTGCGCAGGATAGTGGCCTAAGAGATACGTGGAATTTGTGGGCATGCGTGCATCGTAACTATGTGAGCTATAGCCATTACTAGGAAGAGGAGATGGAGGCGTGTAATGAAAAGGTGCACTAACAGGAGCTGGACCGGTTTCTACAGCTATAAATGCTCCTCGACAGTTCTTACACGAAAGCCTCTTATTCACGTACTTCCTCAGGTACTCATACTGAACTTTGCAAGAGGTGCATACAGTCCAGAAAGTGTCGAGTGTTTCTGATGACGATGGAAACCGATCAAATGCTGCAGCAGCTCCTGGCGTGTACTCTGTGCGGTGGTTCTGAACAACGCCAGAGTCGATATGCTTCTTTCTTTTGTAATAGAAAGTGCTTTTATTGAACTCATTGGACAAGAACTTCCATGCTTCAGATATGAGATGGAACGCACCATCAGCTCCAATACATTTGTTCTTGTCTGGATGGAGCAAGACAGCCATCTTCTTGTACTGTTTCTTCACGTCTCTCTTCCCAGCAGAGGGTTTCAGTCCAAGCACTGCGTAGTAGTCGATTTGACCGCCGCTTCTACACTGAGAAGCCAAATAAACTTCAAACGTCGCAACCATCTGAGTCAAACCTTCCAAATCAGGAAACAGAGACCTAGCTTTCAATGCATAGCTCCTGGCGCCTGTGAAATCTTTTTCCGCAAATCTCCTCTCGGCAATCTGCTTCACTCTAAGAGCTTCCTCTCTGTATGCTTCCATGTTGATAGAATAATATAAAACGCAACTCTGCTAAATAAGAAATTAAATGAAACCCGTTTTCAAGCACCAACAGGTCATCATTATCTGCAAGCATTTCAAGAGAATCTTTTATTTTCGAAACAGAACAGCATTATTCTTTTAAAGCAACATTTTCAGACAAAACCCCCTAAAAAAAACAGCATTTACACTTAAACATCTAAGAGAACCACACAAATAGATTTGGATAATTAAAGCTATTAACTTGTTCAATGAATCAAGATAAACCCTTTTCAGTGGATTTAACTAAAAAGCCCCAACTTAATTTCTCAAATTAGAAACCCTAAAAATATAACAACATTGAACTAAAACAAAACCTAACTTTCAGTAAACAGAGAATCGATCTTACTGAGATTTGTGGGAACAAAGCTTTAAAATAGATCGCCGCAGGTTCTTTGAGCAGATCAGGAACGAAACCGAGGTAGCAAAAAAGCACACGAATCCCAAGCGGGTTTTGGAACCAATGCTACAGAGAAGTTAGGGTTTATGGTGTCAGTGAAAAGTTGTTGGGTAATCGGCGATTCAAGTCATGACGGAGTGAATCGCCGGGGAAAAAGAGTTCGAGATTTGCCGTGGAACGGCGAGACCAATAATTTGGGGATTTTTTTTTTGTTGTTCGAAAAGTAAATATCGGAGTGAAAAGTAAACGGTGCTAATTTCTTAATATTTTGATGACTTTATCTAACGTGCATTGTGATGAGGAGTGCGCATATTTTATTTATTTCTTTTTATAAAAAAAAATTAAAATATTTTAATGTGACGATTAATTTAGATCATGATTTTATGTTTGGTTTTTATATTATAATTTTTTTAAACTTTTTTGTTTTTAGTTTTAAGATTTTTGTTTGATGTAATCGATGATTTGAGCAATAAAAAAAATGTGAAAAGGTATGAGAACACAAACAAAGTCAATTTACTAAAAATTTCTAAAGATACATTTTATGAATATGGGATGAAAGAAAAGTTGCTGTCAAAGGAACTATTCAGTACGCAAATGTTATGAATGATTTCTTGAAAATCAACAAAGTGTTTGCCGTGAGGAGAGAGATGAGGCACTTTGAGTTCGAGAAACAACTCAGATTAAGAATATCCACTGAAACATGCAACTGAGGTCAATGTTGCATAACATTGGAGTGGAAACTTTTTCAGTAAAAGGGACTAGACAATTGAGGATTGCATATTTAGGTGAAACCTTTGGTGGACTAAAGAATCATTTCACAGCTTGTCAAGCGTGAGCATTTCAGTCTATTCGGATGTCTCTAAGCATGGCTTTGTGACTATGAAAATGTTTGTTTCACCCATCTAGATAAAGATGAGAGTTTTGTTTGTTTATACTTTAAACTACAAAATCATCTAAATGGTTTATTTGGATGAGTTATATAAATATAGTGTTAATTTTTACAATCAGTCAATTGATCCAAATTGAACCATTTGGATAGACATGGTCCTCTCAAATTGGTATAATCCATATCTATTATATCTTGATATAATTCATGATTTACAAACATAAATCTAATATTGTTTTTCTTTCACAAAAAATGATAAAATCACAAAAACTCATTTCTCGTAAAACAATAAAAACGAAAAAATTTGTTTTCCTCCCAAAAATGAAAACGATTTTTTTCTGCCAAAAACGCAAAAGCGTGTTTCCCGCAAAAAAAAAATATTTCTCGTCAAAACCGTAAAAAAGTGTTTTTCCGCCGAAACCGTAAAAATGCGTTTTTCCGTAAAATCACAAATACATGTTTTCATCAAAACTCTAAAAACATGTTCCCGCCAAAAAATGCAAAAATGTGTTTCCCCACAAAACCGAAAAATTTGTTTTCACGCCAAAACCACAAACAAATGTTTTTTTTGCCAAAAACACTAAAATGTGTTTGTTTCTGCCGAAACCGCAAAAACGTATTTTGTAGCCAAAAACCGTAAAAATATGTTTTTTCGCCAAAATCGTAATAACACGGTTTCCCGCTAAAACGTGTTTTCCACCAAAAACATAAAAACATATTTCCTATGAACCACAAAAACACGTTTCCTCACCAAAACCTTAAAAACGTGTTTTTTCACCAAAACCACAAAACATGTTTCCCGCCAAAATTGTAAAAACATGTTTCCCTACCAATTGCAAGAAACATGTTTCCGTAAAAAACACAAAAATAAGTTTTCCCGCCAAAACTGCATATACATATTTTCCCGTGAAAACCATAAAACACGTTTCTTGCCAAAACCGCAAAAAGACACGTTTTCCGCTAAAATCGTGAATATGTTATTTCTGGTAATCAAAAAATTATATTTCCCACCAAAACTATATTTTAAAATAATTGTATTTAGATAATTACTAAAAATTAATATAATGAAAGAAAATAAAATATGATTAAATCTAAACAAGAGTATTAGTAATTTGTGTATTAAATTTATCTAGATGGAGATGGAGATAAAGAAACAAAAATAAGTCTGTTTAGATGATTTATCTATATGGACAAACACATATGTGTAGATCATAAAATCCACATTCAGTATTTTGTAGAGATCTAGAGTTCAATCAAAGGAAGACAAAGAATGTAGGAAACAATACTCTTAAACACAACGATACAATCGGACTTCAGTTGACAAAAGTGGACTTTTATTGAATATGAAATTCATTTACAAAGTGATGAACAAGATGGGAAATATCAACAAACAGTACAAGAAGGCGAACTAGAAATCTAAAAGATTGAGGTCGATGTGATTAGTGAATATCTCTAGGGGTTTTCCGTGTGTGTTGAATGTCACTCTAGCTCTCTTTTTATAGTCCTTTCCTCCTCTAACTGCTTCCGCGATCTCTGGGATCTCGCCTCAACCTCGTAGAATCCGGCTCGATGTCGAGTTTGTGATCACTCCAGATGGGCTTGGCCTGTTTAGATAGATGCCGAAATTGGGTTGATGACTTTGAAGCTCGAAAGATAGCATATTCTGGAACTCTTTTGACTCCCTCTTATGGTTTCAATTCCTCTTGGTGTAGGGAACCTCAGACCTTGATGGTAGGTTGAGGGTACTGCCTTCATTCTATATAGCCACGGTCTTCCTAGGATGCCGTTAAATGGAGCAGGCCGATCTATGATGATGAAATCGACGATCTTTCTTACGTCCTCGGTGGTCACAGCGAGCCCGATAGACCCAAGAGAAAAGGTATTCTCTCCTGAAAATCCGATTAAAGGGGTCCTTTCTTGTTTGAGGAGTGTTTTGGTGAATCCCATCCTTTTAAATGCATCGTAGAAGAGTACGTCTACGGAGCTTCTGGTATCTATCATGATTCTGGACAATTCGCATCCAACGACGTCGAGTCGTATGACGAGTGAGTCGTCGTGTGGTTTATCAAGGTCGACGGTTTCATTTTCGTCAAAGGTAATTTCGTGGTCGCGACCAGAAAAAGGCTCGCATATGCCAGCGCTGTTCTCAGCTCTTCGTTGGTGGGCTTTGATGGAATTGACTGATTTTGCAAAATTTTGATCCTCCATGAATAAAATCAAATTTTTTTCCCTTTTTCTGGTGGTGTGTTGGGAATCTTCATTTTTGGTTAGTGTCGGCTGGTGGTATCCTTTCCTCCGGACAGGTTGGGTTTGAGTAAACGCGGGCTGTACTATTTCTTATGTATCGGTTTCTCTAGTAGTTTCCGGATTTTTCTGAATCTGTTACTCGCCTCGGGCTCGTGGTGGGATCTGATTGCTTGTTTGCGAGGAGGAGAATAGGTCCTATCGACCTTTCCCGGGCCTCATATCGTCATCGTGATGTCGATGCTTATTTTTTTTTCTTCGGTTTGCTTTGTCGCTTTTTTATGTTCGGATCCCCATAAGATTATGTCAACTTTTTTCTTTGGGGCGGGAGGTGGCGATTCTTGTGTTGCTGGCTCGGCCTCTCTGACTCTTTTACCTTTGTTCTTAGATTTTGGGGTCGTCTGGTCTCTTCTTCTTCTGCGTTCTCACCGCCTTCTTTTTTTTCTTCCTTATTGCAGAGTGCATCACGACATTCTTTGGTTGAATGCCCTTTTCGTTTGTGGAAGGCGCAGTACTTGTATGGGTTGTACGTCGACAGTTTGTAACTGCGACGACGAATCTATGGCGTAGGAATGTTGTCCTTTGGTAGTTTATTCTTTTGGAGTACTGGGCTTTTTAATTACTCATTTGTTGGCGTGGTATTGGTCCTTCAAGGCCATTATCTCCTCTTCGAGGGTTGCAAAGTAGGATGCGCGATACAACACGTCATCAAGTGACGTGGGAGCTCGGACTATCATTTCTTCCCTAAACTTGGAAGAAAACATACTCTGTTTTTAGAGCTGCCAACGCGACAACTTTGTTTAGGCTCGATATCTTGGACTTTAGTTCTTTGAACTTATTTATGTAAGTCCTTAGTGGTTCGAAGGGCGCTTGCTTGAGGTTCCACAGATCGGCTTCAGTGGCACGCGTCTCAATAAACACTGAATACTGCTTCAGGAATGCCGATACGAGTTGGGTGAAATCGTCAATCGAATTTCCTTTGAGTCCGGCGAACCATTCTAAAGCAGGACCTGTGAGATTCTTGGTGAAGAAGCGGCAGTAGCCCGCTTCTCTTTCCTCGTCATTGAGATGCGCTCTAGATACGGCTAACCTGAAGGCCTGCACGTGCGCTTTTGGATCGGAGTTCCTAGAGTATTGGGGGAATTTGATATTTCTGACATCGTGTAACCTTACGCTGGTTATTCGGTTTGTGAATGGAGTTCAGCGGGTTTCTTTGATGACCTAATCAATATCGCGGGCCGAGCTCGTCGCCAGATGCACGATAGTGTGTATCCTTTTGAGCTCGGCGTCGTTCTTTTCAATGTAACTTCTGAATGCTCCTGCTTGGCTTGGGGACCTTTGGTCATTCTCTTGAAGGTTCTCATGCATCGATCTGAATGGGTCGTATGCCGAGATGGGGTCTAGATGGGCTGCAGGTCCTGTTCGCTGTAATTCGTCACCTTTGAACGAGAATCGATCATCCCGAGTTTGATGTTGTGGTGGGGTCATTTCTGCTGGTCTATACCGAGTTGAGGCCGGGGTCGTTCTGATACCCTGTGTTCCATTTTTGACCTCACCTTGGCCATTGTAGTCTAAGCTTCGATAGGTCGTCCTTTCAGGTTTGGCCTGCCGCAAATTTTCTCCAGCGTAACAGTCTGATCGGGTGAGCTATTTCGGGGGAGGCGAAGGTTCCACGGTTTCAAGGGTGGATCCGACTATTGTCGGATTCTTTCTTTTGGATTTACTCGGCTCTCGGCGAGTTCTCTCTCGATTTGTTCCAGGCGGCTGGCAATGGTTCGGTGAACGATTTCTTGTTTGCGAGATATGTTGATAAGCGTGACGATCCTTGCTCTCATTTCCGCCATTTCGTCTAGAGTTTGAGCCAACTGAGTCAGGGATCTCGGTCTTGTTGCTCTGGCCAGGGATCTCAGTCTTGTTGCTCTGGTCAGATCGTCGAAAATTGTTCTATCCGTTGTACGGTTCCATACTCGAGATCCAATTTGGTCATTAGGAGAGTTCAATATGAGATCATACGTCTCTCGGCGATCGAGGTTCCGATCAGCGGAGTCTGTTGATTTTGGGTCACGTTGGTGGTCTCGATGACATTTTCTCGGTCGACGGATACCGGAGCGGTTTCCAAAGGGTTTCTGGTGGGAGCAGTGTCGGTCGATCCGGATCGGACGTTTTCGGGGTTAGTTGCGTTGGGATCCACAATCGTGCTTAGAAATCCTTAATCGGGTTATCAAGGGTGTTTTTCGTTTATCTTCCCCACAGTTGGAGCCAAAATGTAGATCATAAAATCCACACTTAGTAGTTTGTAGATATCTAGAGTTCAATCAGGGGAAGACAAAGGATGTGGGCAACGATGCTCTTAAACACAACGATACAATCGGACTTCGGTTGACAAAAATGGACTTTTATTGAATATGGAATTCGTTTACAAAGTGATGAACAAGATCGGAAATATCAACAAACAGTACAAGAAAGCGAACTAGAAATCGAAAAGATTGAGGTCGATGTGATTAGTGAATAGCTCTAGGATTTTTCCGTGTGAGTTGAATGTCACTTTAGCTCTCTTTTTATAGTCTTTTCCTCCTTTAACTGCTTCCGCGATCTCTGGGATCTCGCCTCGACCTCGTAAAATCCGGTTCATTGTCGAGTTTGTGATCACTCCAGATGGGTTTGGGCCTATTTAGATATATGCCGAAATTGGGTCCAACAATATGGATGGACAAACAATTAATCCCAATAATATTTGGATGAATCATGTAAATAGATCTTCTAGATGAAGATAATAGATGATGAAACAAACAGCCTTTATCTTTGTTTTCAAAGGTGAATTTATTTCTGCCATTCCAAAAAAGTCCAAAATAGTCAATAAAAGAGCAAAGAGATATGAGGGGTTGAACTGATCATCAAGCAGCAAGAATCTAAGATATGAGCCATGGTGTCAATACTTTCACCATCTAGCTTGTAAACGGATGGAGAAAATTCGGACACAAAAACATCAAAGGGAAATAGACGAGGACATGAATTTTTGGGTTTCACTGCTCTGCATTTTTTACATGAGACACTGACATTTGTTCATGCTGATACTAGAGATTCTCGAATTGGAAGGGCTATGGCTTAGCTTTTCAAAGGAAGGTTTAAGCTTGAGGGAAATGTGGAGGTTCATATATTTTGCTTTATAAGGAAAGGCCCGGTTCTTGCCAACAAGTATTATTGTCGAACTGGAATCAAATATTTTTGGTAACCAAAAAAGTCCATCCTTCATGTTGAAAATAGAAATGATTTGATTTCTTTCCTATACCAAGGCAAGTCCATTTAAATTGTTTTTGACCTTCTACTTGCTTTCCAGCATATAAGAGGAACTTTGAAATCTGATTACGAGCTCTCGCGTGAGCATGGATGACTATGTTGGCAAAGAAAATATCCAATGTATTTTCCAATGCCTCCTTCATTTGCGATATTGAGAACACGTTCAGCGCAGTATTTAGGTGGTCTTATTTGGATCAAGGAATGAGAGGATTTCATTTTTCTCAAAATACCTTCTTATTGTATCTAGGATTTATAAATTCTATATGAAATCAAAGCTTATTGGATTTTTCATTTGTAGAAACTCCCAAATTTCAGCTTATTAGAAAATATGGATTTTGTCAATAAAATCTATCAAATGTGATTTTGGGTGGGGTGAGGGGGGGGGGGGGGGGGGGTGGG
>CAKOAT010105488.1:50022-97878 GCA_932364175.1 Eruca vesicaria subsp. sativa | reverse complement strand
TTTCCCATAAAGTTCCGGTTAGTATTTGTATTTTAATCAACACATATTTTATTTGATGTTTTACTTTTACAAAGAACATAAAATAATAAATCATTTTATATTTTTTAGGATTATTTTTGTATATGTTGTGTGAGATATTTCAGAATTTAAAATTTGTTTACCCATATAAATTGTTGTTAATATTTGTATTTAATAATCATGGCACATAAATGAATTGTTTGTAACTTTATAGGCCAGAGAAAATAGTCATACCTAAAAGTTTAAACGAAATCTAATTCAAAATTATGAATTAGAGTGAAAAAAAAATTAAAAGTTAACTAAGGTCGATCAAGTTAATGACAATATCATACACATATCATACACTTGTTATGTACCAATTCACTGTTTGTTTTAACTTAGTATACGTTATTCTCATTGTTTATATATATTCTCATGTTTATTGGTCATTTTAGTGAAATATTTCTTGTCAAGATTTTTTTAATTTTTTATGCATTTGTGACCATCAATATTTTTTGGTTACGTGTTTTTGAATTTTTAATTATTCAACCATAGAAATAATTTTGATCATCACTTTTATCATGTAATTAGTGATAATAAAACCATCAAGAAATGTATCTTATAGCCACAAAAATTTATGTGCATGTTGAAGACTCTAAATAACGATTGTGTGAATAACCGTTTATAATAAAACATAATTTTTAACCGTAGTCTTTATGAAGACAAAAACTATAATTTTGTGATGATAAATCCTAAAATAAATAGATAAATTATTGTTTTATATATTGTAATAAGGTTAAAAAGATTATCTTAGAGGTAATTAAGAAGTTCTTTTAATTTCATTTTAACTATATGACATTTAATATCATATATATCATTTGGAATTTTTATATAAGTTTATAAATTTACTTTCATCCCTTAAATATTAAATCCTAAACACTAAATCATAAATTCAGATGTTATACGCTTTTTTGTAGTATTAAAAATGGTATTAAGTTATAATATTTTAAACAATTTCTTTAGTTTTTTCGAGTTTTTGAATTTATAACTTTTCCCATGTGTACTTAATTTATAGTTATTTTCGAATTACTTGTTTCTCATTTCCAACTAACAATAATACCGTTTTATTAAAATTGTATGTTATTAAATAATTTTCTAAATTTATTTTAATGATATATTTTCATAATAACATTTAAAAATGAATTAGAAATACTATATATTAAACAAACAGATGTAATAAGATGACGATAAAACTTGATTTAATTTTGACTAAATACATGTAAAGACCATTTACGGTAATAATAATAATAATAATATTTTTATGACTATATACAAAAATACCAAATATGTGTTTGATTTTTGTATGACCAAACACATACAAAAACCAGTATAAAGACTAATTAAGACAAACTCCTATTTTTTATTTTATTGTTTATTAAATTTTTTTAGTATCATGTTTATCATCAAAATATTTATGTTTTAAATTACTGTTAAATAATTTTTTAAAATTTTCATTTTCTTATGATTTAAAAAAGAAAACAATATATTCTATAATTATTTTATAACTTAAAAACAAAAATTAATATCAAATACTATTTTACATTTTTGTATAAGATTTTAGAAAAACTATCATACAATCATTTGCAATTATCTTCTATTTAGAATTTCCAAAATTAGATTACAATCAAATAGTTATTTCAATACTATTAAATGATTTTAAAACTACTATTTTACAATTCATATCACTACTATTTTAACAGTTAAACACTCTTTATTTCTAATTTTTACTTTTAAACTATATTTAAAATTATCATTTTCAAAATTCGTTTTTATGATTTCAAATCTTTTTCTTTGGGATTTTTAAAAGTAAAACTACAATTAAAAACGTTTAAATTTTTTTTAATTTAAAAATAATTTTTAAATTTAATATCTTCAAAATTAATTTTTATTATCTTTGTATATATTTGTAAGCATAAGATATTTTAATACATGTGATAATTAAAAGGAAAATTATAATCAAATATGTTTTTTGTAAATATCTTTTATTTAGGATTTAAAAATGGAAAATTACTATTACATAATATTTCTAAATTATTTTTTAAACAAATTTGTTTTTGTCATTATCTAAACTATTATATATATATATATATATATATTAATTATGAGATAATATAACATACTGTATGTCACAATCTTATATATATAATTGTCAGGTGTCACATCCTTGTTAATTAGTAACTTTGAAGAACCAAGCTTTTTATAATAAGATTTGAAACTTAAAAAAAATAAAATAAAAAATTCACATTTTCAAAATCAAACTATTTGAAATGAAACAAAATTAAAAATTATTTTACTATTATTTTAAAAAATATATATACATATATATATATATATATATCATAAAAATATTATTTAAAATAAATAATTAAATTTAAAAGAGTTTTTCAAAAATTCTGAAATTTCTTCAAAATCCCATAAAACTTGTAACTAATATTTTTAGGATTTATTCAAATCTCAAATTTTCTTGGATTTACTCAAATCTTTAATTTCTTCAATAACCTCCCCCCCCCCCTTAGCTTCTAAGAGGATCTTTGATGAAAAATTGTTTGCTTATTTGACTCATTTTATACACTGACTGATGCTTTTTGTACCGGTTGAGAATATATAAGAGGGAGAATCAGCATGTCAGATCAGTTGCAGAAAAAATGGTGTTGTTAGGCCATCATTATCGTTGAAACCCCCATTAGGTGTCTTAATTTATTTTTTTCTGTTTAAAAAAAAATCAATCACGGATCGCCATGTATCAGTGGAACCCGCGAACAATGCAAGAGTCGACCTTTATTTCAGCATTTTGGCAACTGGTTATTAGGCAAAATGGTGAGACCTACACCCTTTCATTTGTTAAGAACCCTCCTAAACTACCCCGATAATCATGCCCTTAGCATAGAGAAAATTAAAGTGATTGATAGAAGGGATACTGCCCACTCTAATGTCTGGTAAGGAGACAAGATCTTGAACATTTTTTGCATTAATCAGAAACCACTTCCGTCAACGTATAAAACAAGTATAGAAACAAATTATCCTAATTGAAGTCCCCTATGGGTAGAACTTGATCTTTGCTGTGTATCATTGATCAAGAACAAGTAAGAAACATAAGAAACACACATTCTACGATCCAATATATTTACACATCATGAAATTGAAAACCAAACCACTCAAGATTTCTCTAAGAAAGTACCACTCAATTCTGTCAACTACAGATATTCGTGGTCTTCTTACATAAATGAATTAATACTAACTAGGTAATAATTTACGTTTTGTGCGGAATAAGATAGTTATAGAAATGTTTAAATTACATACTTATAATCATGTATGTTATAATTTAACTTAACCTTATATATATTATAATTTAATTATAGAAATGTTTAAGTTGCATATTTGTGATTATGTATATTATAATTTAATTTAACACAATAGTTGTAAAGTGACCACAAAAATAATAATAAAAATAAAGATGAAAGTAATGAAAAGAAACAAACTAATAGAAATATTTGTTTCTGATTGTTAAATTCCGAATTTAATAAAGAATAATTTTACTCAATGATTCATTAAATTAAAAGGAGTAAAAAGGAACATGGGAGAAAATATTTATTTGTCTTAAACTTAAAAGAAAAATTGAGGAAAAAGAATTAGGCTTCGGTGAAAATCATATGGGTCCTCTTCTCCGTGAAGTTTGTTATATATCTATCTTATTAAATCAGAAACATTAGACTGTACCTAATATTTATTTTGTATTGTTTTTAAATTAAATACATCTTTATACTTTATAGTTAAAGCTACATTAAATCACTAACTAGATTTTGATCCGCGCTTGAGAAGCGCGGGTTTTGTTTTGGCTGCAACAAGATGTATCAAATGATTCGATTTATATTATATGATAGTTTCATATGTGAAATTTGATGTATATTTAACCTTTTAGTAGGGTCTTTTCCTTGACTTTTGCATAACCGAGTCAGTTTTTGGTTGAACCGAGAATCAGAAAATTAAGTGTTGTAAGAATATGAAGAATTAAAACACATATTAAATTGAAACCAAAATTGGATGGGTCCATGGCTCATAGTAAATTTGAAAAAATAATATAATAGAAAAGGCCTGAAACCAAAATTGGTTGGATTTCTAACGGTTCTGAAATGTGGATAAACCTTCTTGTTGTTACAACTTAAACATCCAAAATAATATCATCCCCAATATGTATCAATGGCATAAATTGTCACAACAACCCTACATAGTTTTTCCTAAAAAATGATAAATCCATAAATAAACAATCAAAGAGATGCCAACTTCCATATTAGTATAGTTTTTGAAAATGCAATACCTCAGATGTTTCAAGTAACTCCTCAAGATTCTTTTGAGGATAATGCATCCATTTATCTTGCTTTATATGCAACTCAAGCTTGTTCTCGTTTGATTCAGCCAGGGTTAACACTTGAGAATCATCATTACCTCTGCAATTATAAAAAGTTCTATAATTTAATCTATGCTATTATAAAGTGAAAACATTTTGATTGAAGTAGATAAATACAGTTGTTTAAATTCATCTACCTCTGGTATTTCAGGTCTAACAAACATCTCTGGGTTGCGGGTCAAACCCGCCCCGCTGACCCGCCAACCCACGGGTTTTAATTTTTTTTTTCTTAAAAAATCCGATTCGCAAAACCCTCGAATGTATAAATTTATATCCGCACCGCCCCGCTTAATTTTGCGGGTAACCTGAAGGACTCGCGGGTTATATTTTTGTTAAAAGATAATTATTTATTTTTCTATAAAAAAATAAATAAAAACTGTATATTATAATAAAAATTATATATTTTAAAATAATTTAATTCTTATTTTTTAAAAATCACCGTATTTTTTTTTAAAAAGGTACTTTGCTTTACAAAAAAACTTTTATCCAACAAAAAAAAAATAATTTAAAAAAAAAAAGAAAGAAATAAAAACAAATTGCGGGTTGGTGGGTACCCGAAATTCAAAATCCACCAACCCGCACCCGCCCCGTACAAAGTACTCATAACCCGCACCCGTCAATCAATTTTTTCAAGTTGTTCGACCCGCACCAGCCCCGCAACAAGTTAAACGGGCCGGGACCCGCGGGTGATGATTTAGATTCCTAGTCCTACTTACATCTTAAGCATTTGAGATTTGGACCTTATCTATAACCAAAAATAAATCATAAGCATTTGAGTAATTTCTTGTGACATAAAACAGAAAAATGAAGGAATGATCAAAACATTGAGTTAGTAGAAACATATTTCCAACTATATAAACAATGGTCATTTAATACAAAATCACAACAGAAATGTTTTTTTTTCAAGGAATACCTCTATATTGCCCAATATTAGCAAAATCGTAGAAGACATATCACCATGCCTTCTATTTCTTGACTAGTTGAATGAAGATTCTCAGCAAATTTACCCCAAAGGAAGCAAGCTGATCTCTGACCACTAATAGAATTGCACATCAAGTTATAAATCAATATGTTTATAGGCTTATATCTTTTATATTAAATATATAAAACTTAAGAAATGTCCACGATACTAAACTCCAACTTCTTCCTTTGTTTCCCACCACTACACCCTATGGTTTCCAGATCGTCCAAGTCTTAAACTTGTCCAATAATATCTAGATAAAAATATACTCGTGTTAGATAGATACACAACAATGGAGATAATTTATAAAAAAGGAAGCAAACTGACCAATAAGGAAGTTTGTATATGTGATACTTTCTATGGTTTTGAAATCAACCAGATCAAGAAACATGTTGTCATCACGGTTTGTAGAATCAGTGATCTGTATGCTCCACCAGCGGGAGACACACTGAAATGATCAATGTTCCTCAATACTCCAACACATATATGTTTTGCCAATTCAGGAATGTATGTCCTGTTACACAAGGCATGGATTTAGTTCCCTATATAAACAAAAAAAACATTATCATTTAGGTTAAAAACTTTTACGAAATGAAGATATCTAAATCATAAATCTATATAAAACAATAAACTTACATTTGCATCACAAATGATTAGTTCCATGGTCTCCCCTATATCTTTCATGAAATGTCCATGTATGAAGGATTTTGACTTGGATGCGACATGCAGTCTTCCTCGGTTTTATATCGCTCAAGAAAGACAACTGAAAATTATTCGCCATTTTTTTTTTAGGTTTTTCAAGGAATGATGAATATAGTGGTTATGAGAGGCTATATTTATAATAGGGATGGACGATATACATTCAGGTTACGCAAATGTAGGACATAATATTTGGACGATTTTAAAAAATATCTCTTTTGAGGAATAAGGTATATTTCTTGAAGATATTTTGAATTAGATAGGAAGTTAAAAGTTTAACAATTAATGGTAATTTAACTACGGTAAGTTACTGAAATTTATAGAGTCCAACCAAAGAATAACTAACTACGACATTGACTGTGGTTAATCTATAAACTTGTAGATGAAGCAATTTATTTGTTTTAGTAGGAAGATAATTATAGAAAATAGTTTTTGCAATATTTTCTTAACAAAACATATCTCGTCCATTTAATGCCACCATGAGAATGATGATATATCGACATATGAAGAAAAGACATAAAATGAAGGACATTTGGATGGATTCTCCATTCTAAATTGTCTTAAAATGGAGAAAAACATGAAATGAATGACATTTGAATGGATTTTCCATTTTCCTTATATTTGATATGGTTCTGAGGTATGAAATAAATGATATAGTATGCAAACCTCATGAAAATGTCGATATAGACAATATATTATATAAACCTTAACAAATGTCTACAACAATAACAAAATCTTAATATATGTAATATAAAGTGTAATATGAGTTTATATCATATAGTCTTTGAAATATAAGATGCAGTACAACTATATGAAAATCTTAATATATGAAACATAGCATCATATCATGATTAGAGTAATATGGGTTTATAAAGTATAGTTTTTGAAATAAAAGGTATAGTATAACTATATGAAAATATTAATATATGAAATATAGCATCATATCATCGATATATGATGCATACACCAAAAAATGTCAACCAAAATATTATAATGTTGGAAATCAATATATCGAAATCGTGTAATATAAGGCCTACAATCAACTACAATGGTTACAAAGTATAGGCCAGTGTAGTATGTGTTTACATCATATAGTGTTTTAAATATAAGATGTAGTACAACTATATAAAAATCTTAATATATGAAATATAGCACCATATCATGGTTAGAGTAATATGGGTTTATAAAGTATAGTCTTTGAATAATGAGGTGTAGTACAACTATATGAAAATATTAATATATGAAATATAGCATCATAAATTCGATATATGATGCATATACCAAAAATGTTTTAACCAAAAAATTATAACGTCAGAAATCTATAGATTGAAATCGTGTAATATAAGGTGTGTAACACAATATAAATGTATGAAATATAGAATGTAATATGGTTAGAGTAATTAATGGAAAAAGAGAAAATAATTCGGGTATATGTAATATGTGATATGATTTGTAACAAATCGGTATATATATATATATATATAGATGTAAGCCCAAAAATAAATTACCAAAATGCCATTAATTAGGGTGCAGACAACTTCCATCAGTCGGTTTTTCAAGGGTGCCTTCACTTTTAATGGTATAGATATTCATTTCTTTATACTACTATCCATGTTTCCAAACAATATATTTATTTTTTTATACTACTATCCATAATTCCAAACAATATACTCATTTCTTTATACTACTATCCATGTTTCCAACCAACAATATAATTAATCTTATGTCCAAACAATACAAAATATTAGATCTCACCCTTTTTAATTTCTCACGGTTTTCTTTCAAATTATTTAGATTAAAATTTTTAATAATACATAAAACAACGAAAATAAATTTATTTTTACAGGTTTTAATATTGCATATCGATTATCCATCGGTTCAATCGGTTGGTCTCGAGTTTAGTGATTTTTTAAATATATATATTTTAAAAAATCAACAATCAATTATTGGATCAGCAGTTTAACAACGGTTCAGGTTGAATTTAAAAATACTGATTTAAATGCAAAAATATTAAATACAAAATTCTTCAGATTACCAAAATATTTGTTAAGTTATTTATTAATTTTTTCATCATAAAATATTTCACGCTAGCAAAGTTAAGACTAAAGTTAAGTTTTAATTTGATATAACCTATAAAATAAAGTTTAAGGCAAAAAAATCTAGAAATTTGTATATTATTTTAAAATTTTGGATAATTATTAACATGAGAAGTAACTAAACTCTCAATATTTTTTTTTTAACGCAAACAGTTAAGTTTGAATTTGATTTTGCACTTCAAATAAACGTACAAAATTAGTGTTTTCACTGTACAATTACATTTAAATAATACACTGTTTGACTCTATTAATACAAAAGACGGTTTGATATTGTCTTTAAACAGAAAATCGAATTGGACAAACTCGAAACCCTATAAAACTAAATTATATAGAATACATCCGAAAGTAAAACTCGCGTGGGTGCGCGGATCATGATCTAGTTTTTTTTAAAAAGAGAATCGAATCAAATTTATCTCTGCAGACCCTTTATGGATAAAACAAAGAATAACAGGGGTGATTGGTAGGATTTTATTATTTTCTATCTACAATCATATAAATCACCAATCATGCTTTAAGTATTTTTTAAAGCTAAAGTAAAAAAAAATAAAAAAAAGGATAGATGTAGGAATATCTTTCTTTTTCTACTTTCTCATTCCATTCCTATAGCTACATTAGATACATATACATCCAAAAATTCTATACACTAAATTCTACAGTATAATTTCAACAGTTACAGTTCAATCAATCACCCCCAACACCCCTAAAATGAATGTTTAAATTCATCTCACTCTTTATAACCAACCAAATTACCATGCAAAATCAGTTAAAAAGGCAATAAAATGAAAAAAAAACACGGCCAGAAACATCTCAAAAACTCTAAAAACCTAAAATCTAAAACCATAAACCATAAAATCTAAACCCAAAATTCTAAATGATAAACCCTAAATCCTAAGAAATGATCCCTAAAGACTAAACCCTAAAATCTAAAACCTAAAACATAAAACGTAAACCCAAAATTCTAAACCATAAACCCTAAATGCTAAAAAACTAAACCCTAAAGACCAAAACCCAAAACCCAAAACTCTAAACCATAAACCCTAAATCCTGATAAATAAACCCTAAAACCATAAATCGTAAACCCAAACACTAAACTATAAATCCTAAAATCTAAATCCTAAACATTAAACTCTAAACTATAAAATTAACAATCAAACCTAAATCCTAAAATCCAAACCCTAACCCAAAACTCTAAACCATAAACTCCAGATCCTTAAATCTAAACCCTAAATCATAAATCCTAAATCCAAGACTCTATACCATAAATCCTAAATTCTAAATCTAAACCCTAAATCCTAAACATTAAACTAAAAACTAACAATCAATCATAAACCCTAAACTCTAAACCCTAAATACATCACTTGTTTAGGGTTTGGGTTTATGTTTAGAGTTTTGGGTTTAAGGTTTATAATTTAAGATTTAGATTTTAGGTTTTAGGACTGATTGTTAATTTTATAGTTTAGAATTTACTGTTTAGAGTTTATGGTTTAGATTTTAGGATTTAGGGTTTATCTTTTAGAGTTTTGGATTAAAATTTATGATTTAGGGTTTAGATTTCAGGATTTAGGGTTTAGAGTTTTGGATTTAGGTTTAGGGTTTAGAGTTTTGGATTTAGGTTTAGGGTTTAGTTTTTGGGATTTAGATTTTAGAATTTATGGTTTAGAGGTTTGGGTTTAGGGTTTATGCATGGTTTAAAAGTTTTAAGTTTTTAGAGTTCAGAGTCTTGTAGATGAAATTTTTGTTGGTGTCGTTTTTGCCAACTATTTTTTTTTCAATTTTATTGTTTTTTAACTGATCCTATATGGTACTTTACTTTGGTTATAGAGAGTGAAATGAATTTAAGCATTCACTTTAGGAGTAACCTAAGTGTTGTTCTAAAACAAACCTGTGAGTGTAATACTTTCTCTTATTAAAAGAGCAAATATTTATTAAACCATCATTGTTTTCCTGACACAGTGATTTTTTATAAGTTACTTATACGTGTTGAATATGGTTGGGGAAACTTCAAACTATGCATGCATGTCTTGTTGGACCCATGCCCCTCTTTAGCAAAATTTTAACATACTTATACACCTAGCATTTCTTTTTTGGTAAAATTTTAAATATAACCTAACACTTTAAAGTTGAGTTCTATTGCATTTGCATGCTTATCCTTCCTTAAGCGCTCTTTAACTATACCTTGATTTTCTTGGAATGGTATAGGAAACCGGGACTCATAATTTATGACTGTCTCAATGGAAAGTACAATAAACAACTAACAATTGCATGTAAAATTGAGAAACTCTGCAACGTGATGGTGTGATATGTTCGCAAAGTGACATTTCAGTGTCCATCTAAAGGTTGCTTAGTACACGACAATGCCATTATCTGTATGTACTCTGCATCCATTTCCTACCAAACTGTTTCTGTTCTTTTTTGTTTTCTTTCTGAAAAGGCTTTCATTAATTAAATGCAGAAAAATAGATTTTTTTCCGACAAACTTAATTTTTATTAATATGAAAACATAATATCTGAATACAAAGTTGGAGTTAAACATCTTGGTGGATAAACTTTACAATTTTTAATTAAACATAGAATTAAGGGGTCCTTGTTGAGCGATGATATGGGCGGCTTGGTTTCCAGTACGTCTGACAAGAGTGAATGTTGTTGTGGAACACTTATTCCTCCAGCTAGTTATTTCGTCGGAGATGTTTTGTATCATTGTCTCAGTTACTAGAGCATTGATTGTGTTGACCAAGGTTTCTGAATCTCCTTCGAAAATCATATTGCTATATCCTCCGATCCAAACATTCTACATGGCCGCAAGTAGAGCTTTTGCCTCAGCAGCTAAACTGGAATGAGCGAGGCCCAAAACTGCTGAGCCCCACATATAAGGATGTCCATAATTGTTCCGAATAATCCATGCACCACGTACTTGTTTTGTATTTAAATCATATGCTGCATCGTAATTACATTTAAAAAACCCTGATCTGGAAGTTTTCATGAAGTTGAATCAAGAGAAGAAAGATGTGGGGTTGTATTTTGGTCTGTAGAAGAAAAAAAAATAGATGGAGCGCATAATAGGTTCAGGTTTTAGGGCAACACCCAGTAAAAACCCAAATGAAGAAAAACTGTAATCCAGAAAGTTAAGCCTAAAATGATAAGTTGAAGAGGCAATTAGTCGATCAGTTTGTTATTTGTACAGCTCGATCTGATCTGACACATGCAAGAAGCCAATACCAAAGAAGAGTTGATGAATTTGACGGATTCTGTTCGCGGAAGCTATAAATCCGGTTCTTATCTTTCTATCAATCAAAAAGATGACTAAGGAGAAGTTACGATGAAGACGGGAGTTTCGTTCAAACTAAACCAATTAGATCACCACCTGCCATGTCAACGTAAGAGTTTTCTTCTGAAGCTGTTTCGTGTTATTGCTTGCATCTGGTTAATACTTTCATGCCATGATCCCTGAGGTAGAAATTCAAACCGTGAAGCTATTGAGGAGCAGATTTCCGACGAGCAGTTGCAGTTGAAGTATAGATGGTTGCGGCTCTCATCGTTATCACCACACAGGAGACAACTTGCATCTGATTGGAGACCCCATTGCCTTAACCTATATCTGGTGAGGCAGCGGTTTAGACTTTAGAGCAACTAACGAAACCAAAAAACTATGCTTCTGAGTTATGTCTGTACTTTGTATTGTTTTCTAACGAAATCATACCTCATGTTACTTTTGTTGAAATGTAAACTTGATTTGGGTCATATGGTTGGGCTAGTATTTTATTAATCAGGTTTAGCCCAAACTTAACCTAAATTCTAGAATTATCTTTCACCTCCTTAAAAATAATATAGATATACTTATAGAATTATCCAGATAATTAAAATAAAATAATCTACATATTTTTTTTGTCATATGGTAGATTTATATTATATCGAACAAAACATTACACAGAGCCGACAAAGATATACAACCTTTTCAGAGTCATAAGTCGGCGAGTTCATAGTCGAACATCCCATAAACATCAAGAAACACATGATTAAACATAAGACTGGAAGATAAGTTCAAAGTCCTAAAACCAACATAACTAAAGGGGTTGTACTTGAAACGCTTAGGACAAAAGGAGCTAATCAAACTCCAGTGTGAGGGCGGACAAAGGTTCATTCTGAAGACTTTGGAAAAGCACGTGCTGAACCCAGAAACCAGAACTTGAGAAGACCATAAACCAGATATTATGCTAGAATTATCTAGATTTATGATCAAAATATTTGAGATATTTTATACTATGAAGACTATAAATACATCCACTATCTTCTCATTTTGAATCAACAAAATATCAACTAAGTTTGTAAGAATTATCCAAATAATAAAAGTTCCTCTTAAGTAAACTAAAGTTTTCTTATTCATACAAAACATTTTCTCTTCAAACACTTCTCATCTCAATAAATTTTTCATTCTAAAAAAATGGTAGCAGAGCTAAGAATGTCAAATAGTGGTGTTCTCTTGCAAGTTCCATTACTCACAAAGAGCAACTATGACAATTGGAGTCTTACAATGATGGCTATCTTAGGAGCACATGATGTGTGTGAGGGTTTATCTCAAATTCAAAAGGTTGGTTTGAGAGATTCAAGGAAGAGAGGCAAGAAGGCTCTCCGTCTAATCTATCAAGAATTAGATGAAGATACATTTGAGAAGGTTGCTGAAGCAGAGACGTCCAAAGAAGCATGAGATAAGCTTCAGACCTCTTACAAGGGAGCGGAACAAGTTAAGAAGGTACGTCTTCAAACCCTAAGAAGAGAATTTGAAGCGTTACAAATGAAGGAAGGAGAAATCATCTCAGATTACTTCTCAAGAGTTTTGACGGTTACTAATAACCTAAAGAGAAATGGTGAGAATCCTGGAGAAAGTTCTTAGATCATTGGATTCAAAATTTGAGCACATTGTTATCATGCTTGAAGAGACAAAATACTTGGAGACTATGACGATGGAGAAACTTCTTGAATCATTACAAGCTTATGAAGAGAAGAAGAAGAAGAAGAGCAAGTTCTAAAGATGAGAATTGATCATAAGGAAGAAAGTGCCCGAAGCAATCCAAGACATGGTGGCGGTCATTTCCGAGGATGAGGTCGCGGTGTAAATGGACGAGGTTGGAGACCATATGAATAAAATTTCAACCAAAGAGGAGAAAATTCATCAAGAGCTCGTGGAAGAGGAAATATAAAATGAAGGTACGATAAATCAAGCATTAAATGCTATAGTTGCAGAAACTTTGGACATTATTCTTCTGAATGCAAAGCTCCAGACAACAATAGAGTTGAAGAAATATCAAAATATGTTGAAGAAACGAATAAAGAAGAAGATATGCTATTTGATGGCTTACAAGAAAGATGAAACAAATGAGGTTCACAAGTGGTACCTTGATAGAGGTGCAAGAATCACATGTGCGGGAACAAAAGCATGTTAGAGCTTGATGAGTAGGTGAAAACCAATGTGGCTTTGGGAGATGAATCAAAGATGGAGGTGAAAGGTAAAGAAACCATTCTCATCCGTTTGAACAATGGAGATAATCAGTTCATTTTCAATGTTTTATTCATTGTGATGAGGAGTGCACATATTTTATTTATTTTTCTTTATAATTTGTTAAACAATTTTTTTTAATGTGACGATTTAATGAGTTTCTGATTAAATTGATCGAATTGTCTTTCAAAAAGAAGTTGAATTGTTAAAATGACTTATAATACTTACTCAAATGTAAACATTTAACATTTTAAAAACTTCTTGTAAAAATAACCAAAATAGGTTGAGTTCTCGAAAATATTAACTAATAGATTTTGTAATCTAAAATATAAAAAACTTGAGTTATACATGTTGACTTTGAATTAGTCATATCTAAAATTAAAAATAATATTAACAAGAGATTAAAGAATTTTTTTTTATAAATTATAAAAATCTATCTAGGTCAAATATTACATAAAATTAGATCAAAATAAATAAATTAGGTCAGTGAAGAAACAAATAAAACTACAACTTTTTTGAAAATTCATCTCTGAATTTTGATTCTGTGAGGAAAATTATATATGCTCTTTCCAACTTTTATTTATTTATAGATTATGTTTAGGTTGATTTTTTTTATTAAAATGATTTATATTTGAAATTTTTTCTCTTAAACGAGCTAATTTTTAATCATTTTATATAAATTTTATAAGGATCGAAAACTCATATTCAATATATATAATTAATAATATAATAAACTATTGTAATAAGGAAGTGATATATGTGGTTTTCCAAGTTTTTTTTGAAACCTTTTTCCAGATTTTTGTTTTAAATGAATGCTAACTTAATTAAAAAAAAATGTTTTGTGCAATGAAGTTACTTATCTATAATCAGAATAAGAAAAAAAATCAACTTTCTTATCCCCTTGTAGCTAGCCTAAGCTGCATACATCATTCATAACCTTTTTTCTTCATAACTTTCCAAGTGTTTTTTAATGCTGGATTAAGCTTTGTAGAAAAAAAGTTCTAAATAATGAGAATTAACAAAACAAATGTAGGAAAAGGATACACTTATAGGGATCAAAGTAAACTACCACAACTATTTGTGTATAGATGACTAAAACGTTTCATATAAAAGTTTTATGTTTGCTTCTAAAATAGTTGAATCGCAAGAGAGATAATCTTCGTAATAATCTAAAAAATCATGTTTCAGACTGAGTTGAGCCACCGAGAGAAGACAACTTTTTATATTGCTCTATTATTAATAACATAGTCAAAAAATATTACTGTTCCATAGAATTTTATGTTGCCATATTTTACAACAAAAAATTCATCACCATCAAATGAAGAACCATCAACGATTAAAGCCGGTACACCCGTCGCCATCATTCACAATAGATCTGTCCATTATCTTTTTCTAAACGGTTCACTCTCCATTGCCCATCGCAGTACAACATAAAAATAGTGAACCCGTCGCCATCATTCACAATAGATCTGTCCATTATCTTTTTCTAAACGGTTCACTCTCCATTGCCCATCGCAGTACATCATTAGAACTGTGATATCTCAGAACTTTGATATCTCAGCTGTGAGTTGAGCTTATGGCCAAACTTCGAATAAGAGGTATTTCATCAGGGACACCATAATTCTCTAGTAATCCAACATCTCATTCCTTTGACTTTCCATTAATAAAGTCACTAACGCGCATTTTCGGGTGTAAGACATGGGCAGAAGGTCGAGCCGGCCTAGCCGGTGTGACAGGGATCCAAAGGTCCTCCCACGCATTAACTTCATATCCAAAATAGACTTTTTGTCTAGTTACCAGTAACAGTAGTTTTTGTGCCGTTGAAATACTAGTCCACACATAAAATGGACTGTATACAGAGCTTATTCGCAACGGCAAGCTCATTCTGTAGTATTTATCCTCAAAACTCGAGCCACTAATGAATCAGGATATTGGACAAGTCGTCACATTTTTATCCGATCCGATGACACCCGACATTAATAAAATTTCAGACCCAATCGATTTTGTATGGAGATCCACTACTGACTCATACCACCTTAAACAAACCAGGTTCAGTTTGGGTAATCTGGTTCAAACTTTTTGTCCAAGCCTACATCAGATAATAGATTATTTTAGTTTTTAAATAATATTTTAAATTAACATATCTTCTTTTACTATAAAAAACTTAATTTCTTTGGTTCTATTGTTTACATAATTTATTAAATTTGTAATTAATATCATTATTTAATATTAGTTCAGATTAAATTTTGAAATAATTTATAATATTTTTATGAAATTTTATTTATTTAAACTAAAATAAATTAAGTAGCACTAGATTTTGACCCGCACAACTGTGCAGATTTTTTTGAATACTAAAATATTTTATGTTATACAATAAATATTATCATTATATTAATATAGTTTGATAGTATATATTATAAAATTTATAATAATATTTGTGTGGCTTATAATATTATTATTTTAAAATTTCAAATTTTGTATTTAAAAAAAAATTATTATGTAACAGTAATAACTATTTTATTCTAAATTTGAAATACATGTGAAATTTAAATTAAATTGGAAGAACATTATAAAGAAGCAAAAATTTTAGAATAATGTTAAAATTGTTTTATATAATTTTTAATTTGTGTTATAAATCAAAAATAAATAATTGTTTAAATTATATTTTCTGATAATTAAAATTTTAATTAACTAATTCAAAAATATATTTAAAAGATCCCACAGATTTTTAAAAAATACTGTTAGAATTTTTATAATTTTTTTGTATTTCAAATAAAAATTAAAAATATATATGAAAGATATTATAATGATGTTATCAAAATATAATAAATTTTCTAATGATGGTCCAAATTAAAAAATCACACATGAAATGAATTATGACTTTTGTTTTAATATAATACTCCCTCCGTTTCAAAATATATGTCATTCTAGTCTTATTTTTTTTGTCACAAATTAAGTGTCGTTTTAAAGTTTCGAGGCAAAATTTATTAGTTTTATATAATATTCTATTTTCTATTGGTTGAAAAGTGGGTAGGTGTATAGGTAATTGTGTTTTTATCTTCAAAATATGTAAAATTAAATATTTTCTTAATCTGTGTGCAAAAGCTTAGAATGACAAATAAAGTGAAACGGAGCGAGTATACTATTGCGCGGGTGCTTGATTTCATTTATACTCTCTTCATTTCATTTTGGTTGTCGTTTTAGGTTTCTGCACTCAGATTAAGAAAATATTTAATTTTCCATATTTTCAAAACAAAATATTACTTATATACTTAACCACATTTCAACGAATATAAAAACATATAAAGTTAATAAATTCTGCATCGAAATTATAAAATGACACTTATTTTAAAACGAATTCTTTTCTCCACAACGACATGTAAATTGAAACGGAGATGGTATATATATACTTAATTATTTATTTTACATCATTTTGTATATATCTTTAATTTAATCATAACTTTAAATGTTTATATATAAAGATTTCAAATACAATAATGCTATAGTTTACATGTCATAATTAATCAATTGTCTTAAACCATCACATGCATGTATTTGTTGCTTCTTGCTACACACTAATCTAACTGGATTTGCATTTAATTATTAAACGAATGAATATATGCATGAAACAACATATTTAAAATTAATATATATTTAATTTATTATTCTTATCCACACTTCAAAATTCTGGATTACTTTTTAGAAATTTTTTATTTATTTATTTTAGATAATACATTTGTATATATACAAATTTAAAACATGTTAATTTATATACATGTATTATATAGTTTAGTATGTTAACCCATTTTTCTAACATATATATATTTTTAACATAAATATTGATATTCTGTAAATAAAATATATAAATTTATCAATTTAATATAATTTTATCTTATTTATTTCAGTATAATAATTATTTTAATATGATAGATTATGGTTAGAAAATAAATAAAAAATATATTTTATTTTATAAACGGTAACTGAATATACGTTAATTCAAAATTATATTTTATTTTTAATTACGAATTTATATACATTTTTAAAAACTGATATCTTGTAATATCTTTACAACAAATTTGTTAGAAGTTTAAATATATATATAGATATATATATATATCGATTTCAGATGAAAATATATTAAAAGATATTAAAAGATATTGTGATTAATTAATTACAAATATTTTATTATTAGATTTAATGAAATACATATAATAAAAATTTCTAGTGATGGTCCATTTAAAAAAAAAAAATCATGCATGAATCAATGTTATGAATTTTATTTTAATATATAAGATATATTATGATTAGAAAATAAATAAAAATATATTTTTAATTATATTTTATAAACGCTAACTGAATATACATTAATGCATAATTATATTTTATTATTAATTACGAATTTATATACATTTAAAAAAACTGAGATCTTGTAATATCTTTACAACAAATTTGTTAGAAGTTTAATATATATATATATATATATATATTGATTTCAAATAAAAAGATATCAAAAGATATTGTGATGAAATTAGTTACAAATATTTATTATTAGATTTAATGAAATACATATAGTAAAAGTTGGTCAATTTTTTAAAAATCACACATGAATCATGATCATGATCATGATTTTTGTTTTAATATATAAGATATATATATATATATATATATATATATATATATATATATATATATATATATATATATATTTATATATAGATACTTCATCATAACATTTTAAAAATAATAAAAAATATCTAATATATTATCAAAAATAAAATAGAATGGGCAATAGTTTGAACTGTTACATCTACAACTATTTTTTATCTAAAATAATTAAATATCAAAGAATAATTTTATCTGAAGAAAATAATCTTATGTTTTCAAAGCATAAGTGAAAATTTGGTTTGATTCAAACATCATGAGACGCAATCGCATGATCAAATGATACTGATGAGGAATCAGTGTACTGTTAGTTAGTAATCTTTAAAGAGAAGCATCTTCCTAATCAATGTGGTAAATGCAATACGTCATAGCGGATGATGGTACATCCTAACGAATTATTCGCACAAAAATGTTGATTGTAGTTTAAGCAAATAAGTTATTAAAAAAGCGTGATCCATAATGCTTTGCTTATTTGATAAATTATCTTATTTCATTTTTATAGCTTCCGGAAACAAAAAGACACACAGGCACAGACAGCAGTCAGAATTGGATGGTGACCAATCGATAGGTGACAATGAAATGCGAAACCCAAAGTCACGTAAGACTCGGCACTTCTTTCTCATAGATTTTTCTTCAGCGACTCCAAAAGTCTCTTTTCCTTTCCTTCTTCCTCATTTCCTGATGAAATCTCTTGTTTCACCCATGTCGTGATTTCTTCTGAGAAACTGCTTCAAAGCTGGAGTCTTTCGATTTCTTTTTAACCGTTTGATCACTTCCATCAATTTCCAAACATAATACGGATTTGCAGACTTAGAAAGGAAGCAACTTTTTCCCAGAGGTTATTTCTTTGTTTTAAGGGGTTTTACTCCCTCAAGTAGTGATTGGTTGTTTAATTGTTTAGGCTGTTTAAGAGTTTGGGGTCTGTCCTTTAGTTTACTAGTTTGTGCCTATGGCAAATCCTTGGAAGAATCAGAGATTAAAAGATTCTGCTTTATGCCGTTTAGGGATTTTATTTGCAGTTACAGTCTCTATAGTTCTCATGTTGGCGTCTGTACCCAGAACAGCTTTAAATAAGAGTTTCTCCGACAATGATTTGAATAATTTAGACAAACATTTGGAAAATGTTTCACTCCTAAGTGTCGCCAGAGGTAACGAAATGTCGGTTAGGTTGCATACAAGGAACAAATCTCCGCCGAGAAATCTGGATCTGTACCCGAATCTGGCGAAAGACCATGTGGTTATCGTCTTATACGTGCACAATCGGTCTCAGTATCTTCGAGTAACTGTGGAAAGCTTGTCCAAAGTCGAAGGAATAAGCGAGACGTTGCTGATTGTTAGCCATGATGGTTACTTTGAAGAGATGAACAAGATTGTTGAGAGTATTAAGTTTTGTCAGGTGAAGCAGATATTCTCGCCTTATTCTCCTCACATATTCCAAGGTAGTTTCCCCGGTGTGTCGGCCAACGACTGCAAGAACAAAGGTGATGAGGCCAAGACGCATTGTGAAGGCAATCCGGATCAGTACGGGAATCACCGCTCTCCGAAGATTGTATCTCTGAAGCATCACTGGTGGTGGATGATGAACACTGTGTGGGATGGGTTGGTGGAGACTAAAGATCACGACGGTCACGTGCTTTTCATTGAAGAAGATCATTTTATTTTTCCTAATGCTTATCGGAGTATACAGACTCTCACGAGGCTGAAACAGGAGAAATGTCCTGACTGCTTTGCTGCTAACTTAGCGCCGTCTGATGTGAAGTCGAGAGGAGAAGGGTTTGATAGTTTGGTTGCGGAGAGAATGGGAAACGTTGGGTACTCTTTTAACAGAAGTGTGTGGGAGAGAATACACCACAAGGCAAAAGAGTTTTGTTTCTTTGATGATTATAATTGGGATATAACAATGTGGGCGACGGTTTTCCCTTCGTTTGGTTCACCTGTTTACACGTTGAGAGGGCCTAGGACGAGTGCGGTTCACTTTGGAAAATGTGGGTTGCATCAAGGTAGAGGAGAGGAAGGTGATTGTATCGATAATGGGATTGTAAACATTGAGGTTAAGGAAACGGATAAAGTTGTGAACATAAATAAAGAATGGGGAGTTCGAGTGTTTGAACATCAACCTGGTTATAAAGCTGGTTTTAAAGGTTGGGGAGGTTGGGGCGACAAAAGGGACCAGCGTTTATGTTTGGATTTTGCCACTATGTATCGTGGTGAATCTCCTTGAATGAAACTTAGGGACCTCCAAGTAAAACTTGTGGTTATACAGTCATTAAATTTTCAGGGATTGCTTTCCTTTTCTTGTTGTATTTTTATTGTCATGTCTTGTTTGTAGTGTATTGGAATTCCTCTCTTTCTTTTGCCATCCGATGGATTTTCATTCATTTAAACTTTGAAGTGCACATAGCCGACAATAGTGAAACACCATTTCGGAATTATAAGCCGGCAAGGTAAACAACACCAGTGCAAAAATTTAGAAAAACACATCGGGACTACATAACATAAAAAGAAGTAAACGATCCCTGAGATCTAGAGACACAATTGACCAATAAGCAAGTGAAGCAATGCAATAATCGAAGCTAGAATAAGCGCGTTGAAGGTCGAATTATTTTAGGTTAGAGAAAGCTCCAAAACGATTTCGAAAGAGGAACCATGAGATACCGATACTCAATAACAAGCTTCAACTGATGGAATTACGACATAACGGAACTCCAACCCGAGCAGCCGATGAAGGAAACAGTTGACATACAACTACTCATGGACCGAACGCGATTGAGCTGAAGCTCCAGTCTCTTACTAAGAAATCCGGAAAAGCCCGTCGGTTTAAAACCAAGAGACAGCACCACTTTGCCTCATCGTAACTTCACACTGAACCATTTAGCATTGAAAGCACAAGTCGAACGCGAGACAATACTGAAAGCAATGCAAGGTAATTCTTAAGAAACGCCGACGCCATTAACCATTAGTGCCTCCTGACCAAGAAAATCCAGTAGCTCAAAGAAATCTAACTCACATTCCAGAGCTAAGACACAAGGCTAGCCATAACAAGACAAGACATAGCTGAGGTAACCCTCAACAAACACTACAACGGAGGTAATGAGAAGAAGGCCAAATATGAAGTATCATTGATGACCCATCTGAGAATAGCTTCACCAAATTCATTGGAAGAATTAGCAACCTACATCAGAGCCAGCTTATAGTCTTTCACCGCACACCACAAAAAGGTACGAACTTAGCGAAAGACCCAAACAAGGCCAGATAATTAGGACAAAATCTAGCCTCTTCTCCGCAAGACCCCAAGAAATCAACGCCTTAGATTCACAAAATCAACTACCAACACATCAACGCCTTAGATTCACAAAAGCAACTACCAACACCTACAAATGACTAAGTACTAAAGCATCACCAGGCACTAAACATAGAGGGTACAGCCAGAGATGGGAGAAACTTACGGCCGTATGAGATTACCAAGAACCAGCCTTCAAAGGTTCCGTAACCCGACAGCCAAGCTCACGACCACCGCAACCTTTACAGATCAATTCTCTGTCCAAGTTGAGACGCTTAAGGACCACACACAACAACCATTGCATCCTTGATAAGGGTTTTTAAGCCTTATAGCAAATCAATGTAGTAAGGTAAGTAGAGTGTCATTCCAATCCTGAGAGCTATTGAACAAAAAGAATGCAATACATTGCTTAATCTAAATGCAATCAGTGAGAGTTTGTTTTATAAGTAACTAGTAACAAACAATATGTAAACAAGAATAACTAAGCTTTGGTTTCAATGAGATAAAAGAGCATATGGATAAGGGTATTGACTTTGGGTGATCAAGTTACTATCTAGGGTGAGGTTTCAAGTAATCATTCATATCCTATAGGTCTAGACACAATTCTAAGCTAGTACTTAGTCAAGGTAAAAGCTCATTTGCTATCAATCTCTAAACACAAATGGTCATTGGTCTAAATCAATCAAGCAATCATTGAGAACAAGTCTACTAACCATCTAAACCTTCCTAACATGAAGTATCCTTGGTTAAGCAAGCAAAAAGCATTATTACTTTGGTTCAAGCATTTCATCATACACCTTGTGGGCTGGAAATGCCTAATGATCTATTTTAGAAGGATTAGGTCTAATCTAGCATTGGGAATAAGTAATAAGCATATGAAAAGAAGGATCTAACACTAATCACCCTAGATCATCACTTAATAGCCCTAACCCATAAGCTCAAAGAGAGTCTACTCACTAATCTTCATGTTTAATCTTAAACCCATGATGGATAGAAAACTAATCATGATTAAAAGAAGAGATAGACTCAAATTACTCAAGAAACAAATGTTATATTAATCAAGAATTTAACTTTTCAATGTGTTTTTGAGAGAAAAGAAGATAAGTTCTAAACTTAGGTCTCCAATGTATTTATAGATACCTAAAAACGAGCATAAAAGTTGGGTCTTTTCGTCTATAGCGACATGCTCTGGTCGCTACAGCACATAGAATTTTCTGGGGATTTTCTCGTAGCGACATGCTCTAGTCACTACAGTGGTCGCTACAGACTCTCGGCTCTCTTCCTAGCGACATGCTCTGGTCGCTACAGCTCTGGTCACTACATGGTTGATATGCCTCCAGTAGATAGATCATAACTTCTTCAATACAATTCCAAATGACTTGAGACCACTTCCATTAGAAAGATAACTCAATTTCCCATGTTTTTCTCAAAATATGAGCTTAAAAATTTATCTTTAAGGTCTCCATCCATGTTCATCTTTAACTCTCTTTTGGATCACAATGCTCCCAAACACCTCCATTCACTCCATGGCACACTCCAATACCTAATAAGGACATATGAATGCAATATGGACCTAAAGATGTCTAAACCTTAATCTGTATGATGATTTATGTACAAAATGAAATGCTATAACTATGCAAATATGCCTCATATCAATCATTTCCTTTCCTCAACCAATATCTGAGGCTATACACCTCAAAATCGTTCAAGATGTCGTGATTAAAAGCCGTAGACACTAAATGGTAAACAAAATGGGCCTGCTCCCAGTGGCGGTAAGAGACACCGACCACCGGAGCAGGAGCCGAGATTCATGGCGTGGGCATGTGTTGGGTTGTACAGAGAGTTTAAGAACATGTCAATTCCTCTTTTTTGAAAAGCTTCTCTCATATTTCTTACTAAATGACAATATTTTTACTTAAAAGTTAACTACATCTTGATTCGTACGTCTACCTGGAATTAGTTTTCACCATTTTAAATTGTTTAATAACATTTTTAAATAACAAGATATATATTATTTATATATCTTTAGTTTCTTAGAACCTTTGGACTCAGAGAATCAGACTCGAATCCGAAAATTTATAATATCTACACAAAATTTTATTTCAAAATTAATAAAATGATATCCTAAAAGTCAATCTGTATTCGAGCCTTTTCTTGAATGCTCATGTTTAACTGATTATGAAACAAAAAAAAATTATTTCTTAACCGGTTGATACTAACGGAACAATTTCTTTCAAACATGTGAAATTATTATTGTAACACGTAAAATAAATGACATCAAATTATTATGGTAAATACAACTAATGAATTAGTTGAAAAGAGTGAAAAATGTGAAAAATATAGTAAAACACTTAAAAATAAGTAAGTACGGTTGTACTTTTATAATAAATGATGTCAAGTTATTTGAAAATAATCAATTATTAAAATAGTTAAAATAAGTGAAAATACGAAAACAAAAAATGTAATAAATCTTTTGAAAATAAGGTTAAATCTATTTGTACTGCAGTTTAATAATATAGATGAACCTCGAGGTAATTGCTATTTTTTTAGATTTGGTTTGAGTTTTGCCTTTGTAAAGTAACTAGGTTTGCGTAACTTTGTTCTTTTGCCGGAGGTTGATGAAATGAACTTAAACTCATGTGTCATGGAAAATTTATAAGGAATCTTCTCTAGTCACGAATATGGCACGGTGACGGTTCGAACTGGATACCCTTCAACATAGCCGTTGTGCTTTTTCCTCTCCTACTTTGAAAAGAGAGGCAGATCTCCAAGCCCGGCTATGGGCTGTTGAAGGGTGTGCAATATGAAACAAAAGATGTCCTCACTGAAACCTTTTCAGTGAAGTAAGGGAAACTTTACTTAAAGTAGATGGTTTTCTTGAGCTTAGGTATTTAACAGACCATATTCCAGTTTAATAATGTTATTCAGTGTTAAAGAAAAGAGACAGATAATCAAACGATATCCTTTACGAAAATATATCATTTATGACTTTAATATACATAAAAAGGTATAATACACATCATGTAACATATGTTGACGGGAAGATGTAGCAGTTTGGTAAAGACCTTGTGAGCCAATTGTCATGCTTACGGGTTCGATGTCAGGCAGGGGAACTGCAAATTCTTGTCACTAAATGCGGTACTGGGTGTTGGGCCTTGTCCTCAGCCCATGTATAGCCCTCCCGGGTGAAGTGGACCGCTGCCTGACCGGGCCCAGAGGAATGATCTACGTAAGTGGAGAACCTCTGGATTATCAAAAAAAAAAAAAAAACATATGTTGCACCCCAACTCCACAAGAATAGACTATTGAGGATTCTCAAGTCATAAACTTGGATAATATATTCTTGAACTTCCAAAGCATAGTTCAATGGTTGTGGTTGGGTTTGGATGTATAGATTGAGAAAAATTCAATTTATGGGGATACATAACTTACAACAGCAAGATATTGTTTTATATTCAGAAATGAAAGTAATGCAATAGGCAATGAAGAGTATATTCAGAAGTGGAAGTAATGCGATGGATATTGGAGAGTATGCTCCGATACGCTTCATGTCAGAACTTTGAAACGGATTGCAAGAAACTGATCACAATGATAAAAGAACCTTATACATGGCCAAGTTTTACAACATAATTAAAGGCGATAGAGATGTTACTAATATTTTTTTTGAACTTTAAGATCTTATATTTCGAGAGCACAAAATGGAATTTCTTATTCTTTAACTAAGACTGTAAAAATATTTTATCGTGAACTTTGTTATATTGGTTATTTTATTCCGATCTGATTATCTAGATCACTTCAAATTTAAATAATAGAATAATTATTTATTGTAGAAAAAAACTTTTTAAAATGAAGTCAACTTTTGCACCGCCAAACATTTCGTGGCCAATTTTCCAAAAAAAAAAAATATAGTATTCAAACATATCAAATCCACTAACAATTTACTATTAATATACTAAATATAATATAGTTTAATAACTTATATTTATATTTAAAATAGGTGTAGTATTCAAACTTGTAAAATCCATATATAATCAAGTACACGTGAGTATATATTTAGTATTCCACTGTAAAAAATAAATTAGTATATTTATATATTTAAGACTACAAAAGAATCCAAATATTTTAATATACCACGGTTATTTCTTTTTCTCTAGTAAAAAAATCAAAATTTTGGTTATATTTATACTAATTGTGTTGATATAGTTATTTGATTTAGTTTAGGCAGATGGAGACGAGATTCCTTATATGGCGATTTTTTCGTCAGAACGGACTAACACTTACTATGGAGTTTTTGTATGTCTTTGAGCTGCACAAAGAAAATTTTGTGTCTTTTTTTATGGGTTTATCTCTGAGCCAAGAAATTGTTGAAAAGTAAACTTGATTTGAGTCATATTCTTGGATTAATAATCAGTAAACATGTTTAGTCCAAATTTAACTCAAATTATAGAATAGTCTTCCACCTCTGCAAGATTAAAACCCTAAATATTTTTATAGAATTATCTAGATAATTAGGATAAAATTATCTAGATACCGAAATAGAATTTTCTAGATTTAAGATTAAAATATATAAGATATTTTATATTTTGGAGGCTATAAATACTTCAATACTCTTCTCATTTTGTAAAATGAAATCCAAGTTTGTAAGAATTATCCAAGTGATAAAAGCTCTTCTTAAGTAAACAAAAAGGTTTCTTCTTCACACAAAGAATTTTCTCATTTAAACACTTTCTCCACTTTTACAAAGCTTTTCTTTCCAACAAAATTGTATATAAACTACGAAGATGACAAATAGTGGTATTCCCTTGCAAGTACCATTTCTCACAAAGAGCAACTATCATAGGAGATGATGTGTGGAAGATAATAGAGAAAGACTTCACCGAACAGGAGAATGATTTATCTCAAACTCCAAACTATGGTTTGAGAGATTCAAGAAAAAGAGACAAGAATGCTGTTTGTTGTGGGAACCGAAATCCACACTGTCGATTTTCCGTCAAATATGGAAACATAGGATGAAAACCTAATTTTCCCGAGGTCCTGGATCTCTGCGGAAATCACTAAAACAAACGAATTTAAAAGAATATGGATGAACAATGAAGAACAAATGAATAAGAACTTGTATGAAAGCTTTTATTAAATGAAGAATCGGCAACTGTTACAAGAAAAATTGAAGAACTTAGACGTCGAAACGTTCTAAGGATCTAGATTGCTATTCAAAACGCTAAGTCCTAAATTCCTCAGCTAGCAGCCGTCTTTTTTGGTCTGATTTTCGTCCCCCCTTCTGCCCTACGCCTCTGGTTTATATACTCCTTGCCTTGACGATTCGATCTTTCCATTTCGCCCGGATTTGAATATATCGGGAATCTTCCATTTTCCTCGATCCTTCATTTTCTTCCGCGGAAATCTTCTATTTTTCTTCAAACCTTCCTTTTACTTTCAAACTTGACATTTATTTTCCTCCTGTGAATAAACCGTCAAAACGTTATCGTATCTTCGGGTTAAATTCCGTTAAGATCGCGAGATGGGTTTTTATCGCGTTTTAGGACCTTCCGGGCCGTTCTGCGATAAATTCGTTTTCCGACTTTGTACGGGATCGTTTCCTGATCTGACGCCGTTTTTAGTAAATTCCTCGAGCTAATCGCAAGGTTTTACGATTTACTCGACTTTTTTATTAAAAACGCGTTTTTACGATTTTAACGAGAAATCTCGAATAAATCGTATAGTTTAGGCAATGTTCGGTGTTTCGTTTAACCGTTGCCGTTTTATGCGATTTCCTCGAGTTCTTTGTCGAGAAAGCGAAGTTCTACGTTTTTTATCGTAAAAATCGAACGATAGGTCGGATCGAGATGGAACGGGAGACGTTTCGGCCGTGGTTCAGAATGCGACCGTGTCGAAAGACGTAAGTTTTGAATCGGGGATGCGGGAGATCGAGGCGCGGGATATTCGGGAAGTCTCTAGTTCATCCAACGGCGAACTAGTCGGGACGGGACTAGTTCGCCCACCGGTAAACTCAGCCAGCTTGGCTTAGTTCGCCGGTGGGCGAACTAGTCGGGATGGACTAGTTCGCCCACCGGCAAACTAGTCGAGTGTCTCCTGGCCCGGCTTAGTTTGCCGATGGGCGAACTAGTCGAGTGTCTCCTAGTTCGCCCATCGGCGAACTAAGCCGGCTCGGCTTAGTTCGCCCGTGGGCGAACTAGTCGTGACTAGTTCGCATTTTACGGCTGTTTCGGTTTTTTGCGGTTTCGTCAAACGATTCTTCGAGTTTTATAAAACGATTCTCAAGTTTTATAAAACGATTTTTCGAGTTTTATAAAACGATTCTTTGAGTTTTATAAAACGATTCTTCGAGTTTTATAAAACGATTCTCGAGTTTTATAAAACGATTCTTCGAGTTTTATAAAACGATTCTTCGAGTTTTATAAAATGATTCTTCGAGTTTTATAAGACGATTCTCGAGTTTTATAAAACGATTCTTCGAGTTTTATAAAACGATTCTCGAGTTTTATAAAATGATTCTCGAGTTTTATAAAGTGACTTTCCGTTTTTATAAATGACTTTTGCGGAAAGTAATGATTCCAGAAGTTATCATAGACGTTGATTTCGAGATTACGGTTTTTGACACCAACAGTTAGCCCCCCCAGCCTGCAATTTCTTGAGGAAACTTTGCGGGCGGATGGAGTTAGTTTTTAAATCGGAATCTACGGCTAAGATTTGTCTCATTACGAGGAAGAGCTCTTTTTTTCTATAAGTATTGGATCATTACTTCTCATATCTTCCACCTCTCAAGTTTCTCTCCAATTTCTCTCTAGAAAAATTTTAAGATGTCTTCTTCCCAAGGTGATCAACAAAACTGTGAGGTCCCATCCAATGACAACCCTACGGCACATCCGCTGGATGCTCAGATTTCTGAGTTTCTCTTGTTTCAAGATGAGATGGACCATAGCGATGCTGAGGAAGATGCTGCGTCGGGCGACGTACCTTCGGTAGATCCATCCGTCCTTGCGAGAGAGGTCAAGGCTATTTTGGACGAAACGACCGATACAGTAGCGGATTCCTCGACGGGTGCTACTATCGAACCGTCGGGTGCGCCCGTTGTTTCGCCCCTCCTTGCAGCCGAAAACGTTGCTACTTCTTCTGAGGTTTGAACAGCCGTAGTTCCCACCACGGTGGAGTCGGTCGTGTCTCCGACCGTGGGCGAACCGGTCGCGACTCTTACCGCTGTTGAATCAGTTACGACTCCTGCCGCAGTTGAACCGGCTGCAGCTCCTACTGCGGCTGATCCAGTCACGATTCTGGGGCCTCCTGCTCCGGCCAGGAGGGTGATTGTCCCTGGACTTCCGGCGCTTAGCGCGACGCTGCCTGCGTCAGCGAAAAGCCGCAAGAGAACTCGTCCGAACCCTGATGCTCCCGCGAGAAAGAGAGCCGTGAAGGGTTCCGAGACCGGAGCTTCGTCAAGCAAGACACCGAGCTTGATGTCGATGTCGCAGCAGCGTACCAAGGTACATGTTCGTAAACATACATTTTTATGAATATATTCGTAGCTGACCATCTTTCTTGGTTTTTCCAGTTTGTTTCGTTGATCGATGGGATGATCAAAGAGTGCGGGTCCGAAGTTGAGCGTTTAGCCAAGGAGTTAGCTGAGTCGCAGGAGAGGTCAGCTCAGCTCGAGGGGAAACTGAAGGTGATAGAAGATGTGCGTTCCGCAGAGGTGTCTCGGCTCGAAGCTCGGATTAGCGATCTGGAGCGTGATCTCGGAAAGACCGCGATCTCTCTGATCAAGGCGAAGGATGAAAAGAAATCCAAGACTTCAGAGCTGCGCAGGCTTCAGCGCAAGATGAAGAGTTTTGAGGAATCAGTTGTTCGTGTGACTGGAAGATCTATTCCTATCGAGGGAAGTGATTCCGATCCGACTCTTGCTGCCGAAGACGTACCTCAGCCTGATGCGGACAAGGGTGACGACCCGGAGGTTGCCGTCGGGGGTGAAGGTAATGCGATGGATGAGGATGAGGCTCCGTGCGCGGAGAATGTTTGAAGTTGTAGTCTCTTACGAGACTTTTTTTTTAAAATTAGATTTTTTATGTATTTGGCCGAGCGCGGCTTTTGTACTTGTTCGGGACTGGCCTTTTATGGCTTTGAATCCCTTGTTGCTTCGGCAAATTTTATTTTCGTAATGGACAATCAGTTTTTATTTAAACCTTTTGTTTTGAATTGATATTGCGGTAGGTCCGCGAGTTGTCGTCTCGCATTCGTTCCCTTAGTGGATCGCCTTGTTCGTTTGACCGTTTTAGGATGTTTAGTAAATCGAGTGAGAGTTTAGATATAGACGAAGAGACATGCCTTTAGGATCTCGATTCATGCCTTGAGACGTTAGCGACCAGCGTGCTGGGTTTAGGGCAAGACCTAGGTTTACTTTCGGATTGGGGCTGTGCGATGACTAGTCGGCTTTCGTTTTGCCCGTTGCGATTTTAACCTGATTCTATACCGATTTAGAATCCGCGATAGGTTCTCGGCTTATACGATTCGTCTGGTTGGAACCGAGCATCTCACCGGGAACAATTTCTAAGTTTCCCGGAAGTGCTGACCAAAAGTTTGGATTTCTTTTATAGCGCTATTACCCTTGTGTCGGGTGTTCGAGAGCTATCTCTGCGAGATAACTTAAGTTTGTTTAAGACTGTTGNGATAGGTTCTCGGCTTATACGATTCGTCTGGTTGGAACCGAGCATCTCACCGGGAACAATTTCTAAGTTTCCCGGAAGTGCTGACCAAAAGTTTGGATTTCTTTTATAGCGCTATTACCCTTGTGTCGGGTGTTCGAGAGCTATCTCTGCGAGATAACTTAAGTTTGTTTAAGACTGTTGCGAGTTCGTTGTGATCAGCGACGAACTATTTTTAAGCGATAGATGTTTGCGTAGTTTGGGCCTTCGCGAAGGATACGTATGTTAAGAAGTTTTGCGTATTTTAATATTTATACTTATTTATGCTCCAACTTCAATGCTCGCCAATATGCCACAAAATCTTATTATGTTCATGCATGTATTTTAATATTTATACTTATTTATGTATATATTTATCATAAAAGTATTTAAAACTAATCCCCGATTACTGCCCGATTAATCCCCGACTTGTTGTTTAGGCGCTAGACCCAACCCGAGCGCCCGACTAGCGCTTAGCGAATTCTTAAACATTGGATACGACCCTTGATTTTATAACCTGGAACCTACCAAAAGTTTATTATCTTCGGCTTCTTATCCTTCTTTGACAAGGAGAAAGAAATCAAAGGTGAATCATTTTCTTTTTCAAATCAACATTGTCTAAGGTTCTTCTTCTCCTTGGTTTCTATTAGTTGCTTATGTAATGATTAATGTTCGTCTTGTATATTGACACAACAAAGAGTGGCTTATGTTAGTTAGTTAGACATTGACAAATTTAGTTGATTACTTGATTATATAGTTGTTCTTATTCTTGTCGTATTTACATGAGTCGAAACATGACATAGAATTCATTATGTTAGTTGATTATGTTAGTTAGTTAGACAGAGACAAAGTTACAGTATAACATTTTTAAATTAATACTTTATAAATTAATATACACTAAAAATATCTATAAAATAATATAATTTTATAGTATCAAATTTAGTTTTTGGTTCAATTAGTAATTAATAACCTCTATAAATTAATGAAAATTATAGTTTTTGTGTAGTCCCAACATTATTGGTTTATAAAGGTTTCACTGTAGTTGATTTTTTAGCCAGAGACAGAGAAAAATTATTAACTAAATTTGAGTTTTTTTTTGTTAACGGATGGATTCACCATCAGCGCCTTTTCAATCCATTGTAAATATAGATGCAGACGATGTAGAAGAAGAATTCCATACTGGGCAGTTTTCTCAAATATTTTTTTTTTTTAGTTTTTGTTCTAAAAATAGTTCTCAAAAATAAAATAACCAAAGTAATCATTTTTAATTTAATTTTTAATATTTATTTTTATTTTAAAAAATTTGAAACCCTATCTCTAAAACCCCACCCCTTAACTCTAAACCTTAAACCTAGATTAGTTAACCCTAAGTTATAAGTGCATATTTACTCTTTAATAAAAATTGTTTTTGTCATTTTTCTCCTTAAATAGTATTTTTGTGAAAATAAACTAAAAAGACTATCCAAGGAAATTTGTCTTTCATACTTTAGAGTGTGATCAAAGAGGCAAACAAAAACAATCACTTGGAGATAGTCAGGAACAGAGGAAAAAAAAATGTGTACTCATGTATGGGCTCACTGCAGAAGAAGTGAAGAGAACCGTGACAAATGTGTGTGCAAATACGGTAAGAAGATATTCACTTGTCCAACAAAGTTTGGAACCACCAATTTTCGCAATTATCTTAACTGTAGCAAGACATTCAAAGCATAGCAAAATTTCCAAGATCATACTAAACGTCAACAGGTTATTAGTAACCAGAAATGTCGAATAAATCGTATAGTTTAGGCAATGTTCGGTGTTTAGGCAATGTTCGGTGTTTAGGCAATGTTCGGTGTTTAGGCAATGTTCGGTGTTTAGGCATTGTTCGGTGTTTCGTTTAACCGTTGCCTTTTTATATGATTTCCTCGAGTTCTTTGTCGAGAAAGCAAAGTTTTACGCTTTTTATCGTAAAACTCGAACGATAGGTCGGATCGAGATGGAACGGAAGACGTTTCGGCCGTGGTTCAGAATGCGACCGTGTCGAAAGACGTAAGATTCGAATCGGGGATGCGGGAGATCGAGGCGCGGGATATCCGGGAAGTCTCTAGTTCGTCCAACGGCGAACTAAGCCGGCTGGCTTAGTTCGCCGGTGGGCGAACTAGTCGGGACGGGACTAGTTTGCCCACCGGCGAACTAAGCCAGCTTGGCTTAGTTCGCTGGTGGGCGAACTAGTCGGGATGGACTAGTTCGCCCACCGGCGAACTAAGCCGGGCTGGCTTAGTTTGCCGGTGGGCGAACTAGTCGAGTGTCTCCTAGTTCGCCCAGCGGCGAACTAGTTGAGCGTCTCCTAGTTCGCCCATCGGCGAACTAGTCGAGTGTCTCCTAGTTCGCCCATCGGCGAACTAATCCAGCTCGGCTTAGTTCGCCCGTGGGCGAACTAGTCTTGACAGTTCGCGTTTTACGGCTGTTTCGGTTTTTTGCGGTTTCGTAAAACGATTCTTCGAGTTTTATAAAACGATTCTTCGAGTTTTATAAAACGATTCTCGAGTTTTATAAAACGATTCTTCGAGTTTTATAAAACGATTCTTTGAGTTTTATAAAACGATTCTTCGAGTTTTATAAAACGATTCTTCGAGTTTTATAAAACGATTCTCGAGTTTTATAAAACGATTCTTCGAGTTTTATAAAACGATTCTTCGAGCTTTATAAAACGATTCTTCGAGTTTTATAAGACGATTCTCGAGTTTTATAAAACGATTCTTCGAGTTTTATAAAACGATTCTCGAGTTTTATAAACGATTCTCGAGTTTTATAAAACAACTTTCCGTTTTAATAAATGACTTTTGCGGAAAGTAATGATTCCAGAAGTTATCGTAGACGTTGATTTCGAGATTACGGTTTTTGACACCAACATTTGTCTAATCTATCAATGATTAGATGAAGATACATTTGAGAAGGTTGCTGGAGCAAAGACGTCCAAAGAAACATGGAAGAAGCTTCAGACCTCTTACATAGGAGCATGACAAGTTAAGAAGGTATGTCTTCAAAGTCTAAGAAGAGACTTTGAAGCACTACAAAGGAAGGAATGAGAAGTCATCTCAGAGTACTTCTCAAGAGTCTTGATGGTTACTGTGAGAAGTTAAATGAGGTGAGAATCATGGAGAAAATTATTTGATTAATGGATTCAAAATTCGAGCACATTATAATCGTAACTGAAGACACAAAAGACTTGGAGACTATGACGGGGAAGAAGAAAAAGACCGAAATCATCTGAGACGTGCTGGCGGTAATTTCCGAAGATGAGGTCGTGGTGTAAATGCATGAGGATGGAGATCATATGAAGACAACTTCAACCAAAGAGAAGAAATACAGAAAGAGGTCGTGGAAAATTAAATTCATAATCAAAGTACGATAAATCAAGCATTAGATGTAATAGGAAAGTTTGGACATTATGCTTCTGAATGCAAAGCTCCAAACAACAATAGAGTTGAAGAGAAGTCCAACTATGTCGAAGAAATGAGTAAATAAGAAGATATGCTATTGATGGATTAAAAGAAGGATGAACAGATGAGGTTCAATAATGGTTCTTTGATAGTGGTGCTAGAAATCACATGTGTGGGGACAGAAGCATGTTTGTGGAGCTTGATGAATCGGTAAAAAACCGATGTGGCTTCGGGATATGAATCAAAGATGGAGGTGAAAGGTAAATGAAACATTCTCATCCGCTTGAAGAATGGAGATCATTAATTCATTTCCAATGTCTCAATATGTGCTACAAGGAGGAATCATGACATTGGAAGCTTAGAGCTACTTTCCAAGAAAGAATGGTAAAAAAGACTACTTTGTATCAACCATCCTAATCAAGTGTGTGAAGGTTTTTTACTTGGAAAGCAATTCAAGATGATTTTTTAAAGGATTTGGAGACAAGAGCAATAAATCCAGTAGAACTCATACATACAGATGTATGTGGCCCGATCAAGCCAAGTTCACTCGGTAAGAGTAATTACTTCCTTCTATTTATTGATGATTTTTCAAGAAAAACATAGGTTTACTTTTTGAAAGAAAAATCAGAAGTGTGAGAAAATTTCAAAGCCCATGTTGAGAAGGAAAGTGGTCTTAAGCTTAAATCTATGAGATTTGATCGAGGAGGAGAATTCATGTCCAATGAGTTTTTGAAGTATTGTGAAGATAATGGCATCCGAAAACAATTGATGGTGTCGAGAACCCCCAACAAAATGGAGTAGCATAAAAGAAGAATATGACAGTACTTGAGATGGCAAAAATCATGCTCAAGAATAAGAAGCTACCAAAATAGCTTTGTGCGGAAGCAATTGCATGTGCAGTTAATATATTAAACTGATCTCCTACGAAATGTGTCTTGGAAAAAACACCACAAGAAGCTTGGAGCAGAAGGAAATCTGGTGTGTCACACCTAAGAGTGTTTGGACGTCTTTTTCACGCTCATGTTCAAGATGAGAAGCGGAGCAAACTAGATGATAATAGTGAGAAGTACATTTTTATTGGGTATGACGCTAACTCCAAAGGCTTCAAGCTCTACAATCCTGAAACAAATAAGACAATCATTAGTCGGAATGTCATCTTTGATGAAAAAAAATGGGGTTGGAAATCAAATGATAAAGAATACAACTTCTTTCCGTATTTTGAAGAAGAGAATGTGGAGAAACCAAGAAAAGATTTGGTTACACCACTAACTCCACGTTATAGAAATCTACAAGACATCTATGAGGTAACCAAAAATCAAGACAATCTTACTCTATTTTTTCTATTTGCGGATTTCGAGCCTATGGATTTTGAAGAAACTCAAGAAAATAAGTCATGGAAAAGTGCAAGGGATAAGTAAATCAAGTTAATTCAAAAGAATGATACATGGGAGTTAGCTTCACTTCCAAATGGTCCTAAAGCAACCGGTGTGAAGTGGGCGTACAAGGCAAATAAGAACACTAAGGAGAAGTTGAAAGGTACAAGGAAAGATTGGCAAGGGCTATAGTCAAAGATCCAGGATCGACTATTGTGAGGTATTTGTTCATGTTGCTTGCTTAGAAATGGTTAGACTAATCATTTCATTGGCAGCCCAAAAGAGTTGGAGGATACATCAAATGGATATCAAATCAGCCTTCTCAAATGGATATCTTGAGGAAGAAGTCTACATTGAGAAACCACAAGGCTACAAAGTTAGAGAGAAGACGACACAGTATTGAGGCTAAAGAAGGCGCTTTATGGATTAAAGCAAGCACCAAGAGAATGGAACACCAGGATTGATAAATACTTTAAGGAGAAAGGCTTCATCAAGTGTCCATATGAGCATGCACTTTACATCAAAAATCACAACCATGATATATTGATCACATGCTTGTATGTGGATGACTTGATATTCACCACAATCCAATTATGTTTGAAGAATTCAAGATGGAGATGACAAAGGAGTTCGAGATGACTGATATTAGATTGATGTCATACTACCATGGCATTGAAGTAAAGCAAGAAGAAAATGGAATAATCATTACTCAAAAAGGCTATACTAAAGAGGTGTTAAGAAGTTTAAGATAGATGACGCAAATCCAGTTTCTACGCCAATGGATTGTGGAGTTAAGTTGACAAAGGAAGAAGAGGAGAGAGTGTGGATCCAACACTCTTTAAGAGCCTGGTTGGAAGCTTACGTTATTTAACTTTCACAAGACCCAACATCCTAAATGCAGTTAGAGTTATAAGCCGGTATATGGAATATCCAACAATAACTCACTTCAAGGCAGCAAAGAGGATCCTATGCAATATCAAAGGTACAATCAATTTTGGCTTATATTACTCTATCTCTGAGTTTATAAGCTTGTTGGATATAGCGATAGCGATTGGGGTGGAGATGTAGATGGACGGAAAAGCACAAGTGGCTTTGTGTTTTTCATTGGAGAAACTGTTTTCACATGGATGTCAAAGAAGGAACCAATTTTCACTCTTTTTACTTGTGAAGCAGAGTCTGTGGCAGCTACTTCCTTTGTGTGCCATGTTATTTGGTTTCGAAGCTTGCTAAACGAGTTGAGCCTACCACAAGAGTAGCCAACAAAGATATTTTTGAATAATAAGTTGGCAATAACTTTGGCGAAGAATCCAGTCTTCTATGATCAGAGTAAGCACATTGATACTCGTTATCACTACATTAGAGAATATGTTACCAAGATGGATGTACAACTGGAGTATGTGAAGACAAAAGATCAAGGAGCTGATATTTTCACCAAGTCATTCAAGCGGAAAGACTTTATCAAGATAAAGAGTTTAGCCCAAACTTAACCTAAATTCTTGGGATAATAATCACCAATCATGTTTAGGCCAAACTTAACTCAAATTCTAGAATAATCTTCCACCACCTTAAGATAAGAATATAAATATTTTATAGAATTAATTAGATAATTAGGATAAGACTATCTAGATAATTAATAAGAATTTTCAAGATTTAATATAAAAATATATGAGATATTTTTGTACTTTGGAAGTTATAAATACTTCCACATTCTTTTCATTTGGTAGAAATCCAAATTTGTAAAAATTATCCAAGTAATAAAACTTCTTCTTCTTTTCAAAAATGAAAGTTCTTCTTAAGTAAACAAAGTTTCATCTTTACACAAAACATTTTCTCTTCAAACCCTTAAACACTTTCTCCACTTTTACAAAACTTTTCATTCCAACAGAAATCACATGTTTGTTATTGCTTGTATTCTTCTTCTTTTTTTTTTAGAACAAAGCTATTTAGGACTTACTATGGAGTTTTGTATGTCTTCGAACTGCAGAAACAAACATGTCTTTTTATGGGTCCACCCCTGAGCCAGGGAAACCTATTTTTTATTGCTCGTATTCTTTTTTTTTTTTTTTTGAATGGAGCTGTGTTACGCCTTGGGATTTGGTTCTCGATTGATTACATACAACAACAAATTGAAAGAACTCGATCATGTGCCCTGCTTCAGTTTTGGCATGGATTCATCACTTGCATGCATGTATGCGATTTGGAAAGAGCGTAATGCTCTATTTCACAATGGACTTCACGTACCAAATCTCATGTGGTTATTATTTGTGATGTGATCAAGGTGGCTAAGGACAATGTAACAACCCTGTCCCTATGATCCTATTTTCAACCATAACAACATTTCTCTTCATTCTTATACTTTCTTTATTTCAATTTTAATCGTCTTACAAGTAACTAAATTCATTGAAAACCAAACAACATAACAATAGTTTAAGAAAATATAATAAAAACCCTTAAACGAAACTGAAATAGATGGCACCATCCCCACTTCTACTCCTGCACCTCCTCGATCATACCTGCAAAAAGGAGAGTGAGTAATTGGGATTACTCAGTGAGGGTAGGCTCTAGGAACCTATAAACTCATCCCAGATCACATAACACATCAAGCACAAATCATAAGTTAATATCACCTAGCATTCATCTACAAGATTCTCTAGACTCTCTAATCCACGAGTTCTCAAGCTAATCACCATACACCTCATGACCTTACACGACTTCACCATTCCTTGCCAAACCGGCACTCGCCAAACCGGCACGCCAAACCGGCACGCCAAACCGGCATTCGCCAAACCGGCAATCGCCAAACCGGCACGCCAAATTGGCACTTCGTCACACTACGACACAGCCTCATATCAATCAACGACATTATAACGCCCTAGTCTCATCAACTTTCAATCTTAACAAGGTTCATTCTTATCATCATTCATTCTTATCACACAACCGATTATCCTTTAACATCCTAATATGTTCTAGGTTCTTTACTCACATCATCAATCAACGCACTTTCATCACATCAACACAAACAAACAACTAGATCTAAGTTAACATTAACAAGAACTAACTCCCTGAGGTATTATACAACATGAGAGAAGTTCATGACCGGGTCCTCACCTTAGCCTTACTCGATATCACAGATCCAGATCCAAAGAAGAAGAACGTAGCAACACAACCACAGATCTGTACTTTCACGCTCAATAGAAGATGGGAAAAGGGATTAGGGATCAGATCTATCACACCTAGCGACAAACCATGAGATGAAGAAAGGAAACATGAGATCTAAGGCTTACCTTTCAGATCTAACTAACAAGGAGAACGATGAAGAAGAAGAAGACAATCATTGGTGGTGACTAATCGGAGATGGCGGACGGCAACTCGAGCTAGGGTTAGGGCGACTTGGGTCTTGACGGCTGATGGCTCAGGATCTCTGCAGAGCTTCGCTTCTATTCTCACTACAGAGAAAGGGAGGAGGAGGCACCTCCTTTTAGAGGAAAAGAGAAGGGAACCCTAGGGTTTTCTCCCTTTTGGGCCTTAAGCAATTGGGATTCCATTTTTAAAATACAAAAACTTCTATGAGCCGGGTCTGGGTTGTTACAATATCCCTCACTTAGTAGAATTTGTCCCCAAATTATGTGTGTCATAACTCAAACCACAAACATCCAAACCAACGTAGGTATCCCGCGTCACTTGCTCACTAAACTTGCGGAGGTCCCTCATCATTTCGTATCCCATCCACCCTTCTAAGTCAACATTTCCTTGTGGTTCACAAACTCACCCATACTCTGCTTATAGTTACGTTGTGAGACGTATTCTTGCTGCTGGCTTCAGAATGTCTTCTAGGGTACTTCTATCCTCATTTACTCGCCCCACATGTGGTGTCATCGCGAAATCAAAACATCTGTTGTGGTGTGCTGCCGGCTTGCCACCACGCCTCCGCTGCGCTACTGTGGATTCCACCATCCAAAGGTGTCTCTTGGCACAACCTGGCGGCAGTATTGTGTTCCTCCTAGCCCATATCGGCTACTCCACTTGCTCCGTGGCATAGGTCCTCTTCAGCCTTGTTCTTAGCTCTCCCCCACTTTCGATCAAACGTGCATGGTTCCTAAACAACCTACCTTACATTCCTTGTACCCGTATCTCCATATATGCAGTGGGTTGCAAGATTGTGCCAGTACTCATCGGTGATATTGTAACTTAGGGACTTGTTTTAAGATCATGTCCTCTTACACTAACATAGCTCACGTGTGTATGTTCTCTTACACTTCCAATCGCGTCTTGTTTATATTTCCAACAGTGTTCCTGGAGATATCCTATCCCTTGTTCCACTAAGGATAATATTTTTCTCCTATCGAAGAAGTTGGACACATGCTTTGGCTTAATCTATTAAGACTCGTCATCTCTATCTCTAAGACTTCCTCATCATCGGCACGTCTCTAGACTCCCATAGTTATCATTCACTCTAGCACAATAGTCTTGATTCTTGTAGTCTCCGGTTTTGACAATTTTTTAAAGATTCAACAACTTAATAACTTAGACCACAAACTATAGGTTTCTCTAGTGGAACAAGGGAACTTACTCCTCTCATTCTCTAGTGATCCCAAATAACACGCTAGGACTACACTACTAGACTTAGGTGCTCGTTACTTCCACTAATCATTTTTTTTCAAGAAGTTATGCATAAAAACATACCGTGATCATCTCAGCTCATTGAAGATCCTTAGCAACAAGGGTCCTCGGCTATGGTGCTTGCCTCTTGGGTGGTGGTGGTAATGTCTCATCTACTACTCTTGTCTTATGAACTCCACAATCTCTTGGTATGTGACCTTGTCGTTTGCAAGCGACAACATCTAGTATCCGATAATTGTTTAAACGAGCAATTTCTTAAGGTTTCCCAACTGCTTGCACCAAAAACACACCCCATGCCAACACTCGTCTAGGTGCTTCTTTCCACACCTTTCACATAGTTGTTTAGGTGGAACTACGGTTTCTTCACTTGAGATTTCCCAAGTCCTCTTCACCGTTCTCGCATGCACTCTCTTAGCTTGCCTACGTTCTTCTTCCAGCCCGGCTTCCTGTTCTGATACCTTTTCGATCAGCTCGTTTATGTTCTGGTATTCTCGGACATTAAAACTATTCTTAAGCTCGATCCTCATACCTTTCAGGAATCTTCGTACCAGTTCTCGCTTTCCCATGTGATGCCCCGCAAACCTTCTCAGCCTGTTAAACTCTTCGCCATACTCTCTCACACTCCGGGTTCCTTGTTTTATATCCTGGAATTGGACCTCCATTTGGTCAAGGGCTTCCCGTGGAAAGTACTTCTTGTTAACTTCTTTGAGGAAGTACGTCCATGTCAGATCGTGATGTCCTTGCGTGTCTTCAACTATGCCTTCCCACCACACTAGGGCAACATCCTTTAGATGATGGACAGCCAGATCTTCGCGAAACTCCAATGGGTACCTTGCTGAGTCAAAGTTTCTGACCAACTGCCTCCTCCAATTGTCAGCTGCAATTGCATCTACCTTTCCACTGAAGAGTTCCGTCTGCATGTTCTTCATGTGTTTCATCATGTCCAAATACGAGGGTCTTTCTCCTTGCACTCTCACATGCGGTGGTGGATGTGGATGATTCACGGTGTTTCCCGTTGGTGGTTGTGCGACTCGAACTTCTATTGGACCACCATTCCTTGGCATTCACCCTTGGTAGGCCTTTCGGTAAATCTGCAACTGCTCCAAGACTACAACATCCACAACCACTTGAAACCCTTCTTTGGAACCCCTATTGATGTTTCTCTTAATTCTTGCTCTACATCGGTATAACTTCCATTCAAACTTTCAGAACATGGTTTAGTTTTAGCGGCACGCTGAGCTGCTCTTTGGGCGGTGGTCATTGTCGAGGCACCGGATGATTTTAAGCCCCGCTCTGATACCAATTGTAACAACCTTGTCCCTAGAATCCTATTTTCAACCATAACAACACTTCTCTTCATTCTTATACTTTCTTTATTTCAATCTTAATCGTCTTACAAGTACCTAAATTCGATGAAAACCAAACAACATAACAATAGTTTAAGAAAACACAATGAAAACCCATAAACGAAACTGAAATAGATGGCACCATCCCCACTTCTACTCCTGCACATAGAGATGGCAATTGGGCTCTCCCGTCCTGGACCGCTGCAGGTTCATCTTCTAGCGGGACGCAGCGGGCCTGTCCCGCGCGGGATGCGGTTTTGAAAACAACGTCCCAATCCCGTACCGCATTTCTTGTAGGCCTTCGCGGGCCATTCCGCGGGACATGTGATAATATGTGCAGCTGAACGATTCAGACTCCTCCGAAATGCTTTAGGCTATTTTAGAACATAGTTCAAGTCGTCGATTCAACTGAACATAATTCATCAATCATTGATTTGCTTATTTTTTTTATTCAAAACAATAATTGTAATTATTTGTATCACAGCTAAAACATATTAACATACAAAGTAAAAATAATTGCAGAAAATATTTTTCATTATCTTATAAATCATAAGTTCATAACCAATGTTTCAGTTTGCTGAATACAAAAATTAAATAAATTGAAACACTAAATCAAAAATGTCAATCCCAAATTAAATAAAAAAGAAACCAAATCAAAACACTACTAAAGCTTGAATCGTCATCGCTGGAGCTGTAGTCGTCATCACCGGAGCTCGAAGCATTATCACCGAAGCTCAAATCATTATCATCGCCCGATCTCCTTATGTTTTCTCAAGGGAAGTCACATGAATCGTCTTCTTCTCACTCATTCTCTTATTTTTTTCATGTAAAACAAAAAATAAAGAAAAAAAATGCGGGTCTTTGTAATCCCGCGGGACCCGTTTCGGCCCATCCCGTAAAAGACCCAATCCCGCAAAGACCCATCCCGCAAGGCGCGCAAATTTGTGGACCTAGAAAACCTCGTCCCAATACCGTCCCGCGACAGTTCTTAACGGGCTAGGCCCGCGGTCCAGATCCATAATTGTCATCTCTACCTGCACCTCCTCGATCATACCTGCAAGAACGAGAGTGAGTAAATGGGATTACTCAGTGAGGGTAGGTTTTAGGAACCTACAAACTCATCTCAGATCACATAACATATCAAGCACAAGTCATAGGTTAATATCACCTAGCATTCATCTACAAGATTCTCTAGACTCTCTAATCCACGAGTTCTCAAGCTAATCACCATACACCTCCAGACCTTACACGACTTCACCATTCCCTGCCAAACCGGCACTCGCCAAACCGACACTCGCCAAACCGGCACTCGCCAAACCAGCACTTGCCAAACCGGCACACCAAACCGGTATTCACCAAACCGGTATTCACCAAACCGGCACTCGACAAACCGGCACGCCAAATTGGCACTTCGTCACACTACGACACAACCTCATATCAATCGACGACATTATAACGACCTAGTCTCATCAACTTTCAATCTTAACCAGGTTCATTTTTATCATCATTCATTCTTATCACATAACCGATTATCCTTTAACATCCTAATATGTTCTAGGTTTTTTACTCACATCATCAATCAACGCACTTTCATCACATCAACACAAACAAACAACTAGATCTAAGTTAACATTAACAAGGACTAACTCCCTGAGGTATTATACAACATGAGAGAAGTTCATGACCGGGTCCTCACCTTAGCCTTACTCGATGTCACAGATCCAGATCCAAAGAAGAAGAACGTAGCAACACAACCACAGATCTGTACTTTCACGCTCAATAGAAGATGGGAAAAGGGATTAGGGATCAGATCTATCACACCTATAGACAAACCATGAGATGAAGAAAGGAAACATGAGATCTAAGGCTTACCTTTCAGATCTAACTAACAAGGAGAACGATGAAGAAGAAGAAGACAATCATTGGTGGTGACTAATCGGAGATGGCGGACGGCAACTCGAGCTAGGGTTAGGGCGACTTGGGTCTTGACGGCTGATGGCTCGGGATCTCTGCAGGGCTTCGCTTCTATTCTCACTGCAGAGAAAGGGAGGAGGAGGCACCTCCTTTTATAGGAAAAGAGAAGGGAAACCTAGGGTTTTCTCCCTTTTGGGCCTTAAGCAATTGGGATTCCATTTTTAAAATACAAAAACTTCTATGAGCCGGGTCTGGGTTATTACAATCTCCCTCACTTAGTAGAATTTGTCCCCAAATTCTGCGTGTCATAACTCAAACCACAAACATCCAAACCAACGTAGGTATCCCGCGTCACTTGCTCACTAAACTTGCGGAGGTCCCTCATCATTTCGTATCCCATCCACCCTTCTAAGTCAACATTTCCTTGTGGTTCACAAACTCACCCATACTCTGCTTATAGTTACGTTGTGAGACGTATTCTTGCTGCTGGCTTCAGAATGTCTTCTAGGGTACTTCTATCCTCATTTACTCGCCCCACATGTGGTGTCATCGCGAAATCAAAACATCTGTTGTGGTGTGCTGCCGGCTTGCCACCACGCCTCCGCTGCGCTACTCTGATTTTTCTTGGTCCCCCTATGTCTCCATGTCCAGGCATCCCCATCTGTGGATTCCACCATCCAAAGGTGTCTCTTGGCACAACCTGGCGGCAGTATTGTGTTCCTCCTAGCCCATATCGGCTACTCCACTTGCTCTGTGGCATAGGTCCTCTTCCGCCTTGTTCTTAGCTCTCCCCCACTTTCGATCAAACGTGCATGGTTCCTAAACAACCTACCCTACATTCCTTGTACCCGTATCTCCATATATGCAGTGGGTTGCAAGATTGTGCCAGTACTCATCGGTGATATTGTAACTCAGGGACTTGTTTTAAGATCATGTCCTCTTACACTAACATAGCTCACGTGTGTATGTTCTCTTGCACTTCCAATCGCGTCTTGTTTATATTTCCAACAGTGTTCCTGGAGATATCCTATCCCTTGTTCCACTAAGGATAATATTTTTCTCCTATCGAAGAAGTTGGACACATGCTTTGGCGTAATCTATTAAGACTCGTCATCTCTATCTCTAAGACTTCCTCATCATCGGCACGTCTCTAGACTCCCATAGTTATCATTCACTCTAGCACAATAGTCTTGATTCTTGTAGTCTCCGGTTTTGACAATTTTTTAAATATTCAACAACTTAATAACTTAGACCACAAACTATAGGTTTCTCTAGTGGAACAAGGGAACTTACTCCTCTCATTCTCTAGTGATCCCAAATAACACGCTAGGACTACACTACTAGACTTAGGTGCTCGTTACTTCCACTAATCATTTCTTTTCAAGAACTTATGCATAAAAACATACCGTGATCATCTCAGCTCATTGAAGATCCTTAGCAACAAGGGTCCTCGGCTATGGTGCTTGCCTCTTGGGTGGTGGTGGTAATGTCTCATCTACTACTCTTGTCTTATGAACTCCACAATCTTTTGGTATGTGACCTTGTCGTTTGCAAGCGACAACATCTAGTATCCGATAATTGTTTAAATGAGCAATTTCTTAAGGTGTCCCAACTGCTTGCACCAAAAACACACCCCATGCCAACACTCGTCTAGGTGCTTCTTTCCACAACTTTCACATAGTTGTTTAGGTGGAACTACGGTTTCTTCACTTGAGATTTCCCAAGTCCTCTTCACCGTTCTCGCATGCACTCTCTTAGCTTGCCTACGTTCTTCTTCCAGCCCGGCTTCCTGTTCTGATGCCTTTTCGATCAGCTCGTTTATGTTCTGGTATTCTCGGACATTAAAACTATTCTTAAGCTCGATCCTCATACCTTTCAGGAAGCTTCGTACCAGTTCTCGCTTTCCCATGTGATGCCCCGCAAACCTTCTCAGCCTGTTAAACTCTTCGCCATACTCTCTCACACTCCGGGTTCCTTGTTTTATATCCTGGAATTGGACCTCCATTTGGTCAAGGGCTTCCCGTGGAAAGTACTTCTTGTTAACTTCTTTGAGGAAGTACGTCCATGTCAGATCGTGATGTCCTTGCGTGTCTTCAACTATGCCTTCCCACCACACTAGGGCAACATCCTTTAGATGATGGACAGCCAGATCTTCGCGAAACTCCAATGGGTACCTTGCTGAGTCAAAGTTTCTGACCAACTGCCTCCTCCAATTGTCAGCTGCAATTGCATCTACCTTTCCACTGAAGAGTTCCGTCTGCATGTTCTTCATGTGTTTCATCATGTCCAAATACGAGGGTCTTTCTCCTTGCACTCTCACATGCGGTGGTGGATGTGGATGATTCACGATGTTTCCCGTTGGTGGTTGTGCGGCTCGAACTTCTATTGGACCACCATTCCTTGGCATTCACCTTTGGTAGGCCTTTCGGTAAATCTGCAACTGCTCCAAGACTACAACATCCACAACCACTTGAAACCCTTCTTTGGAACCCCTATTGATGTTTCTCTTAATTCTTGCTCTACATCGGTATAACTTCCATTCAAACTTTCAGAACATGGTTTAGTTTTAGCGGCACGCTGAGCTGCTCTTTGGGCGGTGGTCATTGTCGAGGCACCGGATGATTTTAAGCCCCGCTCTGATACCAATTGTAACAACCTTGTCCCTAGAATCCTATTTTCAACCATAACAACACTTCTCTTCATTCTTATACTTTCTTTATTTCAATCTTAATCGTCTTACAAGTACCTAAATTCGATGAAAACCAAACAACATAACAATAGTTTAAGAAAACACAATGAAAACCCTTAAACGAAACTGAAATAGATGGCACCATCCCCACTTCTACTCCTGCACATAGAGATGGCAATTGGGCTCTCCCGTCCTGGACCGCTGCGGGTTCATCTTCTAGCGGGACGCAGCGGGCCTGTCCCGCGCGGGATGCGGTTTTGAAAACAGCGTCCCAATCCCGTACCGCATTTCTTGTAGGCCTTCGCGGTCCATTCCGCGGGACATGTGATAATATGTGCAGCTGAACGATTCAGACTCCTCCGAAATGCTTTAGGCTATTTTAGAACATAGTTCAAGTCGTCGATTGAACTGAACATAATTCATCAATCATTGATTTGCTTATTTTTTTTATTCAAAACAATAATTGTAATTATTTGTATCACAGCTAAAACCTATTAACATACAAAGTAAAAATAATTGCAGAAAATATTTTTCATTATCTTATAAATCATAAGTTCATAACCAATGTTTCAGTTTGCTGAATCCAAAAATTAAATAAATTGAAACACTAAATCAAAAATGTCAATCCCAAATTAAATAAAAAAGAAACCAAATCAAAACACTACTAAAGCTTGAATCGTCATCGCTGGAGCTGTAGTCGTCATCACCGGAGCTCGAAGCATTATCACCGAAGCTCAAATCATTATCATCGCCCGATCTCCTTATGTTTTCTCAAGGGAAGTCACATGAATCGTCTTCTTCTCACTCATTCTCTTATTTTTTTCATGTAAAACAAAAAATAAAGAAAAAAAAATGCGGGTCTTTGTAATTCCGCGGGACCCGTTTCGGCCCATCCCGTAAAAGACCCAATCCCGCAAAGACCCATCCCGCAAGGCCCGCAAATTTGTGGACCTAGAAAACCTCGTCCCAATACCGTCCCGCGACAGTTCTTAACGGGCTAGGCCCGCGGTCCAGATCCATAATTGCCATCTCTACCTGCACCTCCTCGATCATACCTGCAAAAAGGAGAGTGAGTAATTGGGATTACTCAGTGAGGGTAGGTTTTAGGAACCTACAAACTCATCTCAGATCACATAACACATCAAGCACAAGTCATAGGTTAATATCACCTAGCATTCATCTACAAGATTCTCTAGACTCTCTAATCCACGAGTTCTCAAGCTAATCACCATACACCTCATGACCTTACACGACTTCACCATTCCCTGCCAAACCGGCACTCGCCAAACCGACACTCGCCAAACCGGCACGCCAAACCGGCACTCGCCAAACCAGCACTTGCCAAACCGGCACACCAAACCGGCATTCGCCAAACCGGCACTCGCCAAACCGGCACTCGCCAAACCGACACGCCAAATTGGCACTTCGTCACACTACGACACAACCTCATATCAATCGACGACATTATAACGACCTAGTCTCATCAACTTTCAATCTTAACCAGGTTCATTCTTATCATCATTCATTCTTATCACACAACCGATTATCCTTTAACATCCTAATATGTTCTAGGTTTTTTACTCACATCATCAATCAACGCACTTTCATCACATCAACACAAACAAACAACTAGATCTAAGTTAACATTAACAAGGACTAACTCCCTGAGGTATTATACAACATGAGAGAAGTTCATGACCGGGTCCTCACCTTAGCCTTACTCGATGTCACAGATCCAAATCCAAAGAAGAAGAACGTAGCAACACAACCACAGATCTGTACTTTCACGCTCAATAGAAGATGGGAAAACGGATTAGGGATCAGATCTATTACACCTAGCGACAAATCATGAGAAAAAAGAAAACATGAGATCTGAGGCTTACCTTTCAGATCTAACTAACAAGGAGAACGATGAAGAAGAAGAAGAAGAAGAAGAAGAAAAAAATCGGCGGTGGTGGTGACTAATCGGAGATGGCGGATGGCAACTCGAGCTAGGGTTAGGGCGACTTGGATCTTGACGGCTGATGGTTCGGGATCTCTGCAGGGCTTTGCTTCTATTCTCACTGCAGAGAGAGGGAGGAGGAGACACCTCCTTTTATAGGAAAAGAGAAGAAAATCCTAGGGTTTTCTCCCTTTTGGGCTTTAAGCAAT
>CAKOAT010105488.1:37564-49898 GCA_932364175.1 Eruca vesicaria subsp. sativa | reverse complement strand
CAACCTTCCAGCTTGGTTTCTTTGTGGTCATCAACATTATTTGCTGACTCCTTGCATCTATGTTGCCTTTCACTTTCGTGGTTTTAAAGCCACTGTGACCCTCTCTCTTTCTTCTGTTTTCCATTTCGGTAATCTTGTTTACTGTTTTGATGTATTATCCGTTGTTTCCCCCTCTATAAACTCTGTTTTCCACTTTATTTTAACATGAAAGCTAGTTAAGAAAAAGTCTTCGAGCTGCACATATTTACAGCGACTTGACATCAGAAGTCAACAAACACGAGACAAAACCTTTGGACTGGAAAAAATTGTTGATTAAATGTGATGAGAAATGTGGATCAAATGTTTTTGGAATCTAAATGTTTTTTTTTTAATTTAACTGAAATGCAAGGTTGATGCAAATGAAGGAATCCGTGGACGAAATTTTATCGACATTTCCAAAGGAACTTTTTTTTTCCCCAACAAGACTGACAGATAATTTTGTGGAAAATTGTTGAGATTGGCTATTCCTGACGAACTTCCGGAATTCGGCTGCTATCTTGTAGTGCAAGAATATAAGAACGTAGTTGAGATTCTTGAGATTATGCATCATGTGCAACAATATGAACAATATTCTCCTATATTCATCCAATCATAAACAACAAACGATTTTATTATGACAGCCACGAAGATAACAACTCAAACGCAAAGACTTTACATATCAAACTTTATTCTCGTTATTTGGCCTTCGCTAAATTTTACGGACTTATATCATTACAAACAAACCACCATGGTTTACGTATATATACTCATAAAGACACATAATTGCATATATGGTGGTGTTGAATACTATCGACTTTTAGTGGCCGGGTTGTGTCTGAACAGCTTCTCCGGCATATGAGCAACACCTTGAGCAGCTACGGTAACCTCTGTAGCAGCAGCCGTGGTGGCAACCTCCTCCACGGCCTCCTCCGTTGTATCCTCCTCCACGGTGTCCTCCTCCATTGTATCCTCCGCCTCCGTTGTATCCTCCTCCTCCGTGGTTTCGTCCTCCGTTGTAACCTCCTCCTCCGTTGTAACCTCCCCCTCCGTTATAACCTCCCCCTCCGTTGTTACCTCCATAACCACCGTGGCCACCACCATATTGGTCATGATCAGGTTGTAAGGTATCCTCACTCTCTGACTTCACTGTGCAAATCCAAAACAACACATTATTTCTTTTTTTTTTGTTCAACAACAACAACACATTATTTCAAAGATATACTATTAGCACGTGCGGAGATGTGCATTCCTTTCCCGGATTTCTAAAAAAATTCTTGAAATATTTTTAAAACATATGTATATAAATTCGTATATATTTTTTTTTAGAGATATGGTATACAGGTACACAAGATTGTATATAATTTCTATATAAAATTTGGTTTAAATGTTTGAGATGGTCCTGATACGCATAATAAGACTTCATGACAATATCTTACATACTCATATGTTTGGACCTGAGTAAGTCAAAATATCGTAGTTCAAATCAACTTTCCTAAATTAGAGGGGACGAAACAGTTTGATGAAAGTATCCTTGCAATCACTTTGGGCTTTGTGTAAAGCTTCCAACGGAAAGAAACGTAAAATTTACAACATTCAATGTACGTTCAAGTTCAGTTAGCCTCGCAAATGTTACTCTTTTTTTGACAACATCATAAAAGTAAACTAAGATCTATTTAGACTCAATATATAAAAAAGTTTTACGTACCTGACTGCCCTTCGGATGTCGCGGCAACTTCTGAGACAACGAATAGAAGTGCAAAGAGACCCAGCAAAACTAATGCCTTGGAAGCCATTCTCAAATTGTTTAAAATATTTTGTTGTATGGAGAACTGATGAATGAAATGTTACCATGTATGCCATCTATTTAAAGAAAACGAGACAGAGGAAGTGAGAAAAGTCAAATAACCCTAGGCCAATAGAAAAAGAGGAAATTTTATATCAAAATGAAAATCATGGAAAATAAAAAGGAAATTGTAAGGAGATAAGTATCAATGGCGTCGGGGCCCTTTTATGGTTGGTTGTTGGATTCATAGTAAATAATTTTGAACCTCCATAAATGGCAATCCCCACTAGTCTTTTAGATCTTTCTATAAAACGTCTTAAACACAGCGCATTGACACGTATCTAGTGAAAAAAAAAATAGTATTTGACTATTTGGACATATATCGTTCATTATTGGGGAGTTTGATACTTGCAGTATTGGTCATGCATCGTCCAATCTCAACCGACATATTTTAATAGACGGGACCGACAAATCATATGGACTTCGATGAGTAAGTCCATATACTGGACGAGACGTAACATTTTCTACAGACGGGCTCTGAAGAGTGCAAGATTCTACAGACGTAACATATTCTTAGTGACATTTCTTATTGAAAATATTTGAGTTTACCATTTGCCTTGTTAGACTGCAATGTTTCATAAGAAAAAAATCACATATAAAATGATAATACAGACGAAAAACTTGATTGTACAAAACAATTATTTTAGACAAGTGGCATGTGATACAATACACACAGGGCCGGTTCAACATACACGTAGGTCCTTGTGCAAAAATAAAAATTTGGGCCTTATTAATATTATCTTTGATATTTTAATTATTCTTAAAATTATTTTTAAAACAAATTAAAAAATTAGATATTTTTCTTTGTTTCTATTAAAATATTGTATATTATTACATTTTTTATAATATTATTTTATTTTAAATATAAAATATATATACTGATTAAAAAAAAAGAAAAAAAAAGTTGGAGTGAACAATGAGACGGTCACACTGACCACCACATAAACTAAACCAAGCTGAATACACACATCTATATAAAAATAGGAGTAATTTTTGATTTCGTCTCCTAAGATGAATTTCTAAGTTAACCACTAACTCTATAGTAGTCAATAAAAAATTGTCAATTCATAATATAAATTAGAAAAGATAAAAGCAAATAAAATAATAGTAACTGTTAATTCCTAAAAAAAAAATCTTTTTTTTTAACATTGTTAACACCATCTATAAAATCATAATTTTTAAGTCCTAAACAATAAATCTTAAACCTTTAGATAAATCATAAATTCTTGGATAATTAATCTTAAAATTTTAGATAAATCATAAATCCTTTAGTGGCTAATTTAGACCCACTTTAGTGGATGCCAAGATACTCTTTTATAATTCAAAAACAAAAAAAAAAACTTAAATCCTTGGATAAGCTCTTGATTAAATTCTAAACTTTTGAGAACATCTATTAAGGTTTATCCTAAAGTTTAAGATTTACACCAAGGTTTAGGTTACCAAGGGTTTAAAATTTATTCAATGGTTTAAGATTTATCCAAGAGTTTAAAGTTTGATTTTAATGCTTAGGATTTAATATTTACGGTTTTACTGACATCCTTAACAACGTTAAAAGAAAAGTATTTTTTTGTAATTACTATTATTATTTATTTGTTTTAACTTTTATGAATTTCAAAAAAATAATTTGACGTGGCACATTTTTATTAGTTATTATGTTAATGATGAATCTAGAGGTTCACCCTAGGAGACAACCCAAGAATAACTCATAAAATATAATAAAAATTTAAAAGATTTGGTATGGTGAGAAATTAAAAAGGTATATTGTTCCTCTCTTCTCTCTCTCTCTTCCTTTTTGCCTTAAAATCACTTACTAGCTTCTTTTCTGATCTCAAGTGGTTTCCATGAATAGACCTAAGCATAAAAACCTCACCCAAAACTCAAACTCAAATCCAAACCGAAGAGGGTGGTTCTAATTCGGATATAGTGTCTTACCGAAACGGATTTAGGATTCATTGTCTCCAGACACCGGTCCTCCGATCAGTTATACCCAAAAAACAAAATGTTACCAAATACACCAGAAATTATATATAGTAGGTAACCTACACACATTTATCCTAAACACAAAATGTTACCAAATACACAAAATGTTACCAAATACACCAAAAATTATATATAAAAAATATGAAAGGTTTTTGATTAATGGATCTGAGGGTGAATATGGTGTTGCCACGTAGGAAATGACAATTTTGTTAATAACACATGAGCTCAAGGTTATTTTTTAATAATGCTCATCAAATAATATAAAAGGGATACTAAATGACCAAAATAGTCACTTTTATTTTAAAATTTTTAATATTTATTTTTTATTTTCTTATATTTAAAAATTTTGCAATTTGAAATTCTATCTCCAAAACCCCACACTTTAACTCTAAACCATAAATCTAGATTAGTTAGCCATATGGTATAAATGCATATTTACTATTTGATAAAATCTCTTTTGGTTATTTTTCTTTTTGAGTGGTATTTTTGTGAAACTAAACTAAAAAAATATCCAAAAAATATCCAAATAAATATTTCTTTCATACAGGCAAAGAAAAACAATCACTTGGAGATAACCAGGAACAGAGGAAAAAAAATGTGTACTCATTTATGGGCTCACTATAGAAGAAGTAAAGAGTACCGTGACAAATGTGTGTGCAAATATTGTAAGAAGATCTTCACTTGTGACTTGTATAACAAAGTGGAACCACCAACTTGCGCATCTATCTATACTATTAAAACTGAAGTACAATTTTAAACTAACCTTTAATTTTCTTCAATAATTACAAATGAATGCCACTGAACTATATTAAATATCAAACATTTTAATTATCTACAATATCTTGAAGAAATATTTAGAAGATTTGAACAAAAAATATTCATTAAATAACCAAATATTGGTATTTTATAAGTTTTAAATTACCTAATATAGTTTTACATATGATTTGAATTAATAATCTCTTTTTCAATTTGTACATGTGATAGTACGAGGATGTTTTTTCTACTTTCGATTTGCTTTTTACTTTCTTTTTTAAAATATATATTATTATCATAATTAATATAGATATATTAATTTTATATATGATTATTAAAAAGTTAATTATAATATTTAACTGTGTAAAATCAACTAATTAAATTCAAACAAAAAACAACACAACACAAATTATTTTTCTAATATGGGAATAGTTTTAAAATTATATATTATACTATATATAATATTATTAAATTTTATTTTTCCCATTCCAAAATACCTGTCAGTTTTAATTCTTAATTCTTATATAAAAATCGAATTTTTTTTTATAATTCCAATAAAACAGAAAATAAAGCTTCTAATAAATGATTTATCATATAACTTTATATTGGAATAAAAAAAGAAATATATCACGTATTGAAATTTTATTAAACATCACATATTATAAATAGGATTTTTTAAAAAAAAAATAAATACAATTAGTAAATAAATACTTTTTATTATAAATTGTCAACCATAAATTAATTCAGAATTAAAAACACAGGTCAAAATCTTTTTATTTTAAAATTGAGATGTATATACAAAACAAATTTACTGTTAAAACGCGGATCACTATTCACCACGATAATCTATTTCAAAAAATACTTAGTTAGCTATATAGTAGGAGAAACTCATTTTGATTGTAAAGTTGACAATCTATATCAGAATTGCATAATAGTAACGAAAATGTTTTTATAATAAAAAATGCATACCATCTTTGGTATTTTTGTATTAGATTATAACAAAAAAAAAACTCTCGCGCTTTCAAAACGCGGGTCAAAATCTAGTTCATCTTAAATTTAGGAAGTAACTCAAAGCATAGCAAGATTGCCAAGATCATACTAAATGACAATAGGTCATTAGTAAGGAAGGTTCTTTTAAGAGTGAAAAAGTTTAAGAGGGTATCTTTCGTCAAAAGAGGGGCTCAATCTAACGGTGGGAAGATCTTCATCTATAGCTAAACATCTGACGCGTATGTGCAGTTCTGCATTCAAAAGACTCTAAAAGTCACCAAAATCACCATATTTCTCTAGAACGTACCTGAACTTGTAAATACTGTAAAAATCCTTTATCATATAATAAATAGTTAGTAAAACACTCATATACCATGACTAAAAATGGGTCAAATCATGGCATATCACCCATCTTAACAATCTATCTTTAGTAGGCAAACGCCTTAGCAAAGCCAAACAAACCATAAACGAGTTAATGGGAATACACTCCTTGAATCAAATAACTTTGTTCCACGGCACCGTAGGAGCAAGCGTACTAAGATTCTCCCACGTGACCTTGGATGAGAAGACAGAGCCAAAGGAGTCATTAGACTTGTGCCATAGAAAGGTGTCTGGTCTTTTGCAGAAAATGGAGGTGACCTTGCTGGAGGAAGGCGCCATGACCCATCTCTAGCAGCGTCACAAACAGACGCACTTTTTCTCAATCTCATAGTTCTAGGGCTACCCTCACCAGAAACCTCTATCAATGGTCCTAGTGATGTCCAGCAGTCATACCAGAAGCTCACTGCAGTCCCGAGCACCTTAGATCCAGCATACTTCAAAGTCTTCCAAATGTCTTATTCCCAATCCACCTTCCTGCTTTGGTTTGCAAATATCAATCCAATCAACCCGAGCACCTTTAGCACTGGAAGTACCATTCCGCCACAGAAAACCCACACATAAAAAATCAACTTTCGCATAGAAAGCTTTTGGCAAGACAAAAACAACACTCCAGAAATTAACTATGCCATAGACAACTGAAGAAATTAATATAATGTTTCCAGCGAATGACAGGTACTTGACCATCCAAGAGTGTAGTGCAGCAGAGATTTTGTCGAGGAATGCTAGCAGTGTAGATAGGGTGAGTCTTCCGGGGTTCAAGGGTAAGCCTAGATAACGGGTTGAAAAAATTATGCGCCTGAAACCCGTTAGCTCACTTATCTCAGCAGCCTCAATATCAATTTAACCTGCAAAGAATATTTTAGACTTCAGTGGATTCACTCAAGACCTGACATGTTCTTAAACTCGAGCACGACCTCAGATATTCCTGCCAAGGACGTCCTAGGTCCATCTGAAAAAAAAAGCAGATCAACTGAAAAGAATAGGTGAGTTACTCTAGGTTCTTCGCATTTAGGGTGCAGCTTTATTCTGCCTTCGAGAAAAGTCTTTTCAAACGTATTTGATAGAGCCTCCATAACCATGATAAATAAATAGGGAGAGATGCAATATCCTTGTCTCAGACCTTTCTCTCCCTTGAAAAATCCAGCTATCTCTCCATTAATTTCCATTGAGAATCTTGGAAAATTATACATTCCTTCACCCAACCCCTGAATGTAGGAGGAAAGTCTTGCGCCTCTAGTAACTTCCGAAAAAAAATCCAGAATATGGTGTCAAATGCTTTCCTTATATCCACCTTTAGCAACGAGCTTTTGGCACAAGAAACCTTCTCATAATTTCTTATCAGCTCCGATGATAGCAACACATTCTCTCCAAAACTTATATCTTTTAGAAAAGCTGATTGATTGGGACTGATGCAATCTTGGAAAATAGGCTTTAAGCGATTTGCAATGATTTTTGGAATGACCTTGTAGGTTAAGTTACAACAACTGATCAGCCTGAACTCACCAAGCTTGCACGCCTGAGATGTTTTCGGAATAAGGACAATGGCTGTGTTGTTTAAGTCCTTTAGAAGCTTGCCATTCCTAAAAAAAATTTGCACTGCAGCCACAAAATCAACACCAACAATAACCCAAGATGATCAAAGAAATTTGACTGAATATCCATCTAGGCCAGGACTTTTGCGGAGAGTTAAGGCAAATATTGTTTTCGTGATCTCCTCGCTAGTAATATAAATTAGCAGACTCTGCTTCTGTTCCTCTGAGCATCGGAAAGGCATTAGTTCTTTTAGGTGATCCACACTTGCCGGTGATTGACCCATATTTGTGGAATCAAATATACTTTTGAAATACTCCTCCGCATGAGTTTTAATCCCATCTGTTGAGTTTATCATTCTATCATCATCATCTCTTAGGAAGTGAATATGGTTAATGTTTGCTCTTTCCACTGCAGACTTATGATATAAAGTCGTGTCTCTATCTCCAAGTTGATGCCACTGAACTCTTGATTTCTGACGATAGAATTTCTGCTCAGCTTTGGCCAGTACCTGCAACTTATCTCTTTCCACATGCTCGAGGCAAGCAATAGCAATATCTGGGCTTGATAAGAGTTGTCTATGTACCAGAGCTAGCTTCTCAGATTGCGCTTTCACCCTTAGCATAATCCTACTGTAATGCATGGCATTTATTCCCCTCAATACCAGCTTCAGCAGTTTTAAGGATCTCACAAGCTTAAACTGATTTGTTCCTTCAATAGCATTACAGTCCCAAGCTCCTCTCACAATGTTCAAGTAGTCTGGATGATCTATAGTATGATGGAAGAACTTGAATAGCGGGCATTCTAATCAAACATGGGGCATGGTCGGACTGTTCTTGCTCCAAAAACTCCAGAAAGGAATTTGAGAATTTTTTTAGCCCAGTGATGGTTAAACAAGGCGTGATCAATCTTCTTCGCAACTGGATTTGCATTTTGATTATTCCACCAAGAGTAGGTAAGGCCATTTGATTGGGCCTCAAACAACTCAGCTTCTTGCAAAGTCAAGTTAAAATCTTTCATTCCATCTGTATCCACTTCTCCATTCAAATGCTGTGAGTGTTGCTCTGCTCTTAGGATTTGATTGAAGTCACCTAGAACTGTCCATGGATATTTTGCGACCGGAGTATTATCGTTAAGATAAGATGATTCATTCCACAACTCCTACCAATTTCCACTTGATTATATCCGTAGACAAAGCTGACTGTGAGAGTTAGATTCTCAGCCAGAATGAAAACTCTACAAGTAACCACCTGAGGCGACGCCTTGTAGATTGTGACAAAGACACTCGGGTGCCACACTACCACAATTCTTGCAGACATCTAATTATCTGAGTTAGCAAAAAACTTCCAACCAACTGGAAGAGATCCTGATATCCGAATAGTATTTATGTGCTGAATTCGCGTCTTAAAAAAACGCTCCCAAAATGAGATTATTTTTTCCTATCCAGTCCCTAACTGAGGTGTGGTGTGTATCTCTATTCAGACCTCTTACATTCCATGCAAAAAAACATGATTATCATGGGATTAGGCTTTTGTAGCCTTGCGGCTACCTTTCCTGTTGGAAACCAAAATAAAAGGATCATTCGATATCCCTACTTGATCAGAATCTGAAGCAGTTCCATCACCTTCGTGATATACATGTACTGTCGAGAATCCAACATGTCGTCCAGAGAGATAACCTGTTTCTGACGAGAGTCTTTGATAGCGTGGTGTATCTTGGTCCTTCAGATTCCATTTTCTCTTTATCCACAACGAGGTTCCATTGATCTTCCACAACGAGGTTCCATTTGGACCAGGACTATCTACCATGTCTGGTAGTTGGTCTTTCTCTTCAGCTTCTACCACCCTTGTTGGTATGCTATCAATCTCGACAGAGACTAAAGCTTTCTCCTTTAACGAAGCATCTACCTTATTAGATTTTTTTGTGTTGGAACTTCTTCTCCAGAACCAGCCTTCTTCGAGTCATGGCTACGGTGCCTTTCTCTAGCTGCTCTGCCCAGCCTAGATCTCCTTCTGCCTTTAGATTCTAGACTGATAGCGCGTCTTGCTGGAGATGCAGATCGACGAGTTCCATACTTTCCTTTTAGCCTCCATTATGTGCTCCTAATTGGACAAAGTTATGGGGGTGACCCTATTTATGGCAGTTAGTGCATTTTCCTGGCAGCCACGGGTAAGAGACAGAGATTTCCACCTCTCGACCTTTGGAGAATCCCAAGATAATGTTGTGAGGCAAAGATTCCATAAGGTTGACCCGAACCCATATTTTTACAACTTCAAAATTCTCTTTCCTTTTAGTTCCAGGTGCTAAGTACTCTGGCTTGCCAACAGCAGTAGAAATCCTACTTAGACTCTGATTATTGAAAAGCAGATAAGATACTCCTATGAATTCAACCGGAACTACAGTGGAGGTGAGTTAAGGCTCCTCCGGAGTGAACTCAGGTGACCAGGCTGCAATAAACATAGGACATCCTTTAATCATCCATGCTTGACGACTAAGAATGGCTTCTCTTGTCCTGCCATTTGTGACTTTCAAAAGATATGATCCTTCACCAATTTTGTGAACAAAGATCATTGGTCTCACTTTTGTCCAAATCGCATTAACAGCGGCAATAATTCTTCCCATCTGCAGAACTTCTCCTGGGAATCGAGCAAAGATAAATTCCTTGAATTCCTCTTTTGCTGAAGTGATATTTTCATCTTGTATCATAATGAGAGGAAGTCCCATAACGTGTATCATAGGTGTTCTAATTTATTGGAGTAGCGAAGACTGTTGGATCCTCACAGTTAGAATTGGAGCCAATCTGGTTGGTAAAGGTTCACCACTCGAAGTCTCGTTTCCCATATCGGTAACTTCCTGGCGGTGGTCCGTCTGATTCTCAGCACTGGAGGATGAACCTGCAACAATACTTGATGACCATAGAGGGGCTATCAAATGAATACCACCATCTTGTGAGGGAGGGGTACTCTTTTCCAGTGGTTCGCTTGCAACCAAACCAGCAGGTGCAGAAGATCCCTGCGGGAAGCTAACCTTCAGAGCTGAATTTGTATTTCTTACAACGAGAAACGCCAGTCGACCTAGTTTAGACGAAGCCTTGAAAAGAGACGTTCTTGACTTCTTCCTTTTCCTCATGGTAAAGAAAAGGCAAAGCAGAGATCCAATTTGTCGATAAGAAGATGGGAGGTAACGAGTTCTCAACGGTGGCGAGGTGCCGGAGCCATCGGCGCACAAAGAGGCTAAGAAACTCTAATCGCTGCTCAATCGACTAGGAGAAAAGAGAAAGAAAGTTTTCTTCGAGCATAATTTATTTTCACAATCGACAAATTTAAACAAAGTTTTAATATGTTTGAACTAGAACATTATGGTACAATTCAGAATTGATGTAATACAATTATGGTTCAATAAACTCAGGTATTTTAATATCATAACAATATTTTAAACAGTCTACAATTCTATATAGATAGTAAAATAATTTAAAACTTATAAATAAACAAAAATAAATTATTAAGCTATTATTATAATTTTTATTTTGTAAATATCCATATGCGTGTTTATACATGAAAAACCATCTAGTCATTGTAAAAAAGGAGTATCATGTTTTGCAATTGTTAACAAACTTGTACATAATTATGACGCGTATTTTGTGAACTCTAATTAACGAAGTAAAAGATTTATGACCAATCCAACAACTAATGGTACTATGGGGCCTTGCGATACCAATTTGTGCTTATCCATTTGACATCTTTTCATATTATTGAGTTGACTTTCTTAAGATTAATCTAACTTCTTGTTTTGTTGTGGATTGTTACACGTAGCATTTACTTACACGTACACCCCACCTTGCATGCATCCTATAAATAGATGTTTTGCATGGGACACTATACTCACCAGCCCCCTGCACTATTTCTTTTGAATACATCATTGCTCTTTTGAGAGATTGCTTACGATGGCTTCTAAAGTTTTGCTTCTCTTAAGTCTTCTTTTTGTTATCCTCATTGCCTCTGAGGTGGCAGCAAGGGACCTAGCTGATAGCTCGGCAGAAAATAAGAACAATGGTATGTATAAATTTCATTATACCCTAAGAAAATTGTTATTTTTGAATACGTATGACCGGAACAAGCATGTAAGGCCATGTATTCACAAATATTTTGGGTTTGAGAAACAGAGAGAGAAGAAGGAATGCAAACCGACCAGTATGGAGGGTATCCCGGAAGAGGGTACTGTTTGAACCGAGTTCGGTGATAACAAGTAAGTAATCAACGGTAACTCGTCGGTGGATTATTTCGAAGATGTGAGCGAACAAGTAAGAAATGAAGAGAGATTTTATTGATCGGAAAACGAAGATTACAAAGAAAACAACGATGCTCGGAAGCCTCGTTGTTGTACGGACAGATCTAAGAACAACACTTTGGTGGAAACCCTAGTTCGGCTGCCGCTTAGTCAGTCTATTTTCGGATCCACCTTGTGTTTTCCATCTCTTCGTTTTTATAGATTGTTGTACGGAAAACCTAATGGGCCGTATCCTTCGCTTCATGGGCTTCCTCGGTGGGCCTTATCGTGCTACTCGGTACGGACGATGACGTAAGCTCGCACGGAATCCCTTGTCGCGTTGCGCCCAAAGGCTCTCCTCGCTCGTGTGAACAGATGTCTTGCATATTTCCAATGTCTTATCCATTCATCCATGTGCATTTTGATCATATAGACTAGGATTTAGTCATTTCTAGGTTGCATTTTGCATACATGAGTCCTTTTCAGGTAATGGAGTATCCTTGGAGTTCTTGGAGGTGATTGAGTGGATTTGAGATCCAAAAGGGGGTGAAAGATGAGCATGGATGGAGCCTT
>CAKOAT010105488.1:13209-31573 GCA_932364175.1 Eruca vesicaria subsp. sativa | reverse complement strand
CTCCTTTATATTCTTTGTCAAAGTTATATCTTTTATTGCATTATAGTTTTAGTTAACCTTAAAAACCAATCAATCACATGATCGCACTTAGATTAAGCTAGTACTTGTATTCTTGGTGCTTTTAAATCCCTCAGAACTGGTTCGACAATCATCTATACTACAACATTTGCCTTAGGAGCCTCAAAAACTCCTAATATCATGAACCGAGTAATGGGCTTGGCCCCTTTGTTCGACGGGCCTTGAGGGATGGATCTGATCCTATCCCCTACAATAAGTCCCCCCCCCAGTTCGCTATAGCTGGTGATCGGGTTTGGCGAATTGGGATAAAATGGTCGGGAGAAAAAATTATTTGGTGCAAACCGGATTCGGTTTGGCTTTAACCGAGACGGTTAACCTTGACTCGCGAGGTCGGTTTACTCGGAAGACGAAGAGCCTCGGGCCGATTTACGCGTCTCTAGGTATATTGTGGGCCCAATAGGCCTCGTAGACCTAATTATTACTCATTGGAACGCGTGTTTTTTCCTTTTCTCTATAAATAGCCTCCTCCTTTCTTCATTCACTCATCTTCTTTGCTCTTCACAGGTATCTTCTCTCTCTCTCTTTTCCTATCTTTTCTCTCTCTATTTTCCGATTTATGTCTCTCGGTAGGCGTTCGATATCGACCGAGAAAGGTAAAGAGATTTCGAACAGTTCCGACTTCTCCAAAGATCGAGTATCTCCTAGGCGTCGGTTAATTGAATCCGAGCTCGCACATCAAGAAGCTTTACGCGACCAAGACGGGTTAGATCTATCTCAGCGGCTGCTCGTTATGGTTGATTCCGAGAGACTTAGGCGGGAAGGGGAGGCCGCCGGAGGACGAAAATCTCTCTGCTCGGGAGAAGGCTTGAGCGATACTCGGGGCAGAGATGCACCGGCAACTCTCTTTGCTCGGAGGATGAACCGATGATCCCTGTTCACTTCTTCCCGGAAGGATTGTTCGAGAAACTGCCAGCCCTTCCTCCGGAATTCTCTCGTCCGACGAACGTGGTCGGCCAAGATTGGGATAATGTTCACAAGACCCGGTCGAGCGTAGCGACCGTCAAGACGATTCTTCGAGAGCGAGGAGGGCAAGGGGTGACGTTCATCATTCCGAATGCGAACCAGAGGCCTTGGACACCACCAATCGGGTATCAGTGTGTTTACGAATCATATTTCCAGAAGGACACCCGCCTTTGGTTCCCGATCCCTCGGTTGATTACTGCTTACTGTTTTCGCCGGGACGCGGCGATTTCCCAGTTCATTAATGGCTCCTTCCGAGTAGCCGTCGGTCTCATGGTCATGGCTGCCGAGCAGGACCTGTCGTTAAGTGTTCGGGCCTTTAAAGAGCTTACGACGGCGTCGAATATGAAGAATGGTTATTTCTCGGTAAAAATGCGATCCGGTTTAGGCATTCTTCAGGGCCCGCCGAACAAAACCGACGATTGGCAACGTTGGTATTTCTACGTTAAGTCGGATAAGAACGCATTCGAGGAGCCTCCCAGCGAGGATTTTAGGGTCCTCTGGAATTCGAACTTCGGTAGAATACTTAGCCGAACACATTTAAAGTTTGTTTCAGAATTAATCCGTTTTCTCTGTCGTTGGCTTTGTTTTTGCAGTTCCGCACTCTAATACGAGGGATTATCCCGAGGACTTTCTTCGCGTCGTTCAGGAACTTGCTCGTGCTTCTCCTCTTCATTGGTCCAACGTCTCCTTCTCGCGCATCCGAAGGTCACTTGATCGGATTTCTAGAGGTGCTCGGAAGCTTATTCTTCTTCTTTTGTCGCGCGACTACTCTGTTACTATGATTCTAACTTTGCTCCTCTTCATTATTTTTCTCAGTTGACTGGAGATCTGATTTGCGAGCTGAGGTCCGAGGTCGTAACCGTCTTAACATCTTCTCCAAAGAGCGTTCCCCTCCGAAGAAAAAGGCCAAAAAAGATATGAAAGATATTGTGAATCTTTGCGACCTCATTGGTGACGAGATTGAGGAAGCCGAACCTTCGCACCCTCGGGTCAACGCACCGACCACCGGGACCGATCCTTCGGACCAAATGGCAACAGACGTTCCTACTCGGAACGATGAGGACGGAGCGTCGGTGAGTGATGAGGCCGAACCCTTAACGAGGAAGAGGAAGAGACCGAGCGCCACCGTTTCGGAAGCAGAGCCGGTCTCCGAGGGTTCACTTCCCGTCGAGGATAGGAACGAACGCGCTCTGGTAGTTTCAGAGCCAAATCCGACCGTTGATGTCCGGACTTCTTCTCCAATCCCGGAGAGGGATCCGATGCCGGTGGATAGCTCGGGTAAGGACCACAACTTGCCGTCAGGCCCGAACGTGACTGCCGGGGATGAGAGGCATCTGGTGGAAGCCGACGCCGAGACCTCCCGGAGCAAGAAGAAGAAGAAAGGAAGTTCGAGGACTTCCGATACGGGAGAGCCTACGACTACAGACCGGGTCTCCGAAAATCCCGTTCCCGCTCCTTCTTCCCAGAGGTCCAAATCGTCTGAAGCCGAGGGATCCGCTCGAAGACCGCGAGCCCCGGGTAGTTCTGTTCCGGCCTCCGTCCCGCCGACGGTAGAGGTTCCGCACCCTCGGGCGACACAGTTGGCAGTCGAGAAAGGAGGGGTCACTCTCCCTGGCCGCGTAGTGAAGAGTTTTAACGATAAGGTGGACTTCCACCACGAGGACGTGGCCCCGCTCTGCTCGTTACCGAACAAGTGTGCTGATTTAGTTCGCCAGATTCGGGTTGGACCTAAGCCACTTCCCCCCGTCTCGGACCTGATATTCGGCGATGACTTCACCGACTCCGCTAGCGCCGATATTAACGTTAGTCCCTTTCTCCTTCGACTTGACCTTATTTTCTTTGAGTTGTGATCTCTTCCAACGATTTCCTTCTCATCTATTGCGCAGGCTATGGCTCGGCGGAACTATGTGGTCAACAAATACGATCGAGCCCTCCGCCACTCGATGGAGAAGTGCGAGAAGGCCGAGAGAAGAGTTGCCGCGAGGGACGCTCTTTTGGAGAAGAAAAAGGCCGAAATGCTTGAAGTCTCCAAAAAGCTTTTGGATGAGAGGGACCGGGCGCGCGCCCGCAACCTGGATTACAAGAAGAGAGCCGACGCCCGAGAGGAAGAAGCTAGGGTTGCCAGAGTGGCGTTGGGTGAGGCGGAGCGCGAGAAAGCTTCAATGGCTGCTATCATCAAGGAGAAAGACCAGGAGCTCAAGAGACTGCGGCGATCGCGTACCCACGAGGTTACGCTGGAGAGAGTTCGCGTTCAGACGGCGTATGCATCTAAATTTCAGCGCTGTTTCCAGAACATTCGGGATTACTTGTCTCGTCGGGATATCTACGAGGAGAAGCGTCAACTCTTCGGTCGAGCTTCCGGGGTCAAGAGCTGCCTCGAAATGATCCGCGGGAAGGGTCATCCTATTCCGGATGGCATTGTGGCGACTTTCGAGACGAAAGCTGCGGAGTACAAGGAGCAGATGAATAGCGTGGAGGTTGGAGACCTTCCTGAAAGTTCCCTGACACTTTCTCCTTTGGTGCTTCCGTCCCTATTTGTGGACGATCGCTTATTTAATTTAAATTTTAAATAAATAAATTAAACCCAACTAAAATTAAAATAATATGAATATGAATCTCATACATTAAAATAAATAATAATACCATGTCAAATGATGATTCGTTTTATAAATTATATTTTGTAACTGAGCTAGAAGAAAACAAACTTGATTGAACTAAATCAAACCATTGAACACAAACCAAACAGAGCTAAAACCAAACCAAACAGAACACAAACCAAACTAAACTAATTAGAGTTGACTTTGATTAAAGTTTTCTTATACCCAAATAAACGAAACTTAATCAAACCCAATCTGAACCTATAATTAAACCGAAACACCCATCCCTTATAAGTTAGTTACATGGAGTTTGCTAAACTTTCCTTCAGTAAAATACGTTTTGATTTCATACATTAACATCAAACCCAAGAAAATAATGATATCGTGTCAAATGATGACTTGTTTTTATTTTTCAACTTAACTTTATTAATAATATTGTAAGGAAATTATACAAATACATACATAATAAGGAAAACACAACAAATAACATAGGTAATATAATAAGAAAAAAATTGAACTGAAGAAATAGAATCAAAAGTTGATTCTCTTTGAGAAGTCTTTGTTAATAGAGTATCAACTCTATTGATTTTCTTCTGATCTTTAATTTTTTTTTGCCGGGTTAGAAACATTGATCCTCTTGTTGTATTACATTGGTCTTCATCCAATTTAAATAAATTCTTCGGTTTAGAATCCAATATATTGATTCAACCATAAAATATAAAGATTGGAAAGACCAATTTTCAACAATTGTATAGATATCGCCATACAACAAAGAGACTAGAATTTCGCCGTTGTATTGTTGTCGCTTCCATGATGTAATCCATGATTTTAACATTGTATTTTTTTATTTGACAACGAAAGACTGATCATGATATTAACATTGTATTTGATACCAAATATACTGTATCAAAATATAAAATCTGGAAAGACCATTTTTGGACGACAACAATCTTATTACTTTAATTTCTAGATCCTTTTATGCATCTTGAATTCATGGCGGTTTTTCTGGTGGATGTTATCTCCATAATAAATCAGTTGATTCGAAAATCCTCACAAATTGATTGGGTGTTTTTCCATCGATCATAGCCATAAAATCCATGTCGAAGATTGCAACATCATATTAAAAGAAAGAGAGACTAACCTCCAGTCTGCTGTAAATGGAGTTGTTCTCTGATAAAGAGAAGAATAGAAAACACATGATCACCGAAAATCTGATTAAATTGATTGTAATTATTGAACGAGTGATACAAAGAAAACAATAGCTTTCCCCATCGCCAAGTAACCGTAACTGTCTTGCCTATTTTTGTTTTATTTCAAGGACAGATAAATTATCTCCTTGATTTGTTTATATTTTATAAATTACATTTGTAACTGAACTAGAATATAAATAAATAAAAAACACTTAGACTGAACTGAATAAACATAAACTAAACTAAATTAAACCAAATCGAACACAAACCAAACAGAGTTAAAACTGAACCAAACACAAATCAATCCGAACAAAAATAATACTAAACCGAACACAAAGCAAACCAAACTAATTATTGACTTTGATTAAACTTTTTCCTATACCAAATAAACGAAACCGAATCCATAATTAAACCGAAATACATACACCTATAAGTTAGTTACATGCAGTTTGCTAAATTTTCCTACGTAAAATACATTTGATTTTTCTTGTATAATAGAAATACATTTGATTTCAAAGGCATTTTACAAAGAAAAAAATATTAATTAATTTAATTTTTGTATAGAATAGTTGTTGTTGGAAAAAAAAAGAGACAGAAGAGCAAATTACTTTTTAATTAGTTATCATCTGTTTTGATTTATTAATGTTTGACTTGAGTCTCTCCATTTTTATTCTAGAGCTGTCGAAAATCATTTAAAGATTTTAAATTATTCTCGGTCTCCAAGACTCATGCGAGTCGGGCTCTCTTTGAATCTGTGGACACCATCTTCGTCTCCGACAAAAAAAACTGTCCGTGTCTGATCGCAATGCATGCTCTAAAGGACAAGGTCTCGCAGAAGCTATCGAATCTCTTCGCCGATTCCCCTTCCCAATCTGCATCTCCTCGAATCTCCCTCACCGATTCTCCAAAGGTATTACATTTCCTTGATCACCTCTCTCTATTGTCCCTTTGATTTTGGATCTCAACCAAAAAAAACAAAAGATCCTTTCTCTGAATGACATTTTGAATTTGTCTAGGCTTCAGGGAAATCGTTTTCTTCGTATTTCTCATTTGGTTCTGGAAATGATGAGAATGAAGATTCTGAATCATTACCTCCTCCTCTTCCCATTAGAACAGACAGCTACGAGTCTGTTGAGAATTGCAAACAAGAAGATTGCAAAAACCAAGCTTCGACAATGATCTCCAACAAGGACGGTGAGGTTGGTGCTTCTGTGAAAGTAGAATCGCGTAATGATTACTGTGAAGGTGTGAAGGAGATGACAGAGAGCTCTGCTTTTATCTCTGCGAACTTGTGTGAGTTCTTGCACGCGTGTCTTCCTAATATCGTGAGAGGATGCAAATGGGTCTTGGTATACAGGTAAAAAAAGAATGATTGATTGTTTTTATAAGAAGAGACTTTTGTTTGGTTTTTGTGTATTAACTTTTAGTCGTGATGAAGGGCAGTACGTTGAAGCATGGCATATCACTGCGTACGCTTCTGCGTAAAAGTGCTGAGCTTCCTGGTCCTTGTTTATTGGTATTATTTGCTTCGCCCTCTTGTGTTCTTTGATAAATTTTGAAGAAAAAAAGATAAACACGAAAGGTTTGTGATGATTGGTTTATGGTGTAGGTTGCTGGAGACAAACAAGGTGCAGTTTTTGGTGCTTTGCTGGAATGTCCATTAACAACTACTCCTAAGAGGAAATATCAGGCATGCTAGCTTCGCGTTTGCATTTTCTATGATATAATGTTATCATCAATATAACATGTATGTGATGTTGTTTTGATGATAGGGTACAAGCCAGACATTCTTGTTCACAACTATTTATGGTCAACCACGCATATTTAGACCTACCGGTAACCATCTAGACTATTTCTTCTGAATTACTTATGGTCACCACACATGGATAAGGTATACGGGAAGAAGAATATAGAGAAAACTGGAAAGTGAAATCTCAGGAGAATGATTAAGTCTCTCTCCCAATTACAGATCTTAAGAATATTGGTTCAAACTGTTCCTCATCAAAAATTCCATTGGTTTTTAAAACTTGATCCACACTTGTTCTAGGTAGTTTTCTAGAATGAAAGAAGGAAATAGACTTAATATAGTAGATGATGGAAGGGGCAAGTAACTTGTTAAGGATAAGTTGTGGAAGGTGGTCTTTGTCTGTCTACTCAGTGATTTTCTTTGTAAAATTGTGCAGGTGCCAACCGATATTACTACATGTGTATGAATGAGTTTTTGGCTTTTGGAGGCGGAGGAAGCTTTGCGCTATGTTTAGACGAAGATTTGTAAGGCACAATCTAGGCTCCATATTATTTTGAAAACTCTCACTTTTAATCATTTTTTGATGTCACTCAAACCGAATGTTTCTAAGGTTGAAAGCAACAAGTGGACCTTCTGAAACATTTGGCAACGAATGCTTAGCTAGCAGCACAGAGTTTGAGTTGAAGAATGTCGAGGTAAACATCAAATTCCAACATAACTATAAAATCTTGAAGTAAATCAATTCATGTTCTTGTTGTTAAAATCTGCAGCTTTGGGGATTTGCGCATGCGTCTCAATACCTCTCCTCCTGATTTTGGAGACTTCTTCTTTATACATCAGAAGAAAGCTTACCCATCTTTTTGAATCCATTAATTGTTTCAGAAGTTATGACAGTTTTGAGGGTTTACATGATTGTATCTGTGTTACTGAGAATACAAATTCAGCTGTGACATAATTTTTTTGTGAGAACAATAGTGTAACTTTTGTTATATATATCTATAAGAGCAATATCATCTCAGAGAGTGATGCAAATAACTTTGAGAATGGGAATGGCAGTTTATGTTTTTAAAGAGGTTTGAATAAATTACATCTAGAGATGAAACAAGAAGAAAGAGGATTGTATTCAGAGACAAGAAGAGAGGAAGGATCTCAAGCAAGGAAGCCAAGCCTCTCTCCATTCTTCTTAGCAAGCCTGATCAATCCTTGTCTCTGTTTCGCATCAGCTCCTATCGATTTACAGAACTCCGTAATCACCTAAAGAAAAAAAAACACACACACTAAGTTTTCAAGATCTAGAATGATAGGATTTTAAAAGAAGACCAAACCTGAGAGTGTAAAGCAATGGCTTTGCCTCTAAGCTGATTAAACCTTTTCTTGCCTACAACGTTCCTAGTGACAACGACTAGAGGAGCAAATAAGCCTTTGCCTTCGTTGACATTCTTCATCATTGGTTGTACTCTGATGGGTTTCCGTGACAGTTTAGCCTGTTGCCATGGCACAGTTGTTTTGGCGAGCAAGGTGTGGTAATCCTCACCGGAGATTGAACTTCCCCAACCTCCATAGAAGGAAGTTCCTAGTAGACCTTGATTTGCAGAAAGTGAAGCAACAGCCATAAGAATCAGCTTCTCTCTCTCTGTTAAGGGCTGCTAATGGTGGAGAAGAAAAGGAGAAATGTTTAACATTTTGGTGTGGACGAGGAGGTTTGGGTGTTTTGTCTTGGTTTTGGATGGAGAAACGATAGCCACAAATATGATTCTGGTTTTTATACATCTCACTTTCTCCACCGTCCGATCATTTTTTTTTTCTTCTCCACTCTTTTAATAATATTAGTCAACGTCTGAGCCAAGTGGCTTCGGTAATCTTTAATTTACGGGGGTAAAAGTTACAAGGGATTGTTTTTTTAATTAAGCCAAGTTGTTGTCAAAGATGTTACATATTACTACCTTGAAATGATAATTTGGAAACTTGAGAGAGAGATCGTGACGAATGGGATTAATAGTAGTAGCATCAAATCAAAGCAAGACCATGAAAACGTAGTAGAGTACAAGAGATGAATATGTTCATCATAACAAAGCAAGTTCCATAGCTTCAGACATAACTAAGCAGAGAGAAACAGAAAGAATGTACATGCATGCATCCACCAGGTTCAGAGATATGGAAGAGCTCCATGGGCATTAGAAGATCCCGAACGTGTTCTCCCCACTGTAACTCATGTAGAGAAACCCATCTTCGTCCTTGTGCTCTTCATAAACGGAAGACATTATCGCAGCTGCAATTAAAACAAAAAGACACTATTAGCTCCACATTAACCAAAAAAAAAGAAAGATTTGATTAGTTAATTATAAAACTGGACAAGAAAGATGACCAGTTGGTGGAAGGATGTTCTTGACGAAAATGAAGATGGCTTTCTCAGGACTGAGCTTGATCCTCTTCCTCACAACATAAACAAACTGACCAACTGTCAGATCAGCTGGGACCAAGTACCTTCAAAGTGTTTTCCACATGACATAACTTAGTTTCCAATATCTCAAACCATCAATAAGCTATGAAATCAAGAAAACATACTTTTTCTTGTCAATATCAGGGACATCACTCTTCTCGGCTCTTTCAACAATGACCTGCACAATAACAAAGAGAGAATAAGCAAAAAGCAAATATATGCAATTTTTCTTGAAAGAAGATAATAGATGGGGGAGAGGCTGATACGGGTATTCTATCTGGATACTTGTCTCTGATTCGAGAAGCTTCAGCTTGTCTCTTTTCTGTAACATATATATAAGAGTAATCAATATTAAACAGAGTTATCATCTGTTCGTATTCTCAGCAAACACCAAAAACAAAACAATAAAATATATGCTTAAATCAAGATTATTATGTACACACTAATCCAAAAGAGCGTTTCTATATAAAATCAAGTGGATCTGATTATCTTTAACATCCACTCTCCTCTACATGAAACAGAGATAAAATCTTCAATTTGGTAACTCGAATTAATGCATATGCGAAAAGCAATTGAAATTGAGGACACCTGGTACTTGAATTGACATGTTTCTAAGATTAGATTTTGGAAATTTCGCTAAAGAGGATGAGATACACAAAGATCAGAGAGATTGGTCGATTAGGGTTAAATCAAAAGATGAAAAACGTTCAATAAAAGGGGGAAAAACGAAACGAACCGAGAGGATGCTCTTGCTTGAAGGAACTGATCGCCATAATTGCACGAGTTTCGCTGAGAAGGGAAGAAGAATGAGAAAATTGAGGAGGAGGGTTTGCTAAACGTCGAATTGAGATAACGAACGAGATGCACTTGAAATATTTATAGTCTATATATACATATACATTAAATTATTATAATCGACAAAAAGATTGTTATAATTTGTTATTTAATAAAAAAAAGAAACATTTTGGAGTATCTACCGAATGTATATAAACTTGACACGTAAGCATAGTTGTTAAATATTCATAAATAATCTTAAAATTTTCAAATTCTTATTATTTAAACTAAATATCTTTACACAATATTAAATAGTCCAAAAATATTTATAATTAAACAAAATTAAATTATAGTTTTAAATTATAAATAATTATTTAAAAATAATTCAACAGATGATAAAATTTATAATTTCGATTGTACAAATATATTTTAAATTTTAAATTTGCAAAAATTTCTATTATTTCGTTAATCAATATTATTATCTACAATTACATATATGTTATTTTAGTGTTTATTATAATATATATAAATTTATTTTATATAAATATTAAAATTTATATATAATTTCTAATTTTAAAAAGTTTTTATCACAAATACAAACTTTAAAAATGACCAAAATAAACTTAAATGTTTTATCAAAAAAGCAATTATACACTTATACCCCTAAGATTAATTAATCTAGACATTAAGTTTTAAAGTTAAGAGGTGGGGTTTAGAGTTACGGTTTAATTTTTAGAGTTGAAGAGTGGGCTTTTGGAGATAGGATTTCAAATTTTTTAAAAATTTAAAAACTTCAAACTAAATAAATACTATTTTGGTTATTTTAGTTTTTAAGATCTATCTTTGTGACAAAAACTTAAAAACATCTATTTAAGAGAATTGCCCTAAACAAAACACAACATAATTTATTAAGAATAAAAATTACTAAATTAGTTATTCTAATAAGTTTATGTTAATCTATAAGTTTCTATTTAAAAAATAAACTTAATGATACGTTTAGCATAATATATAAGTAATTAAATTTAAATACTATCAAAATATTAATAAAAAATAGAACTATTAAAATTTAGTGATAATATATAGTAATTTGTTATATATTACCAATAAATTCTCTTTAATAACTTCGAATAACATGGTTTACGTTCAGATTAATTCATATGCACAATTCAAAAGAAAAACATGTATCTTCATAAATAGTACAATTAGTATTAGATTTTCAAGTCGCATACCTAATTTGAATTAGCTTTTTGTAATGAATTAGCTACTATTTTATTATATATATATATATATATATATATATATTTATATATATATTTATATATATAATAGGAGAATTTGTCATATATGACTCAAAACATGATTTTAAATACAAATCTATATCCAAACTTGAATAAAATGCAAAACTAACCTAAAAGCCTTGTGAAATTACAACCAACCGCTTGTGACCAAACAAAAACACAAAAATCATTTTTACGAATATAGCCCCAGTAAGTCGTCTCAGATGTTGGAAGTCGTCTAGACGATAGTCGTCTGATGTAGTTGATTTTAAAAATAATTTTTAAATTTTTAAAACATATTTTGACATGTGAAAATTAAGATCATGTAAAAGTCTTAAGTGATGTAAATTAAGATATAATAAAATTGAATAGTTTTCAACATAAATAAATGAAAGTAGTTGATAATGATACTCTTTTATTTTAGGGTTTGACAATATATGTTGTAGTATTGTATGTATTCTTTGGGTTTGATTTTGGAAAGCTTGAAGGTTTTTTTGAAAAATTATTTTTTTTTACCTATATGTGTTTATTTTTTTGTATATTAAACACTTTTTAAGTTTAATTTTATTTTATGAAGTGTTTAGTTAGCAAATTAAGTTTAGAGGTTATGTTTAGGGCCTAGACGACTAACTTGTAAGTCGTCTCGTGAATAACTTAAACTAGATGACTTACAGGTAAGTTGTCCTAATATTTCTGCTTAAAATTTAAGAAAATTTTATTTTGCCGCTTAAATATTGTTTATTCAGAAAAAGAAAAAATAAAATTTTACATAATAATAATTGTTTACTAAACTAAAACTGAAAATCTAATGTCTTTTTGGAAAATTAAATTTTTGCCTATATGTGTTTATTTCTATGTAGAGTAAACACTTCTTTAGTTTCATTTGATTTTATGAAGTGTTTAGTTAGTTAATTAAGTTTAGGGGTTATGTTTAGGGTCTAGATGACTAACTTGTAAGTCGTCTGGTGAATAATTTAAAACATATGACTTAGATGTAAGTCGTCATAATATTCCCGTCTAAAATTAAAAAAAAAATATTTTCCCGCTTAAACAAATTATTTTTTGGTGATATTTTTCTGGAAAAAAACATTAAATATAGTCTCGGAAGTCTTCTGTCTTTGCAGATACTGTAAGTTGTCTAGAAGACATTTAGGGAAGTTGACTGGAATAGTTGATCTTAAAAATATTTATAAATTTTGTATAAAAATATTTTTATAAGTGAAAATTTGAAATCATGTAATTATAAACAGTTTTAAGTAATATAAATTAAGATATAATAAAATTGAATTGTTTTTAACATCGATGAATGAAAGTAGTGAGTCTTTATATTCTTTGGTTTAGAGTTTGGCAACATATACTGTAGTATGGTATGTATTCTTAGGTTTACATTTTGGAAAGCTTAAATGTTTTTTTTGAAAAATTAAATTATTATCTATATATGTTTTGTTATGTGTATAATAAACACTTTTTAAATTTATATTTGATTTTAAGAAGTATTTATTTCTATTCAGTTAATTATTTGTGTTTAGGGTATAAATTTAGGATCTAGACAATTTCCAGAAAGACTCTAAACCGTATCTAATATTACTGCCTAAAATTTTAAGAAATTTTTATTTTTTCTTTTCTCTCTTTAAATATTATTTTATTCAAAAAATTAAAAGAATAAATTTAAAATTTTACATAATAATTAATTTATACTCAGTTCAAAATAAAAGTCTAAAAACTCCATGAGTTGTAGTTCTATTGAAAAAAAAAAAGAAAAAAAGAAGACCTAATTCTCTCCACTTATTCCTCTCAACCGTAATACAATATATCTCAGGGTCGTGTAGAAAAAAAATTTAAAAGTCAATTTCAAAAATAACCTCTACATTGACCAAATGACTTACCTGGAAGTCGGATGTACGAACAGATATGGAAAAAATCTTGATTTCATAGTTTCAACCAGAAAGATAACTTGTTCTGTGTGGTTTAGCACACAGAAGTCACCAGAATCTCAAAGAAAAGTGACCCACAAAAAAACATAATTTCAATGGCTTTATGAACCATAAAAATTTTAGAATCAAAATCTTGGTTTTTTTGATGAATATGGAGAAACAATGAAAGAGGTGTTGTTTTTATTTCATAGAAAGAAGAAGTGTAAAATCAATTTGAAGTGCATTAAGAACTACAAATTGGTTGTTCATGGTGGTTGGTGTATTGTTGGCAGTGACAAACTTGTAAATACTTGAAGATGATGAGGTTGAGAGAGTAAAATGTCATTTTCGAAAGAAAAAAAAAATATAGCATTTTCATAAATAATGTGAACTTGTGGAATGAATAGAGCAAAAAAAAAGGTGTTTTTTTTTTGCAAATTTGACTCAAAACTCAAAGTCAAACACAAAACTAACATTTTTATAATTTTTTGGCCTATTCACCTCACATGTTCATATTATTTACGAAAATACCATTAAATTTTATTTTATTTTTTTGAAATTTTTTTTTTATTCTCTCAACCTCATCATCTTCAAGTAGTTACAAGATTGACATTTCCATCAATACCTAAACCACCATGAACAACCAATTTGAAGCTTTTAATGCACCTAAAATCGATTTACACTCTCTCTTTCTCACATGTTATGAACTAAAAACAACATCTCTTTCACTTTTGTCTCCATATTCATCCAAAATACTCAAGATGTTGATTCAAAATTTTTATGGTTGATAGAGCCATTGAATCATACTATTCTTGGTGAGTTACTTTCGTTTGAGGTTATGGGTGGTTGGAGAAAACTCTGTGTGCTAAGGAAGTCATCTCACTAGTTTAAAGTATGAAATTGAAAATTTTGACATATCTGTTTGCGTAGAAGACTTACCCGCTAGTCATCTGGCTGTAGAAGACTTACGAGTATGTCTTCTGGTCAAAAGGATGACTTAAGTTTAAGTCGTCCAGCTTTGTTTGTTAAAAAAAAATTAGAGAATAACCTAGACGACTTACCACTAAATCGTCTAGGATAAACGAGTCAGTTTTGTATTTAACCGAATTATGTCAGTTATTTGACTTTTCCTAGACGACTTACCAGTAAATCTTTTATGGGAAAACAAAAATTTCAATATTTATTAAAGCTAGACGACTTATTTGTAAGTCGTCTCAGATTAATTTTGCAATTGAAAAATAAAACTTAAGTATTTAATTTTTCGCAGACGACTTTAAATAAAATCGTCCAGGATAAGCAAAGTCGTCCAATTTTTTTTCTAATGAGATTAGAAGATAGAGAAACTCTTGTGTGTGTTCTAGTGACTAATCTGTATCTATAATAAGTTTTAGTAGACAATACGGTCCTCTGTTAACATTACCAATTTTATGTGGCTGTTATTTTTGTAATGATTTTCTATATAAAGATGTATGTAATTAGAACATGTGCTAACTATGTGTGGATGATACTTTATAAATGTAGATACAATCATCTGATGTTACCCTTTTGGGGGCCATATTGTGCGTTTAATAGTGTATCATTGTATATATCTTTACTTTTCAAACATCCAACAACATTATAATAGTCCATATTACCCAAATTTATAAGATAACATCTAACAATATATTCACTACAAGAAAACACGTCCTTTACTAGGATGGGTTTTCCTCGTTATTTCTTAGTAAATGGCCCTTTACTAGGAAATAACGAGGAAACGTGTTTCGTCGAAAGACGTTCATCGTAAAGCCTATTTTCCTCGTAAAGGCGTAGCTACTTTACGAGGAAAGCTTTCCTCGTAAAGCCGTGGAAACGATTTCCTCGTAAGCTCCACGTATACTTTTCTCGTAAGGGCATAGTAAACTATTTCCTCGTAAACTCGTAGTAGACCCTTCACGAGGAACTTGCTAGGAAAGTTTACGACGAATTTACTTAGAAACTTTTACGAGGATTTAACTTCGAAACAGTTTTTTCCTATTTAAAAAAAAATATTCATAAATTAAAATTATATATATTAAAAAAAATTAAAAAATAAATAACAAAATATTTATAAATAACTAAATAATATACAACTAATAAGTTTTAAAATTCATAATATACAATTAAAAACTAAAAAAACTAAAAAGCATGCTGGTCTTGAAATTGGTTCACGAAGTCGTCTCCAATGTTGGATGCCGGCTGTGACTGAGATGGTGGAGGCTCTTGGGATGAAAGGGCTCCGCTTTCCCGTCTCTGACGCAACACTTCCGCCACTTGCGGGTTTCCAACCGCCACAATGTCGAGGATATCCGTGAGCGTACGCACATGAGCCCGTGTTTCCTGCAACTTCGTCCGCATCTGAGCATTGTCATCGGCTTGTTGGTGAACATAAGCCGATGTCACTGCGGGGACATCGTTAACCGAGCCAATCCCGATAACAGGGCCCTTTTTCCTCGGAACGACCTGTAAATTAAAATATTAATAACCGAAGCAATAAAATTAAATAAATAATAAAAATTAATATATTAAAATTATTTACCTCCTCGTAAATCTTATCCACTTCAAGAGTGGATAATACGACTGGAGCCCCAGTCTGCTGAGTCAACTGGGTCTGGCGCTCTTCAACTCGGACAACAACCTCGTTGTAGATCCGCTCGGAAGCAGGATCTACAAACTGCCCACTCTTCCTCCGGTGGGTCCGCTCGTAAAGGTCTTTCAGAGATGGAAGAACTCCTGTCTCTTTAGCCTTTATTTTTTTTAAATTAAATATATATTAATTTAGAATATTATAATATTAAAATAAAGTAAAAATTTAATAGTTATAAAAAAATATATACCATGTCTAGACGAACTCCCCCGTGAGGCTTTCGGCCCGTGGTGTGAAGTATCTTCGTGTTGCCATGCTCGTCCGTGGCCATGCGGTTCCCGGAGTTTGTGTTGGACGTTCGGATCGAATCCGGCAACGTCCAATAGCTGATGAGGCCATCCCNTGCATCGGGAAAGTATCCCTTGATACAGTCCGTGACGCTAGATCCGACAGCATTGTCAAGACCAAACCTGGAAAGACAGAAAATAAATCATTAATTAGAACATATATATACATACCATAACACTTTTTAAAAATTATTTAATAAAAAAATTTTAAAATTAAAACATACCATAATACGTTTTGGCCGTCCCGCCGGAGAGAATCTAACTCTGGTAGCCCTTCTCTGCCTGGAAGGGCCAAGATATCCTCCACCGTGTACACCGCAAATGGTGCGTTCGGAGGCACCTGCAAGTCAGGATGAATCCCGACCGGTGGCTGAGGAGGTGGCTGAGGAGGTGGCTGCTGAGGAGGTGGCTGCTGAGACCGGTATACCGTAAAACCTCCCTGGGTCTCGGGAACTCCTGAAGCTGAACCACCGGGAGCTGATGAAGACGACCCGGACCCGAATATATCCGCATAATGAATCCCCTGATCTACAGGCCTCTTGGACCGAGCAGCAGCAACTTTGCTCTGTCTAACCATCTAAATTTAAAAAAAAAAACAGAAAACAAAAACAGTTAAACAAACGTAATTTAAAATTCATAATCGAACCACCTAATCTAAATTCCCTAAACTAACCACCTAATCTAAATTCCCTAAACTAACCACCTAATCTAATCACCTAACTAGGAACTAGAGAGTACCTTAAGAGAAAATGGAGAGGAAGTTACTATGACTGAGAAGTCGGATTGCTCGTGTATATATAAGGAATTTTGTTTCCTCGTAACGCCCTAGTAATATTACTAGGGCTTTATGAGGAAACAGCTATGCCCGCGTTTTTTTCCTCGTAAAGTCCTCGTAATGCTTACGAGGAAATAGCTATGCCCGCGTTTTTTTACTCGTAAACTCCTCGTAATGCTTACGACGAAATAGCTATGCCCGTGTTTTCTATTACTAGGGCTTTACGAGGAAAGGGTTTGTAAATCCCTAAACCTAAACCTTAAACCTAATTAAACCCTAAACCTAAACCTTAAACCTAATTAAACCCTAAACCTAAACCTTAAACCTAATTAAAAAAACTAAAAGAAGTATACAGTCATCGTAACGGTTTTTATCAACCCCACATAGCTTTCCTCGAACTATCTACCCGAAGAAAAGCCCCAAGTTATTTCTTTGAGGAAAAATTACGAGGAGTTGATAAGAAACTAGTATGTTGACTGTGAACTCCTTTCAGTTATGAATTGAGTATTTTCTATTTGTTTGGTGTGTTTCAAATGAATCGCATATGGTGGTATTTATAGAAATTTTCGAATCTGAGAATTTACTAGGAAATTGCTAGGAAAAGTAGGTACAAAATTTAAATTCGATATTTTCTATCTAGTTCCTCTTAATTTCCTAGTAACAAAACTCGTTACCACGGCTTTACGAGGAAAAGTACCTTTTCCTCGTAAGATCCTCATAAACTCATTCCTCTTAAAGTCTGCGTAATACTTACGAGGAAATAGATATGCCCGTGTTTTCTATTACTAGGGCTTTACGAGGAAAGTGTTTGTAATTCCCTAAACTCGAAACCCCAAACCCCAAACCACAACTTCCTTAACTTATAACCTCTCCTACAACTAAACTCCTAACCTCTTCTACACCTAAATCCCAAATTCATTGTTTTTATTAAACAAGCTTAAAAACATAAAACATACTTTATTGAAATTGGTATTTTGATTAAACAAACTTATAAAAACATACATAATTCATTCGGATACATTCTCATAATCCGTAGAAACATCATCATTTTCGGCAAACTCGTCCTCAACAACGTCGTCCGTTGAGTGATCAGGGACAACTTCGTATTCACGATTATGCGGATCAATGAGTAGGATGTCATCAATTTCTGCTTCAGGTTCCTCGATTTCATTGGTGTTTTCTTCTTGCAATGGTGGTTTTTCTCCCTCGATAATCCGTCCTCGAGGTGTCACTTTGATAACAGCTAACCAGTTTATTCCCGTTGTAGTAATCCGAGGGTATGGAATGAAGCAAACTTGATCTGCTTGGGAAGCTAGTATGAAAGGCTCGAATTTGTTGTACCTGAAAAAATTAAGACAACGGAGAAATTATTATTTCTCAGAACATGCAGGTACATATGTCAAAAAAGAATTTGTTGTACCTTCGTCCACCATTGACGTCAACTACACCGTTCTTGTTAATTCGAACACCTCTGTTGACGACGGGGTCGTACCACTCACACTTGAAGATAACGCATTTCAAACTCATACCTGAGAATTGAACTTCATAAATCTCCTGCAAGATCCCGTAGAAATCTGTTTCGCCTTTCACACATATTCCATAATTACTTGTCGCCCGGTGTCTACCATAGTCATAGGTATGAAAAGTATAGCCTCGGGTGA
>CAKOAT010105488.1:758-11031 GCA_932364175.1 Eruca vesicaria subsp. sativa | reverse complement strand
ATAACTACTGCTACCTTCATTACGCAAATGATCAACCGGTTCAACCTGATTACTACTGCTACCAGCTTCATTCCTACAACTAGCATCTTCTCCATGTTGATACCAAATATAATAATATGGCATGAAACCTCTATTTATTAAATGCTTCCAAACATTTTCACGAGGGCCTAATTTGCTATTGCAGCATTTCCGACAAGGATAGAACATCTTACCACTTTCATGCGTGAGTGGTGTAGAATCTGCTTGATGCATGAACGTCTCCAACCCTTCCAGAAATTCGTTCGTCACCCTCCCGTTATTATCTCTGTGTGAATACATCCACTGCCTCAACTCGAAAATATTTCCCGGACCGGACATTTTTTTGTGTTTGATCAAGTTTATAGCTGATTTTTTTTTGGTGTGTTTCAAATGAATCACATAAGTTGGTATTTATAGAAATTTTCGAATCTGATCATTTACTAGGAAATTGCTAGAAAAAGTAGGTACAAAACACATGTTTTATTTAAATTCGATATTTCCTATCTATTTCCTCCTAATTTCGTAGTAATAAAATGTTTCCTCCTAATTTCGTAGTAATATTTTACTATGCCTTTACGAGGAAATTCTTTACTACGGCTTTACGAGGAAAAGTACTTTTTCCTCGTAAGATCCTCGTAAATTTACTAAGGTCTTACGAGGAAAGTAGTTTCTCGTAAGTTTTCGAGGAGCTTACGAGGAAATTTGCTTTCCTCGTAAGATCCTAGTAAATGCTTAGTAACTTTACGAGGAAGATTTTTCCTAGTAAAATTTCCTAATAAATGCTTAGTTTTCTTGTAGTGATTCATCCAACAGCTGGTGTAACATCTAATACCATATGTAACTCCCAATAATAATGGGAGTAGATGATACGCACATTTTTAAATTGATATATTTTTTTGTATATAAAACAACATCTAAGATCGGTTGTAGCACCGAACACCATGCTTAGCGACCTCACAAATATATCTAGATATGATTTAACAGCAAAACTTATCATATAACAACTCTTGTCATCGGATAACTAAGATAATATTGAATAACATAAATGTTAACTAGATGACTAAGACAATGTCAGTTACATCTAACATCGGATGATGATAGATCTCTATATTTACCATATTTAGACCATGTTATAGGCTCAAGTTAGACTATGTTATGTGTGTCTAGAATATGTTTTATAGTCTTTACAAGTCCAAGTGTGTTTTGGAGCATTGTGGAGATTATTAGGCTTTCTAAAGCTTAAAGAGGGAGAATCTCGTAGCTGGCCAAATTCAACATAGTACGAACCTGCCATCATAGACGGTCGACGCATGATAACCCCGTCCGCGAAGCAACCAATTTGAAGTCCAAATCACAACAAATTATAAGATTGCCCCTGGACGAGTTTTACCTAATTTATATGTTTTTTGCTGGTGTTTTATGCAAATAACGACTTTTTGCACTCTTTCACTATTCTCAGACAAATTTAGTAGTTTAAGGTTTTTGGAGAGAAGATCAAGACTTCTTCAGAGCTTTGTATTGGAACCATAGTTTCTATCACTATTTTATATTCTATACAATATTTTATGATTATGATTATATGTTGCTTGAATATGTCTGAGTAGTCACTTTGTTAGATTTAGGGTTTATTAATTATTTTGATGGATTAGCCAACCAATAGAATTACTAGGATGATTATTAGATCTAACATTAATAAATTGCTTAATTCTTGTGTTCTAAATTGCTAACTAGAACTATGAACTAGGATATTGAGAATAGTGCGATTGCTTGATCAATTTGATCAATACCTGAATAATCTGCTGTGAGCTTAAAATACTAAAAACAAACGAGTTTTGACTTAGTGGTTTAAGTGATTAACCGAATCTGGTCGAATTAATGCTCGATTAAGAAAGTCATCGACTGATGTCACACACGCACCATAGATTGATGAACTTACGAAATTTTTATACTCAGATTTTAATCCTAGATAGATATAAATTAGATATCTTTACTAATTGAATTTGTGTTCTATGATTGAAAATCTCTTAGCGTTCTATCAATTATAATCCACTACCTGAAACCTAGATTTAGCTATTTTCCTTATTTGCTTACAATCAACTATTTCTTTATTTACTGTCTTTCAAATCTATATAAAATGTCTAGCGTAACTTAACTGAATATCAAGTTTATTGTGTGTCCTTGCTATCTGTGGATTCGATCCCTAAGTACTAGAACTGAACCTCTTATTTGAGAGAGCAATCAGTAATTCTAAGGTAATTTGAACATGTATCAGATGATAACTAGAGATATTTCATGGAACACCAATAATGTCAATTAATACCTTAAATGGAACCGAAAAAAGAATTTTTAAGTTTATGTTGAAATAGAAGGAGCCCATAGTGTGACACATTCATAAAGAAAGAGAATAGTTTGGGAGAGAAAAAACGACACTGAGACTAAAGGAGGTTTAGTACTTTGTTGGACCATTTATTTTGAAAAAAAAAACAAAAATGATCAAGAAAAAAACCCATTAAAATCTCTGGTTAAATGAGATGGCTTGCCAACAGATCGTGATTTGTTAAAATCCAAGGTTTTCTCCGATAATTCAACGCTCGTTAGAGCTATCTCCAGCAACCTTCAATTTAAAGAAATCATCGGAATTATGAAAGATATCCGATCGATTTCCTCTGGTTTTGCATCAGTCTTTTCTTCTCAACTCTCTAGATCGAAAAATGTTTTAACCTATGTTTTAGCAAAAAAAGGCTCTTCAACCTTTTTATTTGTGTAATGTACTTCAGAATTGGATCATTTTTGGATCCATTCTCTATTTCTTAGTTTTAGTGAAATTTCTGTAAGAAAAAGTATTATTTCAGTAATGAAAAACTAATTGGTGGATACGAATATTGATGATCCTTTATTGCACAATATTATTTTAACTGAATCATACGCCAAAATGAAAACATTGAAGACAGACAACATACGTTTTTAAGTGGTGGAGATTAAATAAGCCTTGACACTTGATATGGGAAATATATCAAAGACGTCAATTTGTGATGAGTGTGACGCTGACTCCAAACTGATGAAGCTGGTCACTAGCTTTTCCATGGAACCCAACGATTTTGTAACCTTCCTTTTCGAGTAGGAAAGTTGAGGTAGATTCAAGTCCAAAAGGCGGAGAGGTTCGTACATTGGTCTTGAACTTGAGCATGGTTATTACTGCAGTAGTATTTCCAAATATATTATCATAACAACCTTCTACTGCAGTGATGTATTCACTTGGATACGCCAACTCGAACTGTGTGCAAACAAGACATCATATATAAGGAAAATGATGTCACTCAAGAAACAATAATACATGTTTATAGGCTGTTTTAGGAAATAACAGTGTAGTATAATCACCTCTTCATATCCAAGTAAAGTCATCTTTCCATGATCTTCTCCCAGCACCACTTGGTTGTTCTTATCATACACAAACTTGACGGATGCAACACCATTTTCACCTTGTCCAACGTATATCTTTCTCACACCATCGAAAACACCATCGTCCCATGAAACTCCTCCATCACCACCTTGACCTTGTAGTTTCTCTGCTGGAGGAGGGGAAGGAGGAACAGGTCGTGAACCAAAATATGCCCCGATAGCATCTATAGCAAAGCCTGCCTGTCCGTAAAATCCAACGAGAGCCCTACCTTTGCTCTCCAACACGAAAGTGCGATTGGCAACTGTCCCATATGTGTTGGAGATAAACTTGAAGTTTAGGATAAAGATAAACTAGGATATTCCTATTCAAGATATGCTTAGGAATTAAAGATTTGTTTTGGTTAAGTTTGAAGTTTATCTATAATCTCTATATAAGAAGATGGTGAGTTGTGCCATGGACTTATGCGTTTGAGAGATTGTAGTTGTGAGAGCTTAAGTTTTTGAGTGATTTTTNCTTAGGAATTAAAGATTTGTTTTGGTTAAGTTTGAAGTTTATCTATAATCTCTATATAAGAAGATGGTGAGTTGTGCCATGGACTTATGCGTTTGAGAGATTGTAGTTGTGAGAGCTTAAGTTTTTGAGTGATTTTTCTTGAGCTAATAAAGTGAGTTTACAATCCTTGAGTTCATATTCGATACTTTGAGATAATAATTGGTATCAGAGCATAAAGATCTGAAGCCAATATGGGGGATATTACAACCGTAACTGCGAAACCTAAAGATAGCTTTTCTTCGATAACATGTCCAATGTTAACTACAACAAATTACACATTCTGGGCTATTCGAATGAAGATGCTTCTCAAGGTAAATCAGGTTTGGGAGGTTGTTGAGGAAGAAACGGAAGAGATACGTAAGAACGACATGGCAGTAGCACTTATATGTCAATCCGTTCCTGAGGCGCTTGTGTTACAGATGGGGGAGCTAGACACAGCAAAGAAATTATGGGATGCTATAAAGACTCGAAATATCGGAGCTGACAGAGTTCGAGAAGCTCGATTACAAACTTTATCAACAGAGTTTGATCGCTTGAAGATGAAGGAAACCGAGTCCATCGATGACTTTGTTGGCAAGATATCCGAGATTTCATCTAAATCTGCATCTCTAGGAGTAATTATAGAGGAGTCTAAGCTGGTGAAGAAATTTCTCAAGGCTCTACCTCGGAAGAAATTTATACATATGGTAGCATCACTTGAGCAATTTTTAGATCTAAATAAAACGAGCTTTGAAGATGTGATAGGACGATTAAAAGCATTTGAGGAACGGATTGCGGAAGAAGAAGAAGATAGCAAAGAAGAACAAAGTAAGTTGATGTATGCAGCATCTGAGAATCAGTCTACTCAGAATAATCAAGACTACAGTGGAAACAGAGGAAGAGGTGGAAGATTCAATGGTAGAGGACGCGGTCGTGGAAGATACACATACAGAGACAACTACCGTGAGCTTGACATGTCTAAAATTACTTGTTTTCGCTGTGATAAGAAGGGGCACTTTGCTTCTGGCTGTCCAGATAGGTTACTGAAACTGCAGGAAGCGTATGAAACTAAAGCTGATGACACTCAAGAGGCAGATGGTTTGTTGGTGAATGAAGTAGTCTATTTAAACGAGAAGAATGTGAAGCCACAAGAGTTGGAAACCGGCTCAGTGAGTGACAGAGTTTGGTGCTTGGATAATGGGGCTAGCAACCACATGACTGGAAGACGAGATTACTTCAAGACAATGGACGACACCATAACAGGGAAAGTAAGATTCGGTGATGACTCTAGAGTTGATATCATGGGGGAAAGGGTCAATACTTTTTGTAAGTCAAAACGGAGACAAAAAGATACTTGCTGATGTCTATTACATTCCAGAACTAAAGAGCAATATAATCAGTCTAGGCCAAGCCACAGAAGCTGGGTGTGAAGTTAAAATGAAGGATCATCACTTGAGTCTATACGACAAAGAAGGGAAGATTATAGTGCAGGCTAAAAGGTCTAAGAATAGGCTCTACAAAGTTTTTATGGATATCGTTGAGATCAAGTGTCTACAGGCAAATGCACAAGAGGAATCAAATGTTTGGCATGCTCGCTTAGGCCATATTGGGAAACAATCTATGAAATCAATGGTGAGAGATCAGCTTGTGGTAGGACTACCAGAATTAAAACATGAACATGAGACTTGTGCCTCATGTTTACTTGGTAAACAATCAAGACATCCGTTTCCTGACTCAACAAGCTACAGAGCAACAGAAGCGCTGGAACTAATACACGGTGACTTATGTGGACCTATCACGCCTGAGACAGCTGGAAGGAACAGGTATATATTTGTGCTTGTCGATGACTATTCGAGGTATATGTGGTCTATACTTCTAAGAGAAAAAAGTGAAGCTTTAGAGAAGTTCAAAAGGTTCAAAACTATGGTAGAGGGAGAAACTAAAAGGCGTATAAAGACGTTAAGGACTGACAGAGGGGGAGAATTCACTTCGAATGAATTCAAAACCTTTTGTGAAGTTGCAGGAATAAATAGACACCTTACTGCTCCATATTCTCCGCAACAAAACGGAGTAGTTGAACGTCGGAACAGGACTCTTATGGAGATGACAAGAAGCATTCTCAAACACATGGAAGTTCCAAATTATTTGTGGGGAGAAGGTGTGAGGCATTCGACCTACCTTATTAATCGTGTCTCAACAAAGGTGCTGAAATCAATGACACCATATGAAGCTCTAAAAGGTCGAAAACCAAACATCAAGCACGTGAAGGTCTTTGGATGTATAAGCTACGCGAAGTCTGATGTACCACATCTGCGGAAGTTGGATGACAGAACAAGAACTCTGGTTCATTTAGGAACAGAACCGGGATCTAAAGCCTACAGACTGTATGATCCTGTTCAGAGAAAGATTGTGGTCAGTAGAGACGTGGTGTTTGCTGAGACTAAGAAGTGGAGCTGGAATACAAGAACTGAGATAAATACTGAAGATGTCCCTGGAAGATTTAAACTAACATTTGGAGAATTTGGAAATAATGGGATACAAGAGGAGGAAGAAGATATAGGAGGAAGTGATCAGGAGCAAGTGACTGTTGAAACTAACGATGGTGAGGAACAAGTCTCACAGGAATGCAATGAACCTGAACTGAGAAGATCAAGTCGGATTACAAGAATACCAGGCTATCTAGAAGACTATGTGTATCTCGCAGAAGTTGAAGGAGAAAAGTTGCTACTACTTTTGAATGAAGAACCATACGACTATCATGAGGCATGTACAGAAGAAGTGTGGAGAAAGGCTTGTGATGATGAGATAGATTCAATAGTAAAAAACAGGACGTGGGAGTTGGTGGACCTTCCTGTGGGAGCGAAAGCCATAGGGTTGAAGTGGGTCTTCAAAATCAAAAGAAATTCAGATGGGTCTATCAACAAGTACAAGTCAAGATTAGTGGCTAAGGGGTACATTCAGCGTCATGGGATTGATTATGAAGAAGTCTTCTCTCCAGTGGCACGTCTAGAGACTGTACGACTTATGATTGCATTAGCAGCGGCAAGAGGATGGCAAGTGCATCATCTTGATGTCAAGACAGCCTTTCTGAATGGAGATCTAAAAGAAGACGTATATGTCAAGCAACCAGATGGATATACAGTAAAGGGAAGTGAAGCGAAAGTCTATAAATTGAGGAAGGCGTTGTACGGTTTGAAACAAGCACCCAGGGCTTGGAATGAGAAACTCAACAAAACGCTTGAGGATCTAAAGTTCACTAAGTGCACAAAGGAGCCATCTATCTACAGACAGAGCAAAGACGGACATTCACTTTTACTTGCAGTATACGTTGATGATCTCTTAGTTACAGGATCAGATATCAAGATGATAGAAGAGTTCAAAAGAGACATGTCAACAAAGTTTGAGATGAGCGACCTTGGATTATTAACTTACTATCTAGGTATTGAAGTTCTGCAGTATAATGGAGGGATTGCTTTGAAACAAGAAGGATATGCTAAAAGGATCTTGGAAGAAACCAACATGCTCGACTGCAATGCAACTCAATATCCAATGGAGGCAGGTTTGATATTATCAAAAGCACAAGAAGAGCCACACACTGACGAGAAGGAGTACAGAAGAATTATAGGATGTATGCGTTACTTGACACATACACGACCTGACTTATCATATTCAGTTGGAGTATTAAGCAGGTATATGCATGAACCTAAGCAATCTCATTATGCAGCAGTCAAGCAGATTCTCAGATATGTGAAAGGTACATGTGCACTCGGTTTAAACTTCAGACGCTCAATGGAGACAAAGTGGACAGTAACAGGATACAGTGACAGCAGTCACAATGTAGATGTCGACGATGGAAGGAGTACAACAGGTCATATGTTCTATATAAATGATTGTCTCATTACTTGGTGTTCTCAAAAACAAGAAACAGTGGCACTCTCCTCCTGTGAAGCTGAGTTCATGGCAGCTACAGAAGCAGCTAAACAGGCGATCTGGTTACAAGAACTACTTGGTGAAGTGATGAATGAACCGTGCAAGAAGGTGATGATAAAGATTGATAACAAATCTGCAATTGCTCTGACAAAGAACCCTGTGTTTCATGGTAGAAGCAAACATATTCACAAGCGCTACCATTTCATAAGAGAGTGTATAGATAATAATCAAGTGGAGGTTGAGCATGTAGCTGGGAATCTTCAGAAAGCCGACATTCTTACCAAAGCCTTGGGAAGATTAAAGTTCAGGGAAATGAGAGAGCTGGTGGGAGTAGAAGACTTGAGAGACAATGACTTCAAGTTTATGGGGGTGAATGTTGGAGATAAACTTGAAGTTTAGGATAAAGATAAACTAGGATATTCCTATTCAAGATATGCTTAGGAATTAAAGATTTGTTTTGGTTAAGTTTGAAGTTTATCTATAATCTCTATATAAGAAGATGGTGAGTTGTGCCATGGACTTATGCGTTTGAGAGATTGTAGTTGTGAGAGCTTAAGTTTTTGAGTGATTTTTNCTTAGGAATTAAAGATTTGTTTTGGTTAAGTTTGAAGTTTATCTATAATCTCTATATAAGAAGATGGTGAGTTGTGCCATGGACTTATGCGTTTGAGAGATTGTAGTTGTGAGAGCTTAAGTTTTTGAGTGATTTTTCTTGAGCTAATAAAGTGAGTTTACAATCCTTGAGTTCATATTCGATACTTTGAGATAATAATATGTAGGAGAGATTCTCTCTGTTGATGTCTTGAAACTCAACGACCTAACTCGGTTTGAATAGCTAGCGGAGCCTACGTCACAGGTCCCCTCAACAGATGTAATATATTCATTTGGATAGTCCAATATAAACTGCAATAAACAGGTAAAGGGTTTCATGAGATATTAAAGGATTTCGGGAGATATTTAACTGCAATAAATTAACAAGTGAAGGTCTTCGTGAGATATTTAACGAATTAGTGTACTGTGATCTTTCTCAGGTTAACCTTTTGACTAACTATAATTCTTGTAACCATTTATATCTTTCTATTGAACTTAAGCCTACTATTTTGTAATGCATAAATATCCTTTTGTAGTAAACTTTTATATAGCATTTTGACGGAAAAAAGGAAGAATTTGTGAATGTTTAAACTATAACCTCTCTTTGTTGTCCTTGGATCCTGTTTTCTCCAAGCCTATCCCCACTTTCGCGCGTTTCATGTTTTCCCACTTTGTCGTAGTCCACCATGATATGTGATATCCCACTAGGACTATATGTAACATACACCTTTCTTACGCCGGTGTAAATACCATGGTCCCATGGGTGGCCACCACAACCACCTTGTTGTTCCATTTTAATTGGAGGAAGTGTTGTGAAATAAGCTCCAAGAGATATTAGGTTTGTCTCAGCAGATCCATGAAACCCAATGATTTTGTTTCCGCCAGCTGCAAGTGTAAACTTTGTGCCATTCTCATCGTATCCCATGACTTCAGAACTCCTCATGTTGGTTTCGAATTGAAGTGATTGAATCACACCGGATGTGTTGTCATAACAACCATTAACAGAGACGATATGTTCCTTGTTGAGATGGTCAATCTCAAACTGTAAGAGAAAGCAAAACATAACGTGATTAAGTAATATACTAGTCGAAAATTTGAAAAATTTAATAAATTATTAATTAATGTCTTCTTTTTACCTAATTAGTGCATTATATTTGAGTCTCTTTCAGTTATTCAGGATAAACTATGTTTATGGTATATAAATAACCAAAAACACATACGCACTTACAAAATAAATAAAATGTGTTTGGATGAATTCTCTTAAACAATTATCTCTCATAGCATGTCTTACAGTAAGATTAAATATATCCTCAAATAAGAAGAGGGTTGAGATACTTCCATAAAACATACTTACCGTTTGTGTGAAACCACGACCATAGACACCATGGATTGATCCAACAATTGCGTTTCCAGCTTTGACATACTCAAACTTGATGAACTGAATGCCTTGAAGACCACCTCTTACATGTATCTTTGTTAGACCCTCATAATCGGATCCATCATCCCATTGATTCCCCCCCTTTCCACCTTTAGCTTCCACCTTTAAGGCCATCACGTACAGATTCAAATCTGCACAGAAAGAGACTAGCTTAGTCATTGATGAATGTAGGAATTCATACCGATTTATAACGATTTAAAAAACTATCTATGAATTCTATTTACCTAGAATCTCATGCCAATACTGAAATAAATCTAGATCTTAGGGTTTCGGATATACCTGGTTATTTTGCAGCGGAAAGATAAACAACCAAGTCGAGATTTCAAGCACTCCAAACGTCGTGCCTCTATCGGTATCCACACGCA
>CAKOAT010105377.1:77533-90617 GCA_932364175.1 Eruca vesicaria subsp. sativa | reverse complement strand
AACGGGTCACAATTCATATCTAATGACTTCAAAGCATTTTTCGACAAGTGGAAAATTCGTCTCACTATGTCGACACCTCGATACCCTCAGAGAAACAGTCAGGCGGAGGCTGCTAACAAGTCGATATTAGCAAACCTCAAGAAACGTCTCAGAATCAGTAAAAGTTCTTGGTTTGAAAGACTACCTGAGGCGCTTTGGGGATGCCGAACCACCCCACGAAAGGCTACGGAAGAAACTCCTTTCTCCTTAGCCTACGGGATGGAGGCTGTCGTCCCAGCCAAAACCATCATCGGGAGCCTCCGTCGGGAACTCTGTACATTTAACCCGAAAGCCAATGGTCAGCTCCTATTAGATAACCTCGATTTAATCGAGGAACGGCGAAACCAAGCCTTGCTTCACATTCAAAACTACCAACAAGCAATGGCCCGATATTACAACTCAAAAGCCAGGTCCCGACATTACAACTCAAAAGCCAGGTCCCGACATTACAACTCAAAAGTCAGGTCCCGACAATTCGTTGCAGGTGACCTAGTACTTAGAAAAGTTTTCAATCATACCAAAGAGCCGTGCGCTGGAAAACTAGGAACCAACTGGAAAGGTCCCTATCGGATCATCCACATGGTACGACCTGGCGTTTACAGGCTCCTGAAGGTACGAACCTGGATACTTGAAATCCGATCATGGAACGCCATGAATCTCAGGAGATACTATCATTAGATACCTAAACTCCCTGAACTACGTTAGGCTTGATCCCTTGACTGGGTACGTAGGTAACGTTGTCATGAGTGAAGGCCCAACCTCATTTCAGCATTCTTTTCATCATAGCCAAAGGGGGCAGATGTTTAAAAACACATAGCCCAGACAGCAACTATATGATTGCTACAACACGATGTATTCTATAAAAGCTATCAATGAAGCGATTACATGTAAACATTTTGATTTTCCTTCAAAAAAATCCAGGTCCATAGGAACCTGGACCTAAGGTCTTAAAAATCCTTCAAACAAATCCAGGTCCCTGCGAACCTGGACCTGAGGTCTTAAAATCCCTCAAACGAACTCAGGTCCCTACGAACCTGAACCTAAGGACTTAAATCCTTAGTAAATTCAGAAGTCTTGAAAACTTCAGAACAAATCAAGATTTACATGAATCTACCCTTAATGGCCTTAAAAGCCCTTTGGAAAGAGTTTAGATCCCTAAAGATCTTAATCTAATCTCGAAGATCCAGGAACTCATTCCTAATAATCTCACGACCAATCACAATCGAAATCACTAAGACCTCTAAGGTCACCAGGTCAGCTGTTAACAAGATCCGCGATCTGATTCCCGAAAGATCACATGAATCCCATACTTAAAAAGTCACAGTACATGACTCGAGTTTACACTTCGAAGTCAAACAAATCCAGATCCCCATGAACCTGGACCTAAGGTCTTAAAATCCTTCAAACAAATCCAGGTCCCTACGAACCTGGACCTAAGGTCTAATCCTTCAAACGAATCCAGGTCCCTACGAACCTGGACCTAAGGTCTTAAAAACCTTCAAATTAATTCAGGTCTCTGTGAACCTTAACCTACGGTCTTAATTTTCCTTCGAACGAATTCAGGTCTCTGTGAACCTAAACCTAAGGTCTTAAAATCCTTAGTAACCTCAAAGGTCTTAAAATCCTTTAAACAAGCTAATTCAGGTTTCCGCAAACCTAATCTAAGGTCTTAAAATCCTTAGTAACCACAAAGGTCTTAAAATCCTTCGAAAACAAATCCAGGTTCCCAAAGAACCTCAATCTAAGGTCTTAAAACCCTTAACAAAATTCAAGGTCTTAAAATCCTTCGAATACAAATCCAGGTTCCCAAAGAACCTCAATCTAAGGTCTTAATACCCTTAACAAAATTCAAGGTCTTAAAATCCTTCGAAAACAAATTCAGGTTCCTAAAGAACCTCAATCTAAGGTCTTAAAACCCTTATCAAAACTCAAGGTCTTAAAATCCTTCGAAAACAAATTCAGGTTCCTAAAGAACCTCAATCTAAGGTCTTAAAACCCTTATCCAAACTCAAGGTCTTAAAATCCTTCAAAAAAAAAAAAAAAATTCAGGTTCCCAAAAACCTCAACTTAAGGTCGCAAAACCCTTAACAGCGTTAGAGATCTAAAAGATATCCCAAGTAAATTCAGGTCCTAGAAACCCATTCTCGGGACCTCTCGCTAAAAGGCTACGGGACCTGTTATCAACAAGCTCCCCGACCTTCATCCGAAAGTTTCCTAGAGCTCGTGTCTAACGACTACGGGACCTGTTACTAACAGGACCCAGAATCCTTCGTTCAAGGAAGTAAAAACTTCTACTTAGACGATCGAGTCCGTATTAAGGAATTCATCAAAACATCAACGAAGATCAAAGATCCTAACAAAGCAAAAGTTTAAAGGCCTCCTCAGGCCATAAGTCTAACAAAGATAAAAAGAAAGCCCATTGGGCAGAAGTCTTGGGAACACGAAGACATAATCGCTATCTCAACAAAGAGATAGAGATCAGGCGGTTGAGCTTTAGCTTCCGAGAAAAGATGTCTCATCTCGAAAGCTGGGGGCAACTGTTGGGCCCAAATATGGCCCGCTAGCTGAGACTAATGGGCTCGAATGATAAGAGTTGACTATGGGCCACTGTAAGCCCATTGGCAATTAATCTTTTGAGAAAAGAGTTAAAAAGAAGCCGGAGGCTGTTTTTGCTAAGGAAGGAACGTCAACAAAACAGGTCACGGAGGAGAGCTCCAGACCTCATTTACAAGGAGCTAACAGGAGTAGCTCAGGCTGGTTGCGCAGGACCCGGTCAAAAGGAGACTGTTGAGAATACCCCAACTCATGGAGCAAATCTCGGAGGCTGGTTAGGATCGTTCAAACGTGGCTGAGAGCTATTTAAAGAGGAGGAGGAGATCACACAAAGGGGCTCTCTCTCCATTCATTCATTCTACCATTTACACATGTTTAGTTCACAAAACGTTCTCATAATTATTTGTAATCATCATAATCATCTTATTAATCATCTGTAATCATTTCTTTACCAAAAACATCAATACAATCACATTCTTTCTTCAAGTTCTTACAGGATTCAGCCCACGCTTACCTTGTCTCCAATCTAAACCTAACCTAAACTAGGAAGTGAGTTTTATCCCTCACAACCACCGACCCGTCCATCCATTAACTCTATTTCTTAACTTATCATTTAAGAAGGAAAAAAATTTACATTTAGATCCACTGTTATCCTCTGGGATTCCTAAGTATGTCCCCATCCCTCCTTCATTTTGAATCCCAAGTGTGTCCTTAATTTCTTGCCTAGAATCCGGTCCTATTCTCTTGCCAAAGAGCAGAGATGATTTATCAAGATTAATGCATTTTCCTGAGGCTTCTCCATATTTTCTAACCACTTTCATTACTTCTTCACATTCACGGGGCTCTTCCTTACAAAAGAACAGGCTATCATCAGCAAAGAGAAGGTGAGATACCGAAGGGCACGCACGCGTGATGCGCATCCCCGTTATCTTCCCTTGATTCTCTGCATGATTTAGAAAGCTAACAAGCGCTTCCGTGCATAGAATAAAAATGAAAGGGGACAGAGGATCCCCCTGTCGTAGACCTCTCTCTGGGACAATATTCCCTCTAGTTTGTCCATACATAAGGACCTTGTACTTTACCGATGTTACGCATCGCATTATACAGGTTATCCAGACTTCTGAGAATCCCATTTTCCTCATGGTGGCCTCAATGAAGGACCATTCCATTCTATCATATGCCTTGCTCATGTCTTTTTTAATAGCCATCCTCTTATTTCGTCCACTTGGTTTTGTTCGTAAAGCATGAAACATCTTCTGGGCAATCATAATATTGTCAGATATCTGTCTCCCAGCAACAAAGGCTGACTAGGTTTCTGATATCCTGTCGGGTAGAACCTTTTTTAATCTACTGGCATAAGACCTTAGAAATTATCTTGTAACTAACATTGCATAGGCTGATAGGGCGAAGTTGACTCATCTGGTTTGGCTTATCTACTTTTGGTATAAGGCATATGTTGGTGTCATTTAGACAAGAAGGCACCGTTCCTTCAAATATGAATTGATTAACCATAAGAGTTAGATCATCCTAACGATATCCCAGAATTTCTGATAAAACAGCGCAGTCGTTCCGTCCGGTCCTGGGGCTTTCTCTGGGTGCATTGCAAAAAGAGCCAATTTCACTTTCCACTCGGTGACCGGAGCTGTTAGGTTCTCATTGTCTGCTGTCGTAATTGTAGTGGAAACTTCAGATAAAGCCTCCTCTATCTCTTCAGAATTTGATGACTGAAAGATGTGTCGAAAGTAACTTGTAGCAATGGCTACCAGTCCTTTCTCATCCTCTACAACGTTCCCATTCTCATCCAGCAATTGAGTAATCTTGTTTCTCACTCGCCGTTGTTTTGTTAGAGCATGGAAAAATTTAGTATTTCTATCTCCTTCTCGTAACCAGAATACCCAGCACTTCTTCTTCCAGAATATCTCCTCCGCCTTAAGAGCGTCAGATAATTCCTTCAATGCTGTCGTAATTTCCTCTGTAGTGGCATCATCATTAGAAGATAATCGATCTACCTTTTCCTTTAACTCCTCCACACTTTTCTCTGCATTTAGGTTATGTAGCTTGTTCCAGTCACTTAAGGCTCTTCGACAGCTTGCAATATGCTCCATGATACTTGCGCCTGGTGGAAGGTCCGGTGATTTCCATCCCTCCAGTATTATCTGCCTGAGTTCCTCATTATCCAGCCATCTCTTATCGAATTTAAAATTTGTTGATCTTCTTGGTTTCTTTTTTAGAATGTCAGCTAGAATCGGACGATGATCTGATCCCCAGAGTCTCATATACTGAACTTTGGAATGGAGAAACTTCTCATGCCAATCCTTGTTCCCAACACATCTATCAAGGCGACACCTATCCGTCGTCTGTCCAGCTCTTCTTCCTACCCATGAAAGCATGTCACCTGTGAACGGAAAATCAATCATCCCGCAATCACTCAGCATTTGTTTAAAAGGTAAGAATGAGCTGTCTGTTCGTTGTCTGCCTCCCTCCTTTTCCGCATGACAGGTTATTTCATTAAAATCTCCAATCATAAACCAAGACCCACTTCTTGTTGTAGAGAAACGCGTAAGACATTCCCATACTAGATCTATTCATTCAATTACAGGGTCCCCATAAACAAATGTCATGTAGACTTTTATTCCATCAATGACTGCCTCAATGTCAATCATTCTGTTATTCGAAAATAAAACACTAACTTGTAAATCATTATTATAAAAGAGAGCTAAACCACCGCTGAGTCCAAGTGGCTCAACAGTAAATAAATGATCAAATGCTAAGTCGGCCTGAATGTCTTGCAACAGCAGCCTCCTATTCTTCGTTTCAGAAAGGAACACGTCTTGGGCGATGCTTCTGACACATCTCCGTAAGGCGTCGAATTGTGAGGATATTCCCAATCCCTCGATAGTTCCAACTGAGTGTCCTCATGGATAATAATGGGATGGGTTTTTGGATCCCATCGAACCAACGTCTTTACTTAGCTTAGCTCGGTCCTCTCTAGCATTTTGGCTGGAGTGTCTTGATCTACCTTTCCCGCTAGTCTGCTTCTGAGTTGTAGAGCTTAATGATCTTAAGCGAGGTGATCCCCTGCGAAGGAATTTTTTTTTCTTGGGAGTACGCCTATTATTACTCCTTGGACCTTTTAAGCTTTGTGAGTTTCTTACACTCAAATTCTGCCGTGTAGAAAATGTCGCTGCTGTGGATGTTGCAGGTACTTCCAAATCCAAAAGCTCCTCTTCAAAAAGATCATTTTCCTCATCCATCCTTTCTTCTTCGTTGGATATTGGAAGCCCCATATCTGTCAAGGCTTTAATGACGTGTGCCTCTTCATCTTCTATCACGGGGTTAGTTGTGGAGTACATCAAAGAACGCGCCACACTACTCGTACGCAAAGTTACATTGTCTTGCATTGTTGGTGACGTAATCTTGCTGGCTAATCGTTTTCTCTGTGGATTTGCAGAGCTCTTTGAAGTCTGATCATGACAAGAAGCTTTTCCAATTGTTATCGCCTTAGTTTGATGATAAGAACCAAACCTAGGAGAGCTAGAAGTTGTAATATCGTCTCGGGAAGTTTTGTCCGCGAGCATCGGTAGAGTTTGTTCATGTGAAACATCAACTCGACGATCAATTATCTAATCCCGAGGAGCACAATAACTTCCGGTCTCAGCAGGAGCATGATATCTCACGGGCATTCCTTTCCAGCGCTTTCTTCCTAGTTTGTTCAGATGGAACAACACGACGGTCGCTTATCTCCTCCCGAGTACCCGTATCATTACTCTTCTCACGCCACTCTACTCTTTTACTCTGGTAATATGGCTACCTGCTCCAAAAGGGAAGAAATCTTCGTAGATAGAGCATCACCACGATGACCGCCGGAGAAGAGGTAAAGGAAGAAATGAGAAGACCAAAAGATGTGAGAGAGTGTGCAGTAGGAAACCCTAAGGGGTGGCCCCTACGCGCCTCGGGGACATCTCCACGCGTGAGAATGAGCACCAAAACAAAAAGGGGTATGGGCCTAACGTGAAAGCCCATACTTCATACTTTCCTCCCAAAATATTCAGCCCGAAAGACCATGGCACCATCTCATTTGGATTTGCGGCCCATTTCTTCCTACCCTAAAACCAAAAGAAACAAGCATTTTTCTGACCGAAGTTTACGACTCAGTGTCAGAAATGAGAAAAGGAAGGATCAAGAAAAATGGAAGATTCCCGATAAACTCGAATCCGGGCAAAATGGAAAGGCTGAACCGCCTGGGAGAGGAGTATATAAGCCAGAGGCATAGGGCAAGAGCAAGAGGACGAAAATCAGACCTAATAAGGCGGCTGTTAGATTAAGAATTTAGGACTTCGCGTTTAAACTAGCAATCCAGATCCTTAGAACGTTTCGACGTCTGAGTTTTTCAATTCTCTTTTGTAACAGTTGTCGATATCTTACCTAATAAAAGCTTTCACATAAATTCTTTATTTTCTGTTCTTCGTTGTTCATCCATATTCTGTTAATTTCGTTTGTTTTAGTGATTTCCGAAGAGATCCAAGACCTCGGGAAAATTAGGGTTTTACTCTAAGTTTCCATATTTGACGGAAAATTGACACTGTGGATTTCGGTTCCCACAGGATCCAAGCTTCCCACAAGGTTAAGGCCAAGATTAATTAACTTCCTTCGCTCCAACTCTGATTGTTTCTCCTGGTCTCATGAGGATATGCCCGGGATCGACCCCGAGATCATCATGCACAAGCTGCAGCTGGACCCTCAATTCACCTCTGTATGATAAAAAAGGAAGAAATTCGCCCTCGAGAGGGATGAAATAATCAATAAAGAGGTCAAGAACCTGCTCGACGCTGGATTCATAAGAGAAGTCTAGTACCCCGAATGGCTGGCTAACGTGGTCGTGGTCAGGAAGAAGAATGGGAAGTGGAGGGTCTGCATAGATTTCACCGATCTCAACAAATCATGCCCCAAGGATCCTTTTCCCCTACCTCACATCGACAAGCTCGTCGACGCCACTGCGGGACATCAGCTCATGAGTTTCATGGATGCCATCTTAGGCTACAACCAAATCCTCATTCACCCAGACGACCAGGAAAAGACTTCCTTCATGACCCCAAGGGGCATCTACTGCTACAAGGTCATGCCTTTCGCCCTGAAAAATGCAGGAACTACATACCAAAGGCTCGTAAACATGATGTTTGCCGAACTAATCGGACAGCCCATGGAAGTGTACAAAGATGACATGCTGGTCAAGTCTCTCGAGGCATAAGACCACATCTCCCATCTACAGCAAGCCTTCGTCACCCTCAGCAAGTACAGCATGAAGCTTAACCCTTCAAAGTGTTCATTCGGGGTCAGCTTCGGAAAATTCATGGGGTACATAGTCACTTATAGAGGCATCGAAGCCAATCCAGAACAGGTGCGAGCCATCCAGGCGATTCCTTCCCCACGAAACGTAAAGGAAGTCCAACGACTAACGGGCCGGATGGCCGCATTAAGAAGGTTCATCTCCAGGCTGTCCGACAAATCGCACACCTTCTTCGAGACCCTGAAAAATCCCAAGGATTTCCACTGGAGCGACAAGTGCGAACTCGCTCTCGACGACCTCAAATCCTACCTTACTACACCTCCTCTCCTCTCAAAACCTCTAGATGGTGAGATCCTTCTACTCTACCTCGCCGTGTCCGAGCATGCAGTAAGCGGTGTCCTCGTGAGAGAGGAAGAAAGGAAGCAACATCCTATCTACTACGTGAGTAAGTCCTTATTGGACGCGGAAACTCGCTACAGCCACCTCAAAAAGCTAGCATTAGCATTGGTTACAGCGGCCCGCAAGCTCTGGCCCTACTTTCAGGCCCATCAGATAATGGTAATCACCTCATTCCCCATAAAAGCCGTTCTCCACAAGCCAGAGGTGTCAGGATGCCTCGCAAAGTGGGCAATTGAGCTCGGGGAATACGACATAGTCTTCAAGCCTGCTACGGCCATCAAATCACAGGTTCTCCCTGACTTCGTCGCTGAATTCTCACCATCCATGCTTCCGTTCCCGGAGTCAGAAGTTGATTTCTAGGGCCCAGTGATATACCATGATTTTGACCCGTTTTTAGTCATGGTATTAATATATTTTTATAATAACTAGGAAACCACCCCGCGCGTAAACGAGCGGGAGAAAAGATGTTTTTTTTAAAGTAATTTTAATATAATTTATATTTGTTAGTCAGTCATTTTGAATCATTTAATAAACTAATTATTTTGTACGAAGATCAATACTTAAAAAATAATCTTATATAATAGAAGAGTGAAAATATAATTTGTGTTTGAAAATGTATAAATTTAAATGTTATGTATTTAGCATAACAATATTAAGTAAACTTTAATATTAAAGTCGCAGTCATTTTCTTTTATCTTTTTATATATGAGAAGACAAACTTTTAAAATTTGTTGAAATGATGGAACAGTTTAAATCTTTTAATTAAATAATATAATATGTTTTAAAACACTGTAATTATCATGCAAAGAACAACATTTTTAAATCTATGAGGTTTAGTACCTCCATACAAACTGGGTTAGAAATACAAAAAAAAAAAGGACTTTATCAGAAGAAGAATAAGAGATTACACAAAAAAAATTTAGGTTGTTTTCTTACAGCCAGATTGGTTTGGATATGGTAGTTTAGTTTCACTGAAACTAAATCTATTAATTTATTTTTGCAGACACCACATTAAATTTTTAAAGATCGTTTAAAACTATATAATGAATCAAACATTATATTCAAGAGTACTAAGAATCATACCTATATTAGAAAAAAAAAACACATAAATTTTCTTAAAAAATTGCATCTGTAAAACGTTCTATTTTTAGTAATCTGAAAAGGTACATTGATATATTATCAAGAGTTGTGTTTTGTTTTAAAATGAATATTTTCAAGAGTTGCGAGGAAAAAAAAAGTTCAACCAAATACATTTTCAGGACCATTAGATAGAACCATGATAATTACAACCACGAGACTGAAACTCTTCAAAAAAAATTTTAAAAATCAAGAATTAGGGAAAAGTATGACTCTTCAAATTAAAGAGATGTGTTGTTTGAAAAAAAAAACTGCTCATAGAAATTTTAGTTTAAATATAAAAAAATTATTAAGACCAATAGAAGAAAAAAAAACAATTATAACCAAAGATTGTAATCCTTCAAATATGAAAAAGTATGACTCTTTCATGTAAAAAGATGTGTTGTTTGAAAAGAATATATGTTAATGCCATAAATATCGTATGTTTAAAAAACATTTCTTAGGACAATTGCATGAAAAACAAAACAATGGTTGAAAAATTGTATATTTTCATAATAAACTGAAATATATTAGTTTAAAAGTTGCATCTTTCATTATAAAAATAACTGTGTATTTTCAAAAAAAAAATTGTTGAAAGGTTGTATCTTTTCATAAGAACCGAATTATATTAGTTTAAAAGTTGCATCTTTTCATTACTAAACAAAGTTTATGTTTCAGATAAAATAGTTTAAAAGTATTTAAAAGAGAGTATAAGAATTGTGTCTTCTCAAAATAACAATTGTTGAAAGGTTGTATCTTTTCATAAAAAAAAACTTANTTGCATCTTTTCATTACTAAACAAAGTTTATGTTTCAGATAAAATAGTTTAAAAGTATTTAAAAGAGAGTATAAGAATTGTGTCTTCTCAAAATAACAATTGTTGAAAGGTTGTATCTTTTCATAAAAAAAAACTTAAATATATTAGTTTAAACATTGCATCTTTTCATTATAAAAATAATTTTGTATTTAAAAAAAAATCTATTATTTTAAAAGTTGCATAAAATTTTATTTGGACCATTATATGAAAAACAAAAAAATTGTTGAAAGCTTGTATCTTTTCATAAGAACTGAAATATATTAGTTTAAAAGTTGCATCTTTTCATTATAAAAACAATTGTGTCTCAGAAAAAAATAATTTAAAAATATTTAAAATAGTTATAAGAGTTGCGTCTTCTCATAATAAAAATCTACTAATTAAACAATCTTGATTAATTTCAAAGGCTGTGAATGCCGAATAAAAAGAAAATTGAGACTCTTTATAAAAATGTCTATAAGTGTGAAAGGTTGAAAATACAAAATAAAATGAAAAGTTATGTCTATTTAAAGAACTGAAATATATTAGTTTTAAAGATTGTGTATGTTTTCATAAGAACTAAAATATATAAGTTTATAAGTTGCATCTTTTTGTTATAAATAGAATTGTGTTTTTTTATAAAATAATTTCTATTATTTTTAAAATTGCATCTTTTTCATTATAAAAAAAGTTTTTGTCTCATAAAAAATAGTTTAAAAGTATTTAAAATAGGTTGTAAGAATTGTGTCTTCTCATAGTAACAATTTTTGAAAGGTTATATCTCTTCATAAAAAATGAAATATATTAGTTTAAAAGTTGCATCTTTTCATTATAAAAACAATTGTGTCTCAGAAAAAATAATTTAAAAATATTTAAAATAGTTATAAGAGTTGTGTCTTCTCATAATAAAAATCTACTAATTATAACAATCTTGATTAATTTAAAAGTCTGTGAATGCCAAATAAAAAAAATTGAGACTCTTAATAAAAATGTCTATTAGTGTGAAATGTTGAAAATACAAAATAAAATGAAAAGTTGTGTCTCTTTAAAGAAATAACTGAAAGATTGTGTCTCTTAATAAATAAAATGAGAGGTTGTCACTTAATAAAAATCTAAACTAATTCTAAAGGTTGTGAATGTCAAATAAAATAAAAATTGTGTATCTTAATAAAAAAATCCCAATTAATTCTAAAAGTTGTAAATGTCAATCAAGATGAAATGTTGTAAATGTAAAATAAAATGAAAGTTATTTTTCTTAATAAATAAAATAAAAGGTTGTGTGTCTTAATAAAAATACCAATTAATTCTAAAGTTGTGTATCTTAATAAAAATCTAAACTAATTCCAGAGGTTGTGAATGCCAAATAACATGAAAAGTTGTAATTCTTAATAAAAACGCCTATTAATGTGAAATATTGTAAAGGCAAAATAAAATGGAAAGTTGTGTCTCTTTAAAAAAAAAGAAGGAAAATTTGTGTTTCTTAATAAATAAAATGAAAGGCTGTGTATCTTAACAAAAATCTCAATTAATTCTAAATATTGTGATGCCAAATAAAATAAAAAGTTGTGTATCTTAATAAAAATCTCAATTAATGTGAAAGGTTGCGAATGCCAAATAAAATGAAATGTGGAGTATTTTTGAAAAATATATTTTATGATTTGTTATATACCATTAAAAGTGTCTTTTAAGGAAACAAATAAATAATTAACCTTCTCTGATTATTTTTATATTTAATTTTAAAAATGGTTTGCATTTAAATTTGGCATACAAACTTTATAAAGTAGTTCCATAATTTGTTTAACACGATACACCTTGGATTGTATATTCATTTCTATAGGTGTGGAGTATTTATCATCAAAAGTCATGCCTTTCCATTTTTCAAAAAAAAAAAAATTGATGTTAGTGTCTATGTGCTTTCATTACCATACATATGAATGTATATATTTTTATATTTATTACAAGGTACAATAGAACTCTAAGGTTGTTTCATATACACTTCTTTTTGAGCCATCGATCCATATCATGGATCATAGTCCATAGCACCCGACCATGAACAGTATGTTTACCACTCATGATGGCTCGGCCTTAACTCTAATGACTTGCATCCATAAGTATCAATGATATTATGTTCGTTCACTTTTGGTAACATTATGTTCGCACCCTTTCGGTGATGTTATATTCACACCTTTATGATGACGTTACCTTCTCACCATTTTGGTGATGTTACATTCGCACCCTTTCGGTGACGTTCCATTTGGACCATTTCGATGACGTTACATCCACACCTTTTCGATCCCGAACCACTCGCACCCTTTCAGTGCCGAACCATTCGCACCCTTTCGGTGCCGAACCATTCGCACCCTTTCGGTGCCGAACCGTTCGCACCCTTTCGGTGCCGAACCGTTCGCACCCTTTAGGTGCCGAACCGTTCGCACCCTTTAGGTGCCGAACCGTTCGCACCCTTTTCGGTGCCGAACCGTTCGCACCCTTTCGGTGCCGAACCGTTCGCACCCTTTTGGTGCCGAACTGTTCGCACCCTTTCGGTGCCGAACCGTTCGCACCCTTTCGGTGCCGAACCGTTCGCACCCTTTCGGTGCCGAACCGTTCGCACCCTTTCGGTGCCGAACCGTTCGCACCCTTTCGGTGCCGAACCGTTCGCACCCTTTCGGTGCCGAACCGTTCGCACCCTTTCGGTGCCGAACCGTTCGCATCCTTTCGGTCCCGAACCGTTCGCACCCTTTCGGTGCCGAACCGTTCGCACCCTTTCGGTCCCGAACCGTTCGCACCTTTCGGTCCCACACCCTTTCGGTCCCGAACCGTTCGCACCCTTTCGGTCCCGAACCGTTCGCACCCTTTTGGTCCCGAACCGTTCGCACCCTTTCGGTCCCGAACCGTTC
>CAKOAT010105377.1:65280-77240 GCA_932364175.1 Eruca vesicaria subsp. sativa | reverse complement strand
AATCACGATACGTTCATACCTCTTCGGTCACGACACATACAAATATTATCTTCTAAAAAGTCAATATTAATATTTAAACTTATGAAAATGTATGACAAATATGATTGTGGCTATTAAAATGAAATATATGCATTTTCAATGAAGAGGTGTCAAATATTTGATGACATCATCAATCATATGAAAAGATTTTTTTTGGTCCATTAGATCTTAAAATCAAGTTAACTATGACTATTAGATTGAATTTTTTTTTCCTATAAAAAAATGCTGATGTCACTTTCAGTTTGCTATTATATATAGATTATATATGTTTGGGAGTCTATTAGGTATGTTTTCAGGTTCAGGAGCATTTTGGAGTAAAGTGATGATTTAGGTGCCCTTATGGAGCTTAAAGGAGAGTTTTCAGAGATGACTATGAAGATCAGACAACAAGGTCAATATCCAAAGATACATATCGATCGGTACACACCCTGTGTAATCGATCGATGACGCTTCCGTAGAAGTTGAAGTCGGATACTCCATCGATTGATGTACACCATGTACCATCGATCGATACTGAGCGTGCTGAGCAAGATTTACTTGGCCGAGTTGAAGCCCAAGTTTTCCCAATATTACAAGATTACCCCTGACGAGTTTTTAACCTAATTGAACTCATATTTATAGTTTTGCCTATGTATTTTGGCTAGACATGCTTTTATTGTTCTAGTGCTTTTTATGATTTTTATTGTTTCTTAAGTTACTATTCTATTCTAAGCAATAAAGTATTTTCTTTACATCTTATTCTATTACTATGAATTACTTGGCTATGTCTGAGTAGATTTTGTTGGGGTCAAAATCGGTACGACGGAATCAATAGCCAAAATTCCCCGCAAAAATACAAAAGGAATAATTTTATAAAATCCAAGAAGTCGCTTTATAAAACTCGAAGTCTTTTTATAAAACTCTAAGAACGTTTTATAAAACTCGAAGATCGTTTTATAAAACTCGAGAAGTCGTTTTATAAAACTCTAAGATCGTTTTATAAAACTCGAAGATCGTTTTATAAAACTCGAAGATCGTTTTATAAAACTCGAGAAGTCACTTTATAATACTCGAAGATCTTTTTATAAAACTCGAAGATCGTTTTATAAAACTCGAGAAGCCGTTTTATAAAACTCGAAGATCATTTTATAAAATTCGAGAAGCCGTTTTATAAAACTCAAAGATCATTTTATAAAACTCGAAGATCGTTTTATAAAACTCGAGAAGTCGTTTTATAAAACTCGAAGATCATTTTATAAAACTCGAGGATCGTTTTATCAAACTCGAGAAGCCGTTTTATAAAACCCGAAGATGGTTTTATAAAACTCGAGGATCGTTTTATAAATCTCGAGAAGCCGTTTAATAAAACTCGAAGATCGTTTTATAAAACTAGAGAAGCCGTTTTATAAAACTTGAAGATCGTTTTATAAAACTCGAAGATCGCTTTATAAAACTCGAGAAGCCATTTTTATAAAACACTAGGATCGTTTTATAAAACTCGAGAAGTCACTTTATAATACTCGAAGATCTTTTTATAAAACTCGAGGATCGTTTTATAAAACTCGAGAAGCCGTTTTATAAAACTCGAAGATCGTTTTATAAAACTCGAGAAGCCGTTTTATAAAACTCGAAGATCGTTTTATAAAACTCGAGAAGCCGTTTTATAAAACTCGAAGATCGTTTTATAAAACTCGAAGATCGTTTTATAAAACTCGAGAAGCCGTTTTATAAAACTCGAGGATCGTTTTATAAAACTTGAGAAGTCACTTTATAATACTCGAAGATCGTTTCATAAAACTCGAAGATCATTTTATAAAACTCGAGAAGCCGTTTTATAAAACTGAAAGATCGTTTTATAAAACTCGAAGATCGTTTTATAAAACTCGAGAAGTTGTTTTATAAAACTCGAAGATCGTTTTATAAAACTCGAGGATCGTTTTATCAAACTCGAGAAGCCGTTTTATAAAACTCGAAGATAGTTTTATAAAACTCGAGGATCGTTTTATAAAACTCGAGGATCGTTTTATAAAACTCGAGAAGCCGTTTAATAAAACTCAAAGATCGTTTTGTAAAAATCGAGAAGCCGTTTAATAAAACTCGAAGATCGTTTTATAAACTCGAGAATCCGTTTTATAAAACTCGAAGATCGTTTTATAAAACTCGAAGATCGTTTTATAAAACGAGAAGCCGTTTTATAAAACTCGAGAAGTCACTTTATATTACTCGAAGATCGTTTTATAAAACTCGAAGATCGTTTTATAAAACTCGAGAAGCCGTTTTATAAAACTCAAAGATCGTTTTATAAAACTCGAGAAGCCGTTTTATAAAACTCGAAGATCGTTTTATAAATCTCGAAGATCGTTTTAAAAAACTCGAGAAGCCGTTTTATAAAACTCGAAGATCATTTTATAAAACTCGAGGATCGTTTTATAAAACTCGAGAAGCTGTTTTATAAAACTCGAAGATCGTTTTATAATTCTCGAGAATCATTTGTAAAACTCGAGAATTGTTTTAAAAAACTCGAGAAATCGTTTTACAAAACCGCGAAAAACCGAAACCGCCGCAAAACGCGAACTAGTCACAACTAGTTCGCCAGCAGGCGAACTAGAGGCTCCCCGACTAGTTCGCCTGCTGGCGAACTACACGGTCCCTGACTAGTTCGCCAGCAGTCGAACTAGAAGCTTCCAACTAGTTCGCCTGTTGGCGAACTAAGCCAGCTCAGCTTAGTTCGCCAGCAGGCGAACTAGAGATTTCCCGGATCTCCCGCATCCCCGATTCGAAACTTACGTCCTTCGACACGGTCACATTCTGAACCACGGCCGAAATGTCTCTTGATTCGTCTCGATCCGACTTATCGTTCGAATTCTACGATAAAAACCGTAAAACTCCGCTTTCTCGAAAAGAACTCGAAGAAATCGTATAAAACGGTAACGGTTAAGCAAGACACTGAACATCGCCTAAACTATACGATTTATCCGAAATTTTTTGTTAAAATCATAAAAACGCATTTTTAATATAGAAAAACGTCGAGAAAATCGTAAAAACGGCATCGGATCAGGAAACGGTCTCGTATAAAGTCGTAAAACGGTTTTTATCGTAAAACGGCCCGAAAGGTCCTAAAACACGATAAAAACCCATCTCGCGATATTAACAAAATCAAACCTGAAGATACGATAATGTTTTGATGGTTTACTCGCAGTCAGAAGACAAAAGGCAAGTTTGAAGATAAATAGAAGATTTCCGCGGAAGAAAAGGAAGGATCCACCGAAATGGAAAATTCCTGGTGCATGTGTGAAGGAAGTTGAGCAAATTTGCTCTGCTTTTCTCTGGACAGGTCCGAAGCTGAAATCTACAAACACTAAAGTTGCGTGGAGTGATGTTTGCAGTAGTAAGATGGAGGGTTGTCTGAGTATTCGAAGTCTGAGGGAAGCAAACAAAGTTAATGGCCTAAAATTGATTTGGAGGTTCTCTTCGGGTAAGTCATTATGGGGTAAATGGCTTAATGGGAATATCCTTAAAGGGAAAAGTTTTTGGGAAATAAGCTCAGATAGTCAAGGGGGTTCCTGGATGTGGCGAAAAATGCTAAAGTTGAGAGAGGTGGAAAACTGTTTTATAGGAGAGAGATCGGTAATGGAAGGCATATTTCCTTTTGGTTTGATGTTTGGTCAAGTAGAGGGGCTTTATTTGATCTGCTGGGTCCGCGTGGTATAATAGACTTATGCGTGAGGCATTTAATGTGCTAGAAGAAGAAGAAGACATCGTTCTAATGTCTTGAATGAGATTGAGATAGAGTTGAGTGTCATTTCAAATAAGCTAAGGCCAGACAAGGATGATGGTAATCTCTGGAGGGGTAAGTCGGGTTTCAAGACGAACTTCTCTACTTTTGAAACTTGGTGGTTGATTCGTGAGACCAAGGTAATGTGTCCCTGGGCATTTGCCATCTGGTTTACTCATGGGACGCCGAAATTTGCTTTCATTACTTGGTTGTCTGTGAAAGAGAGACTTTCTACTATGGACAGGATTGCTTGTTGGAGTCAGGGTGTGGACACAAGTTGTGTGCTCTGTAATAATGTCTCTGAAACTCGGGATCATCTGTTCTTTGAGTGTGATTATTTGAATCAAATTTGGGAGTCTGTTGCCAAAGGGATTTTGGGGAATGCGTACACTAATATATGGTCGGAAGTTTTGGGACTTATTAGTGATGAGAAACGTGAGAAGTTGAGCAAGTTTTGTCTCAGGTATGCTTTTTTCAGGCAGTTTTATACGCAATCTGGAGAGAGAGGAACAAAGTTCGGCATGGAGATAAGATGCTACCTGTTCCATTTATCAAAAAACTGTTGGATAAAGGCATCCGTAATAGGATCACGTTGGTTATTAAGGGGAGAGCTAAAGGAATGGAGAAGTTAATGCAATATTGGTTCCATACTAAAATGTAATTAGAAGGTTGAGTTTAGTTCTAGATATTTTTTATCTAGTTCCAAAGGACAACACTTGATGTAGTAAGGCTTTTTTGAATCAATTTAACATTAATTCAAAAAAAAAACATGGAAAATTCCCGATATATTCGGTTTCGAGCGAAATGGAAAGACTAAAACCGCCTAAGAAGGAGTACATAAGCAGGAGGCATAGGGCAGAAGCTGGGACACGACTTTTCAAAGCTTTCACCACCAAAATTAGCATTTAGGAATATTTCCGTTTTCTGTTAGCGAGCTGCGTCTCAACTAGGGTTTTTCGTTATTAGACTTTTCGGCTACTCTTTTTGTACCATTTCTTACGCAGATTCGGAATAAGAACCTCTTTGCTCTCAATTTCGTTTATTCTCTTTTAAATTCTAAGTTCGTCATTTTCTTAATCTTCGTTGTTCGGTTCTGCACATAGCCGGTTCCTCTGGAAACTTAGGGTTTTCTCGAAGTTTTCTTATTTACGATTTATTGACAGTAGGTGGATTTCGGTTCCCACAGTTTGACGCTAGAAGGAGGGGGGGTCGGATCTATCTTACACCGAAGCCGCAACATGTCCAACGAAGAAACGATGACCGGTGACAAAAACTCGCAACGAACGCGATAACGTTGAAACACCACCACCACAAGATGTGTCCGCGGCTGACGCTACAAACGCTAACGCCGAGCCAATCGAAAACATGTTTTCCGAGTTTAAAAAAAAATCGGAAGAGTAGGAAAAGTTCATTGGTTCGCTCGCGAAACGGGTTGAAACCCTAACCACGAAAACCCGAGCAATTCGCCCTCGCGGAACCACTAAGATCCGCGGAAGGAGGCTCAATTTCGGCGCTCCTACGGATCGTCCCAGAACCGAGCAGGGTAACTTACCGGAGAAGGATTCTGGAAACGATAACCCTGACGTGACGCCAAACGAATCGGAGAAATTTCCTACTCGCAAACAGGAGACCGAGGGTGACGGCATTGAAAGGGTTAACCTGGAGACAAGTGACCAGGCCGATTCATTGGACGAAGACGCTGACGTCCATCCTAGGAGAAGAAAAACTCGAAGTCCTATACCGGAGTCTTCTCCCGAACGTTCTCTTACTGGAGACGAGGAGGAACTCGACTTTGCGCGATACGCAAAAACTGCCGAGGAGCGATCTCCGGTTACTCGCAGCAAACGCCGACAAGGTAAGAAAACTGCCGGCAATCTGACCGAGATTCGCGATCTCCGCGAATACATCACTAAAACGGCCGCAGCAGTAAAGGCAGCGAAATCTCAGATTCATCACACTACCAGCGCCACACCCGAAATCGATCGGTTACTGTACGAGTCTCAGAAAATGCCCTCATGGCTCGTATCACCGAGATCAAACTGCCCGATCCCGGAAAAATTAAGGTGCCGACATACGACGGGACGTCTGATCCCAAAGAACACCTACAGGCATTCCAGATCACCATGGGACGAGCCAAGCTCAAGGACCACGAAAAGGACGCAGGCTACTGCCGCCTCTACGTCAAAAACCTAGAAGGAGCAGCGCTCGAATGGTTCGCCAAACTTAGGCGAAATTCGATCGGAAGTTTCCGTCGACTGGCTTCGGAATTCCTGAAGCAATACTCGATGTTCATTAACCCGGAAACCTCCGAAGCCGACCTCTGGAGCTTGGTGCAGAAGGAGGACGAATCTCTCCGCGATTTCATGAGTAGGTTCAAACTCGTCATGGCTAGAGTTAGCGGAATTAGCGACAAAGCCGCCATCGACGCGCTCAGAAAGTCGCTTTCGTACAAATCAAAATTCCGAAAGTGGATAACTCTCGAAAAGCCGCGGACGATCCAGGACGCGCTCCACAAAGCTACCGATTACATAACCATCGAGGAGGAGACTAAAATCCTGCCCGAAAAGCATAAGCCGACGAAAACGTCCGCAAAGGATAACGCGTCCGAGCAGAACCAGAAAAAGAGGAACTCTCGTAACGACAAAGTTGTCCATCACGAGGGACAGGATCTCCAAGGGGTGCATAACTACGCCATCAACTCTGGATCGGAGCAAGGGCGAACCACGGGTAACACATGGACGAGAAATTTGAATTACGATGAGAATTCTTTCTGTGGCCTCCACCAAACCCGTGGGCATTCCACCGTAAACTGCAAAGTTCTCGGCGCCAAACTTGCCGCAAAATTGGTCGCTGGGGAACTTTCCGAGATATCCAGTGTCAAGGATCTCATCCGCGATTCGGATCGACTTTCGAAGAACGACAGGAACGCGCGAGCGGAAACTCCGCCTCAGGGAAACCAGTCAGGCGAGAAACGCAGACGAAGAGAAGACGAGAAGGGTAACGACGCTAACCGCCGGAAAATCAACATGATTATCGGTGAATCGCAATATTATAACGACACCCTCTCGTCTATCAAATCCTACCAACGCAAAGCCGAAACCGGCTCGAGTTGGAAGGTGCCGACGGATGACTCTCCAAAAGGGGTGATCTCATTCGACGACGCTTAAACCGGCGGAAGTCCCTCGAATCTTAATCGATACCGGAAGTACCGTCAACGTGATCTTCTGGAACACGCTAGCACGCATGGGAATCGACCTCTCGGAAGTCGAGCCAATTCCAAAACCGTTGACCAGTTTCTCCGGCGAGACGTCGATGACCCTGGGATCAATCCGACTACCGGTTGCCGCAAAAGAAGTGACGAAAATCGTTAACTTCGCGGTAGTCGATTTCCCGGATATCTACAACGTGATCATTGGAACGCCTTGGATAAATTCCATGAAGGCGGTTCTGTCAACATATCACTTAGGCATCAAATTCCCAACACCTACGGGAGTCGCAGCAATTTGTGGATGCCAAAGACAATCTCGATCCTGCTTCCTGGCCGAACATAAGCTGAGGCAATTGGAAGTAGCAATCGTGAAACCAAAACGGACAAAGGTCACGCCACCGCCCGCAGAAGACGACCCAAAAAAAGCAACGGCCGAGAAGCAACAAGCTTCTGCACCCATCGCTTCTACCCAACCGGAGGAGACAAACCCGGACCAAGACGTCGATTCAGCGACTAAAGTGATTTAGGAGTCTGCGACAGCCGAGTAAGCACACTCGCGCAAACAATCAGAACTACGAGATGGCTTGATTTCCGAAAGGAATACGTAGGCAGCTCGCCTAAAGACGAGTTCAGCTATCCCCCCTTCCAAAACGGGGGGGGGGGAGTGGGTGAGTATACGAGTATTTGTATACTCCCAATTTTTTAAAAAAAAATTTCACTTTGTAATCGAAAAATTTTCGAAATTTTTAATAAAGACAAAGTTGGAATATCTCCGCTACTATCGAAAACGCAAAAAAAATTCCAAACATCCGGAAAATCGCTTCCGCAGTAGCAACTATTTAATCGTTTTTATAAAACTTGCATATCAAAATATTTTCGGAAAGAACTGGCGAGACGTCGCCTAAACTCTCAAGAAAAATATTTTCCCAAGTCCGTCCGCGACTATAAAAACACCAACGTTCGGCGATTGGCCCCGTCGAGCACGCTAGCCGTCCTAAACAAACGCATCGACCTATCGGTCCGCATACATCTGACTGGGATAAAATAGCGCGCTATAAAAGAAATCCAAATTTTTGGTCCGCACTTCCAGGAAACTTAGAAATTGTTCCCGGTGAGATGCTCGATTCCAACCATACGAATCATATAAGCCGAGAACCTATCGCGGATTCTAAATCGGTATGGAGTCAGGTTAAAATCGCAACGGGCAAAACGAAAGCCGACTAGTCATCGCATAGCCTCAATCCGAAAGTAAACCTAGGTCTTGGCCTAAACCCAGCACACTGGTCGCTAACGTCTCAAGGCATGAATCGAGATCCTAAAGGCATGTCTCTTCGCCCACATCTAAACACTCGCGAAAATCGAAACCTCCCGAGTTAACGAATCGGACGATTTACACCAAAGAGTTAGATACGAGATGACAACTCGTATTCTTCCCTCTACATCTAAAACAAAACACGAATTTCACACTTAGAAAATATTTTCTTATTAGAAAGCCTTCAAGTACACACCGCCCAGTGGTAGGGATTCAAAGCCACCAACGGCCAATCCCGGAAAAACAACGATGAAATCAAAAAACAATAACATCACACATTGAAATCATCGAACGCAGATTGATCGACTTCACCATCCACATCCGAAATCCCAGGTCCAACCTCGACCGAATCCGGCGACACCATAATGGGACTCCACTGATCCCACATACGCTTCCCGGGATTGACGAACTCATTCTTCTTCTTCTCTCTCTTAGCCAGACGCGCTGTCTGCTTCGCAACCTCAACCTCATACGAATAGTCCGGTTTTTGGGTAAGATGCAAACCCCCGGCTACGCCCCGGCATTCGCGGAAATCGCCATTCGCCCTTTGCGCATCTTCAAATTCCGCATAAAGAGGTACGAACCGCTCACGGAGAGCCATGAACACCGCAGTCACACGAGTAGCTTCCAACTAGTTTGCCTGCTGGCGAACTAAGCCAAGCTGGCTTAGTTCGCCAGCAGGCGAACTAGGAACTCCCCCGACTAGTTCGCCTGCTGGCGAACTAAGCCAGCTCGGATTAGTTCGCCAGCAGGCGAACAAGAGATTTCCCGGATCTTCCGCATCCCCGATTTGAAACTTACTTCCTTCGACACGGGCCGAAATGTCTCTCGTTTCGTCTCGATCCGACTTATCGTTCGAATTCTATGATAAAAACCGTAAAACTCCGCTTTCTCGAAAAGAACTCGAAGAAATCGTATAAAACGGTAACGGTTAAGCAAGACACCGAACATCGCTAAACTATATGATTTATCCGAGGAGTTAGCATCATACCCAAGCTTATGGCAGACCATCTAGGTCTGAAGATAGAGCCTTCTGAAGAAACTTTCATCTTTGTGGATTGTTCTCAGCAGAGCTCTGGAGGCATCGTTTGAAACTTTGAGGTACATATTGGAGAAACCCTAATTCCTACAGACTTCCATGTCATCTCTACTACTTGGAAGAGCCTTCTTAGCCACAGATGGAGCCGTTTGTGATCTCAAATCCAACAAGCTATGTCTAACCCTCATCAACCCTACCATCCACTACAACCCTGTTCCAGTCATCAAGTTTCCAAGGATGAAGAACCCAGCACTCGTAGCAACATGTTTATGTGCCCACGAGTATGATTCTATGGCCGATTACGAAACTGATCCAGACACATCGACCGATGACAGCCTTCTACCATTGACCGATACCAGCCGACCCGTGTCGACCGATGGCTACACATGGTCATCGATCGATACACTATTCCAGAAGATCGAGGAAGAGTTTCCAGACGGTGATTTTGGCACCAATGATTGGGAGAACGATCATTACATGCCCGAGCTAGCTAGCATCACTACTCAGGAGGATTATGATGAAGATTATGAAGAGGAACGAGCAATAGAGTACAGATTTCTTCGAGAAGATGAAGAACAACCTCATATCCCGACCTTCATCCACCGAGCATCGACCGATATGGACCCCTGTCCATCGATCGATATGCCCCAACCTAGATCGCTCAAACGACGTTTCGAATTGACGAGCGACATCCCCTACTATGCACCAGTCCACGTCCCACATGAGCCACACGACAGAGATTACTCGATTGGAAGCAGTTATCATGAGAGTTTTGCAATGGATACAGCACCACTACAGCCCGCGATCCAACCCGATGCAGTCACATCGACAGATATGGAGCACTCTCCATCGATCGATATCAATCTCCAACCATCGACCGATCCAACCACACAACCATCCGAGGTACAAACACATAATTTCGATTTTACTTCACTAATTCCGGATGAATATGATATTTTCAGGGATCCAGATGGTCATGCACGAGCATTAGATGGGAGAATCATTCTAATCTCCAAAGAAGATGTTGCGGACATCCTTCAGATGGCCAATGGACCAGTCAACCCTTCCACCCAACCACCCCCACTACCCTCACGATCAGCACCAATGTCAACAAGCATCGACCAATACATGGAGACGTGCATCGACCGATATACAACGCGAATTTAGGAAGAGAGCTTTCAAAAACAGAGTTCGTCGTTTCTTTTAGGAAAAGAAAGACGAATATGGTGTCTACAGAGATGAAGCTGGTTATGCAAGAGAAGTCAACGGAGATATCATCCATGTTTCCAAAGAAGACATGGGAAAATTGCTGAAAAGAGCCTCACTATTTTGGCGCTCTTGTTTCTGTTTACCAGAGCATGCTGAACAGTTTACTAAAGGAGTTCCGGTTTGCAAGCTCTACACAGAAGCAGAGGTCACACACATGCTGAATGAGAGAACCAGTAAACACAACTGGGAGAAAGCAGGATTGAGCTTAGAACATGAGAAAGTCATATCGAGACTTCAAGGAGAACTACTGTGGAATATGAATGGCAATGACTTCGTTCGCAAAGAGAGAAAAGCCCTACAAGAAGAGGTGGATGCACTTCGCAAAGAACTTGAATCTCAGAGACGACCATCGACCGATACAGACCCCTCTGCATCGATCGACACGACCTTTGACAAACCGATCGAGAGTCACTTAGAGAAGCTATCGATTGATGACCCACCCAGTCCATCGATCGATAAACGAGCACCAGAGTTCTGTACCAGGGAAGAACTTGAAGAGACAACAGCAGAGATTGACGAATCCATTGAGGCTTGTGGAGACGAAGATTACAGATTACTAGACAAGTATTGGTTCCCAGTACAGAGTGACGTTCGAAGTTTGGAACTTAGAACAGAAGGGATTCAGAAGGAGGTAGAAGATATTCAAAGACAGCTCGCCAACCGACCTGACCCATTCCCATCGATCGTTGAAACCCACCACACATCGACCGATATGAAACCTCCAGAATCGACCGACGAGACTACACACCACGACACCACGCATCTGAATGCAGAACACATCTACAACATGCTTGGACATCATCAGTACAGCACTGCAAGCCTAGAGGAGTGGTTAGAAAGGATCCAAACTGAAGTTTATGGTTTGAAAGCTAGTATGACCAGAAGCGAGAAAGCCACAAGAAGCTTTTTAACTTCATGGTTTGAAGAATCACAAGACAAGAAGGATACTTGTTTGCCAACAAGTGCCTGCAACCTGTTGGTGTCAAAATCGGTCACGGCGGAATCAATGGCTAAAAGTATCCGCAAAAGTAAAGATAAAAATACGTTTTATAAAACTCGAAAGATCGTTTTATAAAACTCGAGAAATCGTTTTATAAAACTCGAAGAATCATTTTATAAAACTCGAAGAATCATTTTATAAAAGGAAAAATGATTGCCACCTACCTGAAGTATCGTCCACTACATGCCTAACCATGCAAACTAAATAAATGTACAATCAACTACATGAAGTATATGATATGCATATTAACATCCATGAACTTTATGTTGTTATGTAGCTAACATCACAAGACTAGTTATATTAATTATATCACTAGGCTAATTACATTAATAAAAAACA
>CAKOAT010105377.1:24236-55839 GCA_932364175.1 Eruca vesicaria subsp. sativa | reverse complement strand
TGTTGCGGTTACGGTGTAAGATAGATCCGACCCCCCCCCCCCTCCTTCTAGCGCCAAACTGTGGGAGTCGATTTCACCCTACTGTCAAATAAATCGTAAATAAGGAAACTTCGGGAAAACCCTAAGTTTCCAGAGGAACCGGCTATCTGCGAGAACCGCACAACAAAGATTAAGATGACGAAAACACTTAGAATTAAAATGAGAATAAACGAAAACAGAGAGCAAAGAGGTTCTTATTTCCGAATCTGCGTTGAACTGGTACAAAAAGAATAGCCGAAAGCGTAAGAACTAGAAAACCCTAATTGAGACACAGCTCGCTAACAGAAAAACGGAAAGATTCCTAAATGCTAGTTTTGGTGGTGAGAGCTCTGAATTTCGTGTGTCTGCTTCTGCCCTAGACCTCCTCTTTATGTACTCCTTGTCTTGGCTATCCGATCTTTCCATTTCGCCCAGATTTGACTTAAATCGGGAATTTTCCATTCTTCTCGATCCTTCCATTTCTTCTGCGGAAATCTTCTATTTCTCTTCAAACATTCCTTTTATGTTTAAACTTGACTTTTATTTTCTTTCTGCGAGTAAACCGTCGATATGTTATCAAATCTGCGGGTTAGATTCCGTTGAAATCGCGAGATGGGCTTTTATCGCGTTTTAGGTCCTTCCGGGCCGTTTTGCGATAAAAATCGTTTTCCGACTTTTACAGGATCGTTTCCTGACCTGACGTCGTTTTTAATAAATTTCTCGAGTTAATCGCAAATTTTTATTATTTAGTCGACTTTTTATTAAAAACACGCTTTTTCGACTTACTAGGCGTTTTTTATTAAAAGCGCGTTTTTTACGATTTTAACGAGAAATCTCGAATAAATCGTATAGTTTAGGCAATGTTCGGTGTTTCGTTTAACCGTTGCCGTTTTATACGATTTCCTCGAGTTCTTTCCGAGAAAACAAAGTTTTACGGTTTTTATCGTAAAACTCGAACGGTAAGTCGGATCGAGATGGAACGAGAGATATTTCGGCCGTGGTTTAGAATGCGACCTTGTCGAAAGACGTAAGTTTCGAATCGGGAATGCGGGAAATCGAGACGCGGAGTGTTGGGGAGGTTTTTAGTTCGCCGATGGGCGATCTAAGCCGGGCCCGGCTTAGATCGCCGATGGGCGAACTAGAGTGTGTTTCTTAGTTCGCATTTTACGGCTTTTTCGGTTTTTTGCGGGTTTTTTTTTGCGGTTTTGTAAAACGATTCTCGAGTTTTATAAAACGATCTTCGGATTTCATAAAACGACTTTTTGAGTTTTATAAAAACGATCTTCGAGTTTTATAAAGCGATTCTCGAGTTTTATAAAACGGTTTCTCGAGTTTTATAAGACGATTCTCGAGTTTTATAAAACGGTTTTTTCGAGTTTTATAAAGCAATTTCTCAAGTTTTATAAAACGATTCTCGAGTTTTATAAAACGATTCTCGAGTTTTATAAAACGGTTTTCTCGAGTTTCAAAAAGCGATTTCTCGAGTTTTATAAAACGATTCTCGAGTTTTATAAAACGATTCTCGAGTTTTATAAAACGATTCTCGAGCTTTTTAAAACGATTTCTCAAGTTTTATAAAACGATTCTCGAGCTTTATAAAACGATTTCTCGAGTTTTATAAAACGATTCTCGAGCTTTATAAGACGATTTCTCGAGTTTTATAAAACGATTCTCGAGTTTTACAAAACGATTCTCGAGCTTTATAAAACGATTTTTCGAGTTTTATAAAACGATTCTCGAGCTTTATAAAACTGTTCTTTTCGTATTCTTGCGGAAAGTTTTGGCTATTAATTCCGTCGTACCGATTTTGACCCCAACATAGAAGATTTCCGCGGAAGAAAAGGAAGGATCGAGAAAAATGGAAGATTCCCAAAATACTCAAATCCGGCAAAATGGAAAGATCGAACCGTCAAGGAAAGGAGTATATAAACCAGAGGCGTAGGGCAGAAGAGAGGGACGAAATCCAGAGCTCTCATCTGAGACTTTCACAACTTTTCTAGACTTAGAATTTTCCGCACTTAGAAACTTAGGCTTTTACTCGACAAGTTCGGTTTCTTTGACTGGCGCTCAATTACTAGACGAACTCGCCCAGGCAGTTCGATCTCTGGTCCAGCTCTACCAACTGAACTACGTTCGACTTGATCCCCGAAAGGGGTACGTAGGCAGCCTTTCATAAGGTTAAGTCCGAAATCATTCAAACCTTTTTTCCTATCTTTTTCCGTTTTTCGTTATCGAGCTGCGACTCGACTAGATCTAGGGTTTTATGTTTGTAACTCACTGATGGCCCCTGCGGCCAAAGCCTTTGTAATTCCTTGTAATGATCGCAACGCTCTTACGCGAATCGGAAATAAGATCAACTTTCTTTATAAATTCGTTTTATTATGTTTTTCATATTTTTCAGCATTTATTTGGTTACTTGTCGTTGGCTTTCGCAGAGATCTGGTTCCTCTTGAAAATTAGGGTTTTCCTAAGTTTCCTTATTTAACGGAAATCGACAAGTGTGAATTTCAGTTCCCACAGTTTGGCGCTAGAAGGAGGGGGGGTCGGATTACTCTTACTCATAGCAACAAAACTCTTGACCAAAACGATGTCTGGATGTATGAAAGACAAAGTCGCAACTCACAAAAAGACGCTGGTAAAACAACTCCAGCAGAGACTGCTCCTACAGCCAACGCTCGCGCAAACGCTGTAGTACTCAACAAAATCGAAAACCTAATCGCGGCTCTTCGCCACGGAAAGAGCAACAAAACAAGCTCACGATTTCTCTCTCAGATCACTAAGGGCAACGATAAAATCTATCAAACCCCATAGTGTTTCTCTTATCTCCGAGTTGGATAAATCTCACGCGTTAAGCAAAAGACGTTTTCCGAGAACCTTTCGGAAAAATAAAACTTGCTCTCCCAGAAACCGCGGAACAAACCGTAACTTACTCTCGAAATAAATCCTAGGATATTCGCGGCAAAACCCTAGGTTGTTCGCGGAAAAACCCTAGGTTACTCACGGAGAAAGCCTTAGGTGACTCGCGGAAAAACCGTAGGTTATTCGCGGCAAAACCCTAGGTTGTTCACGGAAAAACCCTAGGTTACTCACGGAGAAAACCCTAGGTGACTCGCGGAGAAAGCCCTAGGTTACTCGCTGAAAAACCCTAGGTTATTCGCGACAAAACCCTAGGTTGCTCGCGGAAGAACCTTAGGCTACTCGCAGAATCGGGCAATACTATCCAGCCGAAAAGACGGTGAGTTGGCCAAGCAACCTAGCTTGCCATCTTGGCGAACTGACCGGCTTTCCACCTTGTCCCAGAGGCCCTGACTTTTTCCCGAGGGTCCGCACAATCCAACTCATAGCTATGGTGAGCCGGACCGTACTCTAAACAATAATCGCACTGCTTTTCGTTTCGTCTCAATCAAAGTTTTTGTTGAGGTTTTACCACGAAAACAAAATAGCTTGATGAATCGGGACTGTGCTCGCCGACTCACCATTAGGCAAGTTGAATCGGGACTGTTTCCGTTGAGATTCTAAGAAGAAAACAAGTCAACTCGACGAATCGAGATCACCCGCACCAAGCGTCTTAGCTCGCCGAACGTAGAGCTAGATAGCTCTCCATACAGCGAGCTGACCCGAGCGCCTGGCTAGCCCAAAAGACGCTGACTTCGCCCAAAAAGTTCTTACCATCCGGATCGCCACACGGCGAGCTGAAAGGGTTCACCCGGCTTACCCTACGTCGAGCTGAACCAATCCTCGAGTTTCTCTCTCGAGTCTTGATCGCGCTGATTCTCGTTTCGACTCAATCGGAATTTCCATCGGGATTTTACGATAAAACCGCAAAGACTTGTTTCTTCGTATAAGTTCGAATCAATCGTCTAAAACGGCAACTGTTGACTTAACACCAAAGTTACCTAAACTATACAAGAAATCTGAACTCTCTAAACCCAATCCGGTTTTACGAAACTCTGCCATGCTAAGTCGAAAACATCCAATCATAAACACGTGATTGATTTTTTCGATATACAAAGCGCACCTAGTCGGTCAAATAAAACCAGCAATACGAAGAAACAAGAACATGAGCTCCGATGGTTAAGTCTTCTCCCCGCTCTGATACTCTTGCTGGTAATTCGTCGAAGACCGGTAAGTCAAAAGACGAAGAACGAAGAATAGACGATCCCAAATCATCGATGAAACTAAGGTATGTCCGATTTGAAAATTTTATTAGACTTCTCATTTCTCGTAGATAAGAAACGAAAACGTCTTGGAAAACCTAGAGAACTTAGAATTTAGAGGATAGTCTAGCATGCTAAGTCGTAAGCAATTTTTGTCTATCTCGATTTGTTGTTTTCTAACCATTCAGGCATAACTCGCAAACCGATCAAATCTCTCGTACAACCGAGAAACGATCGCCAAACGTACTCATTTCCTATAGAAAAAAGAGGGAGCTAGAGACGCTGACGTCGTCTTAAAACCGACTCGCTCCTAGAAGTTTTCGTAAATCAGACATACTCCAAGTCATCTTTGATCCACCATGGTCTTTAATCGACCCGGATTGTCGATCATCCCAATCCTTCAAACGAAACTCTCTTTCTTCTTTCGCCGAACATTTTTCCTCGCATCAAGAAAACGCTTTCTAAAATAAGCGGAAAAATATTCGGACGATGCAACGCCACGTCGAAATCATCCCAAAAGCAAACGACAATCTAAAAACCGTCTTAGTGCTAAAGACTGATCCAAACTGTCTGGGAAATAATCTCGAGGAATATACGGCATCTCTCGTCGCAATCATGCGGTTAGAAAATCTCTGCGAAACTTCAGAGCGAAACTCGATTATTTTCCGAAGTCATAAAGATATTCTCAAACTTGATAAAACATGTATAAGAGTCGAAATCTTTAGGCATCAAAGCATTGTTCTCATTTTCCGTCAAACCAAGTGAGTCACGGAATAATGTCAAGAACATTTGCGGCAAAAGAAAGATCGAGAACACCAAGCAGCAATAGAGAACACGTCCTCCCTTCTCGCTGACTGATCCTATTGATGATCATGTGATTCATTCCGCCCAAGAAACCCGCTAAAACATTTTGTGACTAGATCTCGGTGAAATAACTTTTGGTAAAACTCCACGAGTGACTCCGAAAAAACTATCACCGAAGAATCAAAAACTAAGCGGAAAGGTTTCTCGAAAAATCTGCGGAAACATTGTTAACCCAATGCGTCGTGCCAATTTACTAAATTCATCACCCGTTACTTACGCGAGAAATCCTTCGTATAGTCAGGATCATGTCATAACGAAGTAACTTTCGAAAATGAACGTAACAGGTTGTGCGAAAAGTACATTCCTTATAGCGAAAATCAAGCTAATACGATCCGGCACTGAGCGACCAATCTAAACTTTTCCTCCTCGCGACACGATCCGAAAGATCTCACTCTTTAGCCCTTCGGTTCACGAGCATACACTCTCATTCCTCCCGATTACATCCGAGAATGAGACCGCCCCGCAAACGACTCCGCACGGGCTCTGCATCGAGCTTCTTAGGATCTGTCTCCCTCGAGTAAAAAAAAACAACTTCCATACAAAGGAAAGTTTATACGAAACTTTCACCGTATAAATCAAGGGTAGACGATCTATTTACCCACGAGAACTATCATATAGCATCAGATCCCCATCAAACTATGACCTCATGCTAGATTCCCACAAATTGAAAATTGCAAACTTATTTCTCCCCGAATCAATACTTCAAAACCTAATTACCCACAGACAATGGTTTTACTTGGTTTTACTTGGTTTATTATTAACCAAACATCTTAAAACTAAGTAAACCAAATCAAAATCCAATTAAATCCCCACCTGAATCACCGTAAACATTCTTATGTATTAATTCTAATGGATTTATTTTACAACAGAAGAAGATTTTGTTTTATTTAATTGGATTTTGGTTTGGTTTACTTGATTTTAAGATGTTTGGTTAAGAATAAACAAATTAAAACCATCGTCTGTGGATAATTAAGTTTTGAAGTATTGATTCGGGGAGAAATAAGTTTGCAACTTTTGATTCGGAGAGAAATAGGTTTGCAATTTTCAATTCATGGAGATCTAGCATGAGGTCATAGTTCAGTGGAGATCTGATACTATATGATAGTTCTCATGGGTAAATAAATCGTCTACCCATAAATCAAACCTACAACGGAAAAACGTTTTCTATAAACACGGGCATACTTGGCATATCAAGCTCGACAAAGGCTACTTGGCTATTGTCCGATCGCACTTCACTTCAATGTCAAGTTTACAAACCGACTCGACCTTTTCGATAGCACGAAAGTGTCACAGTCTAATCCTCTACCAAATACGACCTTGGCTGTGCGGCTGAACACAACCTTCGCGCCAAGCCAATACATTCAACGGATAATGCAAACTTTTCAAAAATCGGCTAAGTTCTATATTCACGCGATTCACTCTATTCCCGAAGCAAGTTGCCTACAAAATCAGATGTATAAGAAAACGCTCGTACCAGAGCTCCTAAAGCCGTACGAATCTCGGAAGGTCAACACTTCACAAAGCACCGTTACGAAAAAACCTTCGTTTCGGGGAAACAACTTACGCGACCTCTCGGTCCTAATTGCTCTAGCACAAATCATAAAACTACCTAACATCCAAACAGGAATGTTAGTTTTAATTGCAAATATACGCATACGAACCAAAGTGTTCCTGCAAAGCAGGGTTAAGACAAAACCCTCGCAACACCGCGCAACATCTTCGAGCCCGCAAACGTTCCGAACACGAAATGCGGCATGTAAAATAAAAACCAACTTTCGGCACTGCGAGACGTCGCAGACGCCCGGAGATTAGTTTTTCAACACACATACCTTTCTCGATAAAGTCATTTTCTTGGAAGACCTAACAGTCCGTTCGCGACTATAAAATACGCAAAACTTCTTAGCGTACGTATCCTTCGCGAAGGCCCAAACTACGTAAACATCTATCACTTAAAAATAGTATGTTGCTGATCACAACGAACTCGCAACAATCCTAAACAAACTTAAGTTATCTCGCAGAGATAGCTCTCGAACACCCGACACAAGGGTAATAGCGCTATAAAAGAACTCCAAACTTTTGGTCAGCACTTCCGGGAAACTTAGAAATTGTTCCCGGTGAGATGCTCCGTTCCAACCAGACGAATCGTATAAGCCGAGAACCTATCGCGGATTCTAAAACGGTATGGAATCAGGTTAAAATCGCAACAGGCAAAACGAAAGCCGACTAGTCATCGCATAGCCTCAATCCGAAAGTAAACCTAGGTCTTGCCCTAAACCCAGCACACTGGTCGCGAACGTCTCAAGGCATGAATCGAGATCCTGAAGGCATGTCTCTTCGTCTATATCTAAACGCTCACTCGATTTACTAAACATCCTAAAACGGGCAAACGAACAAGGCAATACACTAAGGGAAAAGGAATGCGAGACGACAACTCGCGGACCTCCCTCAATATCAACTCATAATCTTCCCGCTACATTCATACGAATAAAAACACGCTCTTAAAAACGCAAACTGATTTTTAATAAAGCCGCAAAAGCGACAGGGACTCAGAGCCGCACACGGCCAGTCCGAAAACTATAACGGCCACGCTCAGCCAGACCAGACGGCCTNCCCGCTACATTCATACGAATAAAAACACGCTCTTAAAAACGCAAACTGATTTTTAATAAAGCCGCAAAAGCGACAGGGACTCAGAGCCGCACACGGCCAGTCCGAAAACTATAACGGCCACGCTCAGCCAGACCAGACGGCCTACGAGGCTAGTCTCAAGGCCGGCAAAGGTCAAGATGCCATCGACATCAATATGCTCAATAAACATATAACTAGACCGTAAAGGTCTTGCAGGGAAACAGGTCATACAAACCTTAACTCTGAAACGAACTACGAAAGGCTTGATCCCCTCAAAAGGGTACGTAGGCAGCCTTCACAAGGCGCAGCCCTAATCTTATACGCTTTCCGCTCCCCGGAAAGTGGAAAGATCACTCTCAACGGACCTTTCCAACCATTAATTCCGCCTAATTTAACTAAAACTGGCAAACCACTCGCAAGAACCTTACGCTAGAAGCTCAATATTCTAGCGAGCTGGGGGGCTAACTGTTGGTGTCAAAATCGGTCACGGCGGAATCAATGGCTAAAAGTATCCGCAAAAGTAAAAATAAAAATACGTTTTATAAAACTCGAAAGATCATTTTATAAAACTCGAGAAATCATTTTATAAAACTCGAAGAATCGTTTTATAAAACTCGAAGAATCATTTTATAAAATTCGAGGATGTTGGTGTCAAAAACCGTAATCTCGAAATCAACGTCTACGATAACTTCTGGAATCATTACTTTCCGCAAAAGTCATTTATTAAAACGAAAAGTCATTTTAATAAAACTCGAGAATCGTTTTATAAAACTCGAAGAATCGTTTTATAAAACTTGAAGAATCGTTTTATAAAACTCGAAGAATCGTTTTATAAAACTCGAGAATCGTTTTATAAAATTCGAAGAATCGTTTTATAAAACTCGAAGAATCGTTTTATCAAACCCGAGAATCATTTTATAAAACTCGAAGAATCGTTTTATAAAACTCAAAGAATCGTTTTACGAAACCGCAAAAAACCGAAACAAGCCGTAAAACGCGAACTAGTCATGACTAGTTTGCCCATGGGCGAACTAAGCCGAACCGGCTTAGTTCGTCAATGGGCGAACTAAGAGGCACTCGACTAGTTCGCCAATTGGCGAACTAAGCTGGCCCATCTTAGTTCGCCAATTGGCGAACTAAGAGGCACTCGACTAGTTCGCCCATTGGCGAACTAAGCCGGCCCGGCTTAGTTCGCCGATGGGCGAACTAGAGATTTCCCGGATATCCCGCGCCTTGATCTCCCGCATTCCCAATTCGAAACTTTTGACACGGTCGCGTTCTGAACCACGGCCGAAACATCTCTCGTTCCATTTCGATCCGACTTATCGTTCGAGTTTTACGATAAAAACCGTAAAACTTCGTTTTCTCGATAAAGAACTCGAAGAAATCGTATAAAACGGTAACGGTTAAACGAAACACCGAACATTGCCTAAACTATACGATTTATTCGAAATTTCTCGTTGAAATCATAAAAAAACGTGTTTTTAGTAAAAAAACGTCGAGTAAATCGTAAAAAACGTATATTTAATAAAAAAGTCGAGTAAATCGTAAAACCTTACAATTAACTCGAGGAATTTATTAAAAACGATGTCAGATCAGGAAACGATCCCGTAAAAGTCGGAAAACGGATTTATCGCAAAACGGCCCGGAAGGACCTAAAACGCGATAAAAACCCATCTCGCGATCTTAACGGACTCTAACCCGAAGATTCGATAACGTTTTGACGGTTTACTCGCAGAAGGAAAATAAAGGCAAGTTTGAAGATAAATAGAAGATTTCCGCGGAAGAAAAGGAAGGATCGAGAAAAATGGAAGATTCCCAAAATACTCAAATCCGACAAAATGGAAAGATCGAACCGTCAAGGCAAGGAGTATATAAACCAGAGGCGTAGGGCAGAAGAGAGGGACGAAATCCAGAGCTCTCATCTGAGACTTTCACAACTTTTCTAGACTTAGAATTTTCCGCACTTAGAAACTTAGGCTTTTTCTCGACAAGTTCGGTTTCTATGACTGGCGCTCAATTACTAGACGAACTCGNCGAAATCCAGAGCTCTCATCTGAGACTTTCACAACTTTTCTAGACTTAGAATTTTCCGCACTTAGAAACTTAGGCTTTTTCTCGACAAGTTCGGTTTCTATGACTGGCGCTCAATTACTAGACGAACTCGCCCAGGCAGTTCGATCTCTGGTCCAGCTCTACCAACTGAACTACGTTCGACTTGATCCCCGAAAGGGGTCCGTAGGCAGCCTTTCATAAGGTTCAGTCTGAAATCATTCAAACCTTTTTTCCTATCTTTTTCCGTTTTTTGTTATTGAGCTGCGACTCGACTAGATCTAGGGTTTTATGTTTGTAACTCACTGATGGCCATTGCGGCCAAAGCCTTTGTAATTCCTTGTATTGATCGCAACGCTCTTACGCGAATCGGAAATAAGATCAACTTTCTTTATAAATTCGTTTTATTATGTTTTTCATATTTTTCCGCATTTATTTGGTTACTTGTCGTTGGCTTTCGCAGAGATCCGGTTCCTCTGGAAAATTAGGGTTTTCCTAAGTTTCCTTATTTAACGGAAATCGACAAATGTGAATTTCGGTTCCCACACAACCCACCTCACTAGCCACCATACCTCCATAGTCAAGCTAACTGACTTTAACCAAGCGCTGAGTGGGAGGCAACCCACTGTTAGGTATTTTCTTACTTAGTTTTATTTTATTTTTACTTATTACTTTCGTTTTTATTTGTTTTTAAGAACATAGCTACACGATCACTACCTCTATCGACAGATACGATCCAGTCGATATTGCTCGACACACATCTACACGCATCGATCGACGATGGCGACTCACCATCGATCGATATCCATATCGATCAGGTATATCGTTCACAATTTCGATATCAGTTACATATTATTTTTTTCTTATGCTCCAACTCCGACTGATTATCCACTGAGGACAGTGTATGATTTAAGTCTGGGGGAGTGGAATTACTGATGCTACTTTACCTCTTTTTGATCTTATTAAAAGTTTTCAAAATTTGGTTTTATTGAGTCAAGAAAGGGAAAAAATTTCAAAGTCTTACTTTTTATCTTACCATTCTTTAGCACCATTCTTAGATTTGTTGATTGCAGAAAGTACTATAGATACTAAAGTGGATCATCGATCACCTATGACAACACTTTCATGAGTGTTTGGAAGAACCAAAGCTGATTTCCAACCTAACCTGACATCTACTGCTTGTCTTGGGGCTTGTTATACAAGGGATCGGAGTCCTCCTGAAAGTCTGGAAGGTAAAAGTCTCAAAAAAATTTGTTTCCTTCTCTCCTTCCTTTGGCATCCCCAGAAAATAAAAGATTGAGATGATTTCCTGAGAGGCAGAGGGAGAGGTACATTACCCATGACCCCACTATTCTAAAACAAAGGAATGATCACACATTGTAGAAGCGAGGGAGAGGTAATTTACCTATGACCCCACTATTCGCCTACACTTTGTCAAAAAGCTACAAAAAGTAGAAAGATCAATAAGATGAACATTAGTTGTTCATTGGGATTGATATAAAAAAAAAAAAAAAAAAAAAGAAAGAATTGGGATTCAGAGAAGGGAGATAAAAAGAGAAAGGGAACCAGGATGAGAATGCCTAAAACTTGTTTGAGTTGAATCCAAGTGTTCCTTGATCGATACTTCCAAGGTAAAGCCTACACCTTTATTTTTATGCATAAATGAAATCAGTAGAGGGGATAGACGGACAGGAATGTTCAAGTTGATTGGCTAGATGTATTTGGTTGCTAAGCTAGGATATTGTATAATGTACTTCTGTAGTTGGTAGATATGAGATGTGGCTTGCAACAAAGTAAGAGGCAATGATTTTAAAGTTAACATTTGATTGAGTCCCTGCTGTTTTTAAACTTCTTCCAAAGACTAACTTATGGTTTGCTTGAGGACAAGCAAAAGATTAAGTCTGGGGGAGTTGATATACCATGATTTTGACCCGTTTTTAGTCATGGTATTTATATGTTTTTATGATAATTATATATGTTTTGGAGTCTATTAGGTATGTTTTCAGGTTCAAGAGCATTTTGGAGTAAAGTGATGATTTAGGTGCCCTTATGGAGCTTAAAGGAGAGTTTTCTAAGATGACTATGAAGATCAGACAACAAGGTCAATATCCAGATATACATATCGAATGATACACACCCTGTGTAATCGATCAATGAGGCTTCCGCAGAAGTTGAAGTCGAGATACTTCATCGATCGATGTACACCATGCACCATCGATCGATACTGAGCGTGATGAGCAAGATTTACTTGGCCGACTTGAAGCCCAAGTTTTCCCAATATTACAAGATTTCCCCTGACGAGTATTTAACCTAATTGAACTCATATTTATAGTTTTGCCTATGAATTTTGGCTAGACATGCTTTTATTGTTCTAGTGCTTTTTATGCTTTTTATTGTTTCTTAAGTTACTATCTATTCTAAGCAATAAAGTATTTTCTTTTCATCTTATTATATTACTATGAATCACTTGGCTATGTCTGAGTAGATTCATTTGTTAGATTTAGGGTTCAAATAGTTATGAGGGATTAGCCCCAACTATGGAGTGTTGAGTTGTTATATTCATTATCCAGATGAACCCTAATGCTTACATCTAGAGTAGCTGACTAGATGCATGATCATGGAAATGAATTAACTTGTTAATCATTATCCTGAAATCATTTGGCATAAGCTCAGATCCTTTTAGGCACGTGCGACAGGCGGTCTAATTGAAATCTCGGGTGAACACAGTTTCAATTCGATCTGATAATATATCGATCGATACTCCTATAGAGTAATCGATCTACGACAATACATATCGACCGACACTGCGATAGCAACATCGATCGATATTGTCGGCATTCAGATCAACGGACGAGTCTAACTAGCGATAGCTATAGATTTTTCTAAGAATTGAAGTTCTCATATATTTGCAAGCAACTTGTTAAAATATCTATAGCTTTATAATCCTGATTTTCTGAATAGTAACCTTGAATCTAACTACTTTCTTTTATTGTTTTAAAACCAAAACCCATTCTCTTGAGCAACTTACCATTGCTCACAACTGCAATTTACTGTTTTTAAACTTAATCAACCTAGCTTAATCACTTCGGATTATATCTTTTGTGTCTCTAGTTCCTTGTGGATTCGATCCCTAAGTACTACGATTGAACCTCTTATTTGAGAGAGTAATTCACTCCTTAGGGTTAAACAATTGAGTGATATCACCCAGCCAGAGGAACGGGAGAATGGACCCTTCACGTCGACGGGTCCAGCAACGTGAGAGGGGCAGGAGTAGGCCTGGTTCTAACCTCCCCCACCGGCGAATCAGCATCAAGAGCGATAAGATGCAACTTCAAAGCTACAAATAATGAGGCTGAATATGAGGCCCTAATTGCGGGGCTTTCACTGGCTAAGCAGATGGGAGCAGAGGAGATCCAGGTCTTCAGTGACTCCCAACTGATCATCAGCCAGGTCCAAGGTGACTACCAGGCTGACGACGCCAGTATGATCAAATACCTCGCCATGGCAAAGCGCCTGATCGAAAGATTCCAGAGTTGCAAGCTCACCCAAGTTCCCAGAGAACAAAACTCGCAAGCCGATGCCCTGGCCAATCTAGGGTCCGCCCTAGAAACCACCAGCCAAATGAATATTCCCCTACTAGTACTCCTGTGGCCAGCCAAAGACCGAGAAGGGGATCCTGAAGAAATATCTGTCATCGACGAGGGAGAAACCTGGATGACCCCTATAATCGGCTACCTGGTACGCGACCTCCTCCCAGAGGACCGAGGCGAAAGCTGAAAAATAAAAAGGCAAGCAGCAAGATACTGCGTAACCGAAGGAAAATTATATAGAAAATCATTTTCAGAACCATACCTTTGATGTCTCACCCCTAGGGAAGCGGCCCGAATCCTAAAAGAGCTCCACGAAGGAGAATGCGGCTCTCATTCCAGCGGCCGAAGCATAGTACTCAAAGCTAGAAGAGCCAGCTACTACTGGCCCACGATGGCCAGCGACGCCCTCATAAAAGCTAGGTCCTGCGACCAATGTCAAAGGCACGCTCCAATCTCCAACCTTCCTCCGGAGAACCTGAAATCTCTAAGCTCACCCTGGCCCTTCCGAAAATGGGGCAGGGACATCGTCGGGAAATTCCCAATGGCACCGGGGCAAAAGGTATTCCTCCCTGTAATAACTGACTACTTTACTAAATGGGTAGAGGCCGAGGCCCTAGCCACGATTACTACAGAGAAAATAAAGAAGTTCATAAGGACAAACGTGATAACCCGGTTCGGCACGCCCCAAGAGATTGTCACAGACAACGGGCCCCAGTTCACGAGCCATGACTTCATAGAATTCTGCCAAGAGTGGAACATCAAGCTCTCCTTCTCCGCACCGCGGCACCCGCAATCAAACGGCCAGGCCAACTCTACGAACAAAACCGTGGTCAACATGATCAAGAAACACCTAGAAAAAGCCCACGGGCACTGGGTAGAAGAGTTACATGGAGTACTCTGAGCTTATCAGACTACTCCGAAAACAGCCACACAAGAGACTCCATTCTCACTAGTCTACGGCATGGAATCCGTGATACCCACTGAGGTACACGTCAGAACGACTGTCTCCGGACCTATCTCCCAGGAGGAAAACAACGAATTGTTGACCCTTAGCCTGGATCTACTCGACAAAAAAAGAGAGGCTGCTCGCCTAAGGAACATTTCCTATCACCAGAAAGTGGCCAGGTGCTACAATAAGAAAGTCAGAACCAGGACCTTCCAGCAAGGAGACTGGGTCCTACGACGAGTCTGCGACCATACCAAAGACAAATCTGCAGGGAAGCTGGCCCCAGGTTGGGAAGGCCCCTATAAAATAATCGGAGCGCAAGGAGCAGGATCCTATAAGCTGAAAGACAGCAAAAAAAAGGTCCAACCTAACTGTTGAAATGCCCTGCACCTCAAGTTCTACTACTTCTAATTAGATCTCCGGATCGGGTTTTCTACAGATACCTAGCTATCTATATATTTTAAGTACATTGGTTTCCTGCTCCTATGTATGCTAAAAACGTCTACGGACTAAGCTTATATAACATAATTTAGTTCCGACTAAAGGAGCCACGGGAACTCCACTGAACTTAAAAGGGGCATACTAGTTGGATTGTGCCCCAAGGGGCACCTCGATTATTGCGAACCCTACATCTACGTGACATGTTTCACATACAAAACCGCCAAGCAGGACCAGGCCCCAAGGGGCACCTCGGTTCTCGTATCTACGTGACACGTTTCACATACATAAATATTTGGGTACGCGAATTGAAACGGACTTGACCAACCCTAATACAATGTCGATAATACCTCAGCCTCTGCGTAGAGGCCTTGAGCCGTAATCTACAGGGGGGCCACACGTACTAGTGCCTCAATCCCTGCATCAAACACGCTACGAGCTACACGAGATGCAGGGGGCATGACGTATAACTGCAGAGTACTGAGATCAGCCCAATGGTTTCAGGGAGCAGACGGTGCACAAAACCCCGGGAGCACTTCTATCATGCTTATCCAGACGTGGAAAGAAGCAAGTCTGGTATGTGGCTCACTACTTCCCAGTAGACCCACCCCAGCACAAATATATAAGACTGAGAGTGGCTTTCTGCAGAAAGCAGAGTGCAGCATTACAGGATCTCGATAGTGGCCCAAGTGGCAGAATGCGAATCCTTACCCGAGAACGGTAGTGGCCCACCTAAGGGAGGCAGAATACGGTCTCGATGACAACGGGCCTCCAGGCCCCAAATGTTCAAAATTCCGAAATTTTACATTTTTACATATAATCGGTAGTGGCCCACCTAAGGGGGACAGAATACGATCCAACAAGCCTTCGGGCCCTGAATGTTCAAAATCCCGAATATTACATTCTCACTTGAGATCGGTAGTGGCCTACCCATGGGAGGCAGAATACGATCTCAAAATAAAACCTCAGGATCCGACCCCAGGGTCCTCCGATGTTCAAAATCCTGAATTTTACATCTCCTATCTACTCACCTCCAGGTCCAGGTCAAGCACCTTAGAGTTACTCAGAAAACCTCTGGGTTCCGAAAAACCGTCCTTGTATTATAGGACAGACCCCAGGATCCCGTGCAACTGACTTAGGCTTTTAAAGTGTAGTACTTAACCTCAGGGTTAAAGAACGAGCTTCCGAGTTCCAGTGTTCAAAATTCCAAATTTTACACTTCCGGCCTCCGGGCCCAGCCATAGACCTCCGGGTCCAAAATATCCTTGGGCCAGAGCACCGAGCCTCCAGGCTCAATCAGAATCTCCAGGCCCAGACGACGAGCCCGTCAAATCAGAATTACGAGTTCATGTTTCCACGAGGAACCCTCTTATCTCCACATCCGAGTGAAAGAATGCAGGGCCCAACCAAAGATCCTAAGATCCTCGAGGATCAGACAGAGGAAAATACGATTCTGACAATTCGTCCCCAGCATACTAGACAAGCCAACAAGATCTTAACCGGGCAACCACGCGCATAAAAAGAAACTTTGTTGATAAAAAAGCAGCACAAATCAAGACTCGAAGAAGTTCAGACAACAAACTGAAGATAGGAAAAATCTCAAATTCATGATCTGCCAGAGCCGGAGGACGGAGGAATGGCTGGTTCATCGGCGAAAAAAGGAGGTTCCGCACCTCTAAACTTGGCCTCGGCAAGAACCACGGTCTTATATCGATCGAACTCCCTGGCCAGGTCCCAGCTATGGGTACGCCCAGCAAGCCAATCTCGCATCACTTCCCATCGCGAGGTGATTTTTGCCCCATTCACGGCCATCACTTTCACGTCCTCTGAGGCCTATATCTCGGTTCTTAGCTTCTCCAAAGCCTCTTCCAGCTCCTGATTCCTGTGGCTTAGCGCTAAAGCTTACGAGGAGGAGGTCTCTACCGCTCCTTTAGTCGCCTTGATCTTGGCTTGAAGATCACGCAACTCCATCCCTTGACACACCCGCCCATCCCTGTCATCGACCGACATGATGACACTGTCATCGATCGACAGCAAGACCCTGCTATCGATCGACACACTCCAGCCAGTGTCGATCGATACACAATACCCCAACTCCGAGTGCAACTTCAAAGATAGATAGTGCACGTATTGACGCTTTCCGGGAGCAGTATTACACCACCAGAAGCCCTAAAACATCCATTATGGAGAGACCCACGGATATCTTTAAGTCCATGGAGATAGAAAAGAAAACTCAGGGAAGAGTTCTCAGAAAAAGGAAAGAGAAGATACCTAAGCCTTATAAAAGGGAGGCTAATGAGAAGGAGTTGTCAAGGTTCAGAAAAAGAGTCCTCGGAATACCTAAAGAGAAACCCTTTGAAGATGCCTAGTTTTCACACAGATTGTGGATGTTTTTCAGAGAGACCAAGGAGACAGAAGAAGACATCAACAGAATGTTTCACCAAGTCAGAGACAGTCTAAAGCAGAAGATAACACTGGAGAAGAAGAGTGATCTAGGGAAGTTCACAATACCATAATCCATCAGAGGTGTTGAGTTCCCTCGTGCCCAATGTGATACAGGATCTGGAGTTAGCATCATACCCAAGCTTATGGCAGACCATCTAGGTCTGGAGATAGAGCCTTCTGAAGAAACTTTCATCTTTGTGGATTGTTCTCAGCAGAGCTCTGGAGGCATCGTTCGAAACTTTGAGGTACAGATTGGAGAAACCCTAATTCCTACAGATTTCCATGTCTTCTCTACTACTTGGAAGAGCCTTCTTAGCCACAGTTGGAGCCGTTTGTGATCTCAAATCCAACAAGCTATGTCTAACCCTCATCAACCCTACCATCCACTACAACCCTGTTCCAGTCATCAAGTTTCCAAGGATGAAGAACCCAGCACTCGTAGCAACATGTTTATGTGCCCACGAGTATGATTCTATGGCCGATTACGAAACCGATCCAGACACATCGACCGATGACAGCCTTCTACCATTGACCGATACCAGCCGACCCGTGTCGACCGATGGCTACACATGGTCATCGATCGATACACTATTTCAGAAGATCGAGGAAGAGTTTCCCGACGGTGATTTTGGCACCAATGATTGGGAGAACGATCATTACATGAGCTAGCTAGCATCACTACTCAGGAGGAGTATGATGAAGATTATGAAGAGGAACGAGCTATAGAGTATAGATTTCTTCGAGAAGATGAAGAACAACCTCATATCCCGACCTTCATCCACCGAGCATCGACCGATATGGACCCCTGTCCATCGATCGATATGCCCCAACCTAGATCGCTCAAACGACGTTTCGAATTGACGAGCGACATCCCCTACTATGCACCAGTCCACGTCCCACATGAGCCACACGACGGAGATTACTCGATTGGAAGTTGGGCAAGCAGTTATCATGAGAGTTTTGCAGTGGATACAGGACCACTACAGCCCGCGATCCAACCCGATGCAGTCACATCGACCGATATGGAGCACTCTCCATCGATCGATATCAATCTCCAACCATCGACAGATTCAACCACACAATCATCCGAGGTACAAACACATAATTTCGATTTTACTTCACTAATTCCGGATGAATATGGTATTTTCAGGGATCCAGATGGTCATGCACGAGCATTAGATGGGAGAATCATTCCAATCTCCAAAGAAGATGTTGCGGACATCCTTCAGATGGCCAATGGACCAGTCAACCCTTCCACCCAACCACCCCCGCTACCCTCACGATCAGCACCAATGTCAGCAAGCATCGACCAATACATGGAGACGTGCATCGACCGATATACAACGCGAATTTAGGAAGAGAGCTTTCAAAAACAGAGTTTGTTGTTTCTTTTAGGAAAAGAAAGACGAATATGGTGTCTACAGAGATGAAGCTGGTTATGCAAGAGAGGTCAACGGAGATATCATCCATGTTTCCAAAGAAGACATGGGAAAATTGCTGAAAAGAGCCTCACTATTTGGGCGCTCTTGTTTCTGTTTACCAGAGCATGCTGAATAGTTTACTAAAGGAGTTCCGGTTTGCAAGCTCTACACAGAAGCAGAGGTCATACACATGCTGAATGAGAGAACCAGTAAACACAACTGGGAGAAAGCAGGATTGAGCTTAGAACATGAGAAAGTCATATCGAGACTTCAAGGAGAACTACTGTGGAATATGAATGGCAATGACTTCGTTCGCAAAGAGAGAAAAGCCCTACAAGAAGAGGTGGATGCACTTCGCAAAGAACTTGAATCTCAGAGACGACCATCGACCGATACAGACCCCTCTGCATCGATCGACACGACCTTCGACAAACCGATCGAGAGTCACTTAGAGAAGCTATCGATCGATGACCCACCTAGTCCATCGATCGATAAACGAGCACCAGAGTTCTGTACCAGGGAAGAACTTGAAGAGACAACAGCAGAGATTGACAAATCCATTGAGTCTTGTGGAGACAAAGATTACAGATTACTAGACAAGTATTGGTTCCCAGTACAGAGTGACGTTCGAAGTTTGGAACTTAGAACAGAATGGATTCAGAAGGAGGTAGAAGATATTCAAAGACAGCTCGCCAGCCGACCTGACCCATTCCCATCGATCGTTGAAACCCACCACACATCGACCGATATGAAACCTCCAGAATCGACCGACGAGACCACACACCACGACACCACGCAGCTGAATGCAGAACACATCTACAACATGCTTGGACATCATCAGTACAGCACTGCAAGCCTAGAGGAGTGGTTAGAAAGGATCCAAACTGAAGTTTATGGTTTGAAAGCTAGTATGACCAGAAGCGAGAAAGCCACAAGAAGCTTTTTAACTTCATGGTTTGAAGAATCACAAGAAAAGAAGGATACTTGTTTGCCAACAAGTGCCTGCAACCCACCTCACTAGCCACCATACCTCCATAGTCAAGCTAACTGACTTTAACCATGCGTTGAGTGGAAGGCAACCCACTGTTAGGTATTTTCTTACTTAGTTTTATTTTATTTTTACTTATTACTTTCGTTTTTATTTGTTTTTTAGAACATAGATACACGATCACTACCTCTATCGACCGATACGATCCAGTCGATATTGCTCGACACACATCTACACGCATCGATCGACGATGGCGACTCACCATCGATCGATATCCATATCGATCAGGTATATCGTTCACAATTTTGGTATCAGTTACATATTATTTGTTTCTTATGCTCCAAATCCGACTGATTATCCACTGAGGACAGTGTATGATTTAAGTCTGGGGAGTGGAATTACTGATGCTACTTTACCTCTTTTTGATCTTATTAAAAGTTTTCAAAAATTGGTCTTATTGAGTCAAGAAAGGGAAAAAATTTCAAAGTCTTACTTTTTATCTTACCATTCTTTAGCACCATTCTTAGATTTGTTGATTGCAGAAAGTACTATAGATACTAAAGTGGATCATCGATCACCTATGACAACACTTTCATGAGTGTTTGGAAGAACCAAAGCTGATTTCCAACCTAACCTGACATCTACTGCTTGTCTTGGGGCTTGTTATACAAGGGATCGGAATTCTCCTAAAAGTATGGAAGGTAAAAGTCTCAAAAATTTTGGTTTCCTTCTCTCCTTCCTTTGGCATCCCCAGAAAATAAAAGATTGAGATGATTTCCTGAGAGGCAGAGGGAGAGGTACATTACCCATGACCCCACTATTCTAAATCAAAGGAATGATCACACATTGTAGAAGCGAGGGAGAGGTAAATTACCTATGACCCCACTATTCGCCTACACTTTGTCAAAAAGCTACAAAAAGTAGAAACATCAATAAGATGAACATTAGTTGTTCATTGGGATTGATATAAAAAAAAAGAGAAAGAAAGAATTGGGATTCAGAGAAAGGAGATAAAGAGAGAAGGGGAACCAGGATGAGAATGCCTAAAACTTGTTTGAGTTAAATCCAAGTGTTCCTTGATCGATACTTCCAAGGTAAAGCCTACACCTTTATTTTTATGCATAAATGAAATCAGTAGAGGGGATAGACAGACAGGAATGTTTAAGTTGATTGGCTAGATGTATTTGGTTGCTAAGCTAGGATATGGTATAATGTACTTCTGTAGCTGATAGATATGAGATGTGGCTTGCAACAAAGTAAGAGGCAATGATTTTAAAGTTAAGATTTGATTGAGTCCCTGTTGTTTTTAAACTTCTTCCAAAGACTAACTTATGGTTTGCTTGAGGACAAGCAAAAGGTTAAGTCTGGGGGAGTTGATATACCATGATTTTGACCCCTTTTTAGTCATGGTATTTATATGTTTTTATGATAATTATATATGTTTTGGAGTCTATTAGGCATGTTTTCAGGTTCAGGAGCATTTTGGAGTAAAGTGATGATTTAGGTGCCCTTATGGAGCTTAAAGGAGAGTTTTCTAAGATGACTATGAAGATCAGACAACAATGTCAATATCCAGATATACATATCGAATGATACACACCCTGTGTAATCGATCAATGAGGCTTCCGCAGAAGTTGAAGTCGAGATACTTCATCGATCGATGTACACCATGTACCATCGATCGATACTGAGCGTGATGAGCAAGATTTACTTGGCCGACTTGAAGCCCAAGTTTTCCCAATATTACAAGATTTCCCCTGACGAGTTTTTAACCTAATTAAACTCATATTTATAGTTTTGCCTATGAATTTTGGCTAGACATGCTTTTATTGTTCTAGTGCTTTTTATGCTTTTTATTGTTTCTTAAGTTACTATCTATTCTAAGCAATAAAGTATTTTCTTTTCATCTTATTATATTACTATGAATCACTTGGCTATGTCTGAGTAGATTCATTTGTTAGATTTAGGGTTCAAATAGTNTTATGAGGGATTAGCCCCAACTATGGAGTGTTGAGTTGTTATATTCATTATCCAGATGAACCCTAATGCTTACATCTAGAGTAGCTGACTAGATGCATGATCATGGAAATGAATTAACTTGTTAATCATTATCCTGAAATCATTTGGCATAAGCTCAGATCCTTTTAGGCACGTGCGATAGGCGGTCTAATTGAAATCTCGGGTGAACACAGTTTCAATTCGATCTGATACTATATCGATCGATACTCCTATAGAGTAATCGATCTACGGCAATACATATCGACCGACACTGCGATAGCAACATCGATCGATACTGTCGGCATTCAGATCAATGGACGAGTCTAACTAGCGATAGCTATAGATTTTTCTAAGAATTGAAGTTCTCATATATTTGCAAGCAACTTGTTAAAATATCTATAGCTTTATAATCCTGATTTTCTGAATAGTAACCTTGAATCTAACTACTTTATTTTATTGTTTTAAAACCAAAACCCATTCTCTTGAGCAACTTACCATTGCTCACAACTGCAATTTACTGTTTTTAAACTTAATCAACCTAGCTTAATCACTTCGGATTAAATCTTTTGTGTCTCTAGTTCCTTGTGGATTCGATCCCTAACTACTACGATTGAACCTCTTATTTGAGAGAGTAATTCACTCCTTAGGGTTAAACAATTGAGTGATATCACCCAGCCGGAGGAACGGGAGAATGGACCCTTCACGTCGACGGGTCCAGCAACGTGAGAGGGGCAGGAGTAGGCCTGGTTCTAACCTCCCCCACCGGCGAATCAGCATCAAGAGCGATAAGATGCAACTTCAAAGCTACAAATAAGGAGGCTGAATATGAGGCCCTAATTGCGAGGCTCTCACTGGCTAAGCAGATGGGAGCAGAGGAGATCCAGGTCTTCAGCGACTCCCAACTGATCATCAGCCAGGTCCAAGGTGACTACCAGGCTGAAGACGCCAGTATTATCAAATACCTCGCCGTGGCAAAGTGCCTGATCGAAAGATTCCAGAGCTGCAAGCTCACCCAAGTTCCCAGAGAACAAAACTCGCAAGCGATGCCCTGGCCAATCTAGGGTCCGCCCTAGAAACCACCAGCCAAATGAATATTCCCCTGCTAGTACTCCCCTGGCCAGCCAAAGACCGAGAAGGGGATCCTGAAGAAATATCCGTCATCGACGAGGGAGAAACCTGGATGACCCCTATAATCGACTACCTGGTACGCGACCTCCTCCCAGAGGACCGAGGCGAAAGCTGAAAAATAAAAACACAAGCAGCAAGATACTGCGTCACCGAAGGAAAATTATATAGAAGGTCATTTTCAGAACCATACCTTTGATATCTCACCCCTAGGGAAGCGGCCCGAATCCTAAAAGAGCTCCACAAAGGAGAATGCGGCTCTCATTCCAGCGGCCGAAGCATAGTACTCAAAGCTAGAAGAGCCAGCTACTACTGGCCCACGATGGCCAGCGACGCCCTCATAAAAGCTAGGTCCTGCGACCAATGTCAAAGGCATGCTCCAATCTCCAACCTTCCTCCGGAGAACCTGAAATCTCTAAGCTCTCCCTGGCCCTTCCGAAAATGGGGCAGGGACATCGTCGGGAAATTCCCAATGGCCCCGGGGCAAAAGGTATTCCTCCCTGTAATAACTGACTACTTTACTAAATGGGTAGAGGCCGAGGCCCTAGCCACGATTACTACAGAGAAAATAAAGAAGTTCATATGGACAAACGTGATAACCCGGTTCGGCACGCCCCAAGAGATTGTCACAGACAACGGGCCCCAGTTCACGAGCCATTACTTCATAGAATTCTGCCAAGAGTGGAACATCAAGCTCTCCTTCTCCGCACCGCGGCACCCGCAATCAAACGGCCAGGCCAACTCTACGAACAAAACCGTGGTCAACATGATCAAGAAACACCTAGAAAAAGCCCACGGGCACTGGGTAGAAGAGTTACATGGAGTACTCTGGGCTTATCAGACTACTCCGAAAACAGCCACACAAGAGACTCCATTCTCACTAGTCTACGGCATGGAATCCGTGATACCCACTGAGGTACACGTCAGAACGAGTGTCTCCGGACCTATCTCCCAGGAGGAAAACAACGAATTGTTGACCCTTAGCCTGGATCTACTCGACAAAAAAAGAGAGGCTGCTCGCCTAAGGAACATTTCCTATCACCAGAAAGTGGCCAGGTGCTACAATAAGAAAGTCAGAACCAGGACCTTCCAGCAAGGAGACTGGGTCCTACGACGAGTCTGCGACCATACCAAAGACAAATCTGCAGGGAAGCTGGCCCCAGGTTGGGAAGGCCCCTATAAAATAATCGGAGCGCAAGGAGCAGGATCCTATAAGCTGAAAGACAGCAAAGGAAAGGTCCAACCTAACTGTTGAAATGCCCTGCACCTCAAGTTTTACTACTTCTAATTAGATCTCCGGATCGGGTTTTCTACAGATACCTAGCTATCTATATATTTTAAGTACATTGGTTTCCTGCTCCTATGTATGCTAAAAACGTCTACGGACTAAGCTTATATAACATAATTTAGTTCCGACTAAGGGAGCCACAGGAACTCCACTGAACTTAAAAGGGGCATACTAGTTGGATTGGGCCCCAAGGGGCACCTCGATTCTGGCGAACCCTACATCTACGTGACATGTTTCACATACAAAACCGCCAAGCAGGACCAGGCCCCAAGGGGCACCTCGGTCCTCGTATCTACGTGACACGTTTCACATACATAAATATTTGGGTACGCGAATTGAAACGGACTTGACCAACCCTAATACAATGTCGATAATACCTCAGCCTCTGCGTAGAGGCCTTGAGCCGTAATCTACAGGGGGGCCACACGTACTAGTGCCTCAATCCCTGCATCAAACACGCTACGAGCTACACGAGATGCAGGGGGCATGACCTATAACTGCAGAGTACTGAGATCAGCCCAGTGGTTTCAGGACGGTGCACAAAACCCCGGGAGCACTTCTATCATGCTTATCCAGACGTGGAAAGCAGCAAGTCTGGTATGTGGCTCACTACTTCCCAGTAGACCCACCCCAGCACAAATATATAAGACTGAGAGTGGCTTTCTGCAGAAAGCAGAGTGCAGCATTACAGGATCTCGATAGTGGCCCAAGTGGCAGAATGCGAATCCTTACCCGAGAACGGTAGTGGCCCACCTAAGGGAGGCAGAATACGGTCTCGATGACAACGGGCCTCCAGGGCCCAAATGTTCAAAATTCCGAAATTTTACATTTTTACATAAGATCGGTAGTGGCCCACCTAAGGGGGACAGAATACGATCCAACAAGCCTTCGGGCCCTGAATGTTCAAAATCCCGAATATTACATTCTCACTTGAGATCGGTAGTGGCCTACCCATGGGAGGCAGAATACGATCTCAAAATAAAACCTCAGGATCCGACCCCAGGGTCCTCCGATGTTCAAAATCCCGAATTTTACATCTCGTATCTACTCACCTCCAGTTCCAGGTCAAGCACCTTAGAGTTACTCAGAAAACCCCTGGGTTCCGAAAAACCGTCCTTGTATTATAGGACAGACCCCAGGATCCCGTGCAACTGACTTAGGCTTTTAAAGTTTAGTACTTAACCTCAGGGTTAAAGAACGAGCTTCCGAGTTCCAGTGTTCAAAATTTCAAATTTTACACTACCGGCCTCCGGGCCCAGCCATAGACCTCCGGGTCCAAAATATCCTTGGGCCAGAGCACCGAGCCTCCAGGCTCAATCAGAATCTCCAGGCCCAGACGACGAGCCCGTCAAATCAGAATTACGAGTTCATGTTTCCTCAAGGAACCCTCTTATCTCCACATCCGAGTGAAAGAATGCAGGGCCCAACCAAAGATCCTAAGATCCCCGAGGATCAGACAAAGGAAAATACGATTTTGACAGTTCGTCCCCAGCATACTAGACAAGCCAACAAGATCTTAACCGGGCAATTACGCGCATAAAAAGAAACTTTGTTGATAAAAAAGCAACACAAATCAAGACTCGAAGAAGTTCAGACAACAAACTGAAGATAGGAAAAATCTAAAATTCATGATCTGCCAGAGCCGGAGGACAGAGGAATGGCTGGTTCATCGGCGAAAGAAGGAGGATCCGCACCTCTAAACTTGGCCTCGGCAAGAACCACGGTCTTATATCGATCGAACTCCCTGGCCAGGTCCCAGCTATGGGTACGCCCAGCAAGCCAATCTCGCATCACTTCCCATCGCGAGGTGATTTTTGCCCCATTCACGGCCATCACTTTCACGTCCTCTGAGGCCTTTATCTCGGTTCTTAGCTTCTCCAAAGCCTCTTCCAGCTCCTGATTCCTGTGGCTTAGCGCTAAAGCTTCCGAGGAGGAGGTCTGTACCGCTCCTTTAGTCGCCTTGATCTTGGCTTGAAGATCACGCAACTCCATCCCTTGAGCGATTCTCCTACTTTTCTCCTCAGACAACTGCCGGGACAACTCCTTGGCTTCCTCCTTGATTGAGGACGTATCCTCCTCCGGCAATCGAGCTCCCAGATGATGCAATAGAGAAGCCACTTGTGCAAAGAATCATCCCGTCAGATTCACGATAACATGGCTGAAACGAGAACAAGAATCTTGACCTTACCTGAAGAAGTTTCTCCTGAAGCATTAAGATCACCTCCGCGGGATCTCCACCCGAAGAAGGGACGCTCTCCTTCGAGAATACCCTAGAATTTAGATCCTTGAGAACCTCAGACAAATCTCCAGCCATGTCTTCAGAGCCAAAAGTTCTTGGAGACAATCGAGTGGCCGTCCTACTCCTCAACTTTCTCCCCTGGGAAGATGAAATGGCCTCGCTTTTGATCACCATCTTACGGTTGCTCCCAGTTATCATAACGTCGTCCCCCGAAGAACCTGAGGTAGCAACACCCTTGCTCGACGAAATAGCTTCATTTTCCCTATTAAAGGCCTCCATCGGATCCTCTTCAACCATGTCGTCTGCTTAAAATAATCAGCATCGGTCAAATCAAGAAAGCAAAGGAATATGGTTAGAAGAAAGGAATTCACCCCCGAAGCCTGATACGACCCAACACGGCGGGAATTAAGAGATGGGCCACCTGACGCTGCGCAAGAGGAAGGGCCCGGGCCCTGAGAACATTGGCTTCTCCGCCTGTACGGGCCGGATGAGTCCCACCTGCAAAATATTACCAGGAAGGAAAATCGGTCAAGTAAATCCTACCATCGCTCAAAAATGTTAACTCTTATTACCTACAAGGTTCCACAGATAGTGAGAACCGAGAAGAGTCATGAACACGTATCTCTCTGGCCACCTGTTCACGAAGGACAAACCCTTGCAATCATTCTTCAGAAGTTCCTCGACAATAGGAAGGCCACTACGAGGCCGAAGGTGAAAGCGACCTTCCCCTCCATTCAGCGGAGCAAGATGATAAGCAAACAGCACCTCTTCGACGCCCAGAGGAAGGCACTCCACGTTACTCAAATTTTGAATGGCAATAAGGAGGAATCAGCTGGGAAGGAGAAATCCGAAAGAAATCACAGAGATTCGTAATCAACGACGGAATATTATCTCGGAAACCAGACTCAAAGAAGGCCTCGTAAACCGCAATCTCCTCTGGCCTGCCCGTAGAAGCACGCTCAGACGAACCAGGGACGTGAAGGACGACGGAGGAAGAGAGCTGATAATCTTTTCGCCACTGGATTACATCATCCTCCTTCACTGACGACAATGGACCCACCTCCAAAAAAGGCGGTGAGACATACGTTAAGGGAGCCGGAGCCAAGTCCCCGAGCTTAGACTCATTGTAAGGATCTGAAGCGCTGTCCGCTCCAGATATCGGAGAGTCCATCCTTCTCTTCGAGCTCAACTTTTCAGCCGTCAGGGGAACCAAGGAACCAGAGCGTTTTGACATGACAAAAAAACCCCACAAGCAAAAAGAGATCCTCGACTTAAGAAGACCAAAAATGCGATTAAGTCTTATGAAGATCTTCCTCAAAGAAATGGAGAAGCATTTAAAGACATCGCAAACGATATCTTCCTCAGGAAGCAGCTACCCTCGAATCTCGAGTAAGATCCAACTTTCAAAAATTCAAAACGAAGAATCCCGCCTCCCGAAGATTCGGGAAAACAGGTATGATATGGGCGCTAATTCAAAAACGGAAAGCAGATATTCCCAAAATCCAACGCCGACGGCTAAGGTTTTCTCAGGCACACCAAAGCGCAACCCTGCATCATCAATCCCAAGAGGCTGCGGCCCCGAAGATGCCTACATAACACCACTTTACCAAGGGAAGCTCGACTTACTCCAGGCTCCAAACACGGATCCGGCCTACACGAAGACCTGGAGGATAAGGCGTCTCAGAGCGATGTCTTACCTAAGGGGAATCTGCTGAGATAAAGCGATCCTGGTCCACCTATACACACTTTATCCCTTGATTCCATCAGTGAAATCAAGGAATAAGGGGCAAGCACCAGATTTCTCCAGCCCCCGGGCTGGGCACCGGCCTCTAGACCCCGGCTCCAAAGGGACCCAGGGCCCGGACCCTACCTTCAGGTTCCCCGGGCCCGACCCCTGTTCCAAAACCGACCCTTGAGTAAAATGGAAGTTCTCCATACATGGAAACTCTCCCATATTCGCCAATATGGAAGAGTTTAACCTAATGCAAGCCGACATCTACATCTATATAAGGGGAACCCAAACCCTATAATAAGGGATCGACACTTAGAGATTGAGAGACTAGATCTAGGCGGCTAGAATTAGGGTTCATACACCAACACTGTAGCCCCCATTCGAAATACCTAATAATACGCCTCCTTCTCTATTGTTTGCTGTCTTGTTCCTCTGTTTTCTTCTTACCTCTCATAAACATACTCGGTTCTCTCCATCTTAACTCGAACCTTCTTGTGTTCTGTAGTACTAAAACGACTCTACACAAAAATACCATAACACCTAGAGAACAAAATACGCAAGTCGACGCCCTGGCTAATATGTGGTCCGCCCTAGAAACCACTAGCCAGCTGAGCATTCCCCTGCTGGTACTCCAGTGGCCGGCGACAGAAAGAGAGGGGGATCCCAAGGAAATCTCCATCATCGACGGAGAAACCTGGATGACCCCCCATAGTCCACTATCTTACATGCGACCTCCTCCTCGAGGACCGAAGCGAAAGTCAAAGATAAAGAGACAAGCAGCAAGATACTGCATCACCGAAGGGAAATTGTACCAAATATCCTTCTCAGGACCATACCTACGATGTCTCGAACATTGCTACGAACTCGTCGACGGCGACCATAACCTACAAAGCATCAAGAACGTCAAAACGAGATTAATTCACTAAGAATGCGACGAGAAATATTATAACTAACCTTGGAATTGGCATCCACAATCTTGGCATACGCCTCCCTTCTTCAAGAGAAGCCGGAGGAAGAACAGAAGGACACAGAGCCGACGTATTGCGACTTCGAAGAGACAATCGTCGACTATTGCGGTCATTAGAAGCAGAGTCCTTGTGTGAACCAGGACTCAGGGAGATCGGGGATCCTCCTGCTCCAGAAGTCCCCTCGACATTGGAAACAAGAATTGGGATTAAAGTCGAATCCACAAGGTCTTTGTTCCCCCACGACGCGACTCCGGTTCCTGAACGATGACCTCCTAACAATTGCTTATCCGACCTGGCGGAAGAAGGAGGATTGTTAGAAGATCCCACGACATCCTTGAGTCTGATCAAGCGGCTGGTAATACCCGGAGCTTGATCGATCTCGTCAGGCAGCAAGAAGGCGGCGCGGATTCGTTCGCCATCAAAATACGACCCAGGCGATCTCGCTGTAATGTCCTCAACAGACCTCGGATCTCGTTCGACATCGGAGAGTAATCCTCACGAAGTTGAAATCACCCATTGACGAATGATCGACCTTGAAGACGAAGAACTTCTCTTGCCAATCTTGATCACAGTATGTAACCCCTTGGATAACATGGCGTCCTACACACGGCAACATAAGAAAAGTCCGTGGACTCTGATTGTTCCTCTTCAACAAGTACAAGAGGCATAGCTCCTCTAAACCGAAACGCAAACCCTCTTCTGGAGCCCTAACCACGAGTGCCAAGAGATGCCTCAAGAATTTTGGGCACATCTGAGTGAGAGATATACCTAATTTGGCCACAATTTCAAGGATTGGGCCAGGAATCAGGAAGAAAAGACTGCGAGACTCGAACAATGAGAGATACGCTCCGTAAAACCCCTCGCGAACGGTTTCGGGGGTCTCAAGACTATTAGCTAGTTCGAGGTTGACGCTACGATCGACACCACAAGACGAGTATAAAGCCTCAAGATCATCAGCCGTGGTCATTGGAAGAGGAAAAGTGAACGATGTATCCATCTTTGCTTAAAGAGAATCGAAAATCTCACAAAGCAAGAAATTTGGAAGAAAAAGAAAGAGTTAGGAGAAGAAGGAAAGATTTCCAATATTTATAAGGCAACTCACCTACACCAAACGGTTCTCATTAAACGAGGAGATAATGATTAGGTTTCGCCTTGAAAATGGCACAAGTAGTCATTGGAGACGCACACCAACGGTCCGTCGATAGGGAGAAGACACGTGTCGGATTCTGCCGCCGCAGAAACTAAACTGTTTCTCGTCGATTGAGTCCGAATAAGCCATCTTAATCTTTTAACAAAAGAAAAATATTGGGGGACAAATATTGGACCCAATTTTGGCACCTAAGTTAACTAGTCCCAAACCCATCCGAGATCAGTCACGAGCTCGACATCGACCGGACTCTACGAGGTCAAGATGATATCCCGGAGATCGCGGAAGAGGTTAGAAGAGGAGAGGGCTATAAAAAGGACCTATAATGGATTGAAACACACACGAAAAGCCTAGAGGTATTTACTAATCACATCGACCTCCTTCCACAGATTTCTAGTTCGCTTATTACTTCTACTTTTCATTGTTTTTTTCAATTTTGTTCATCACCTTGTAAACGAATTCCATATTCAATAAAAGTCCATTTTTGTAAACCGATTTCCGATTGTATCGTTGTGTTTAAGAGAAGCGTTGCCCACATCATTTGTCTTCCTCTGATTGAACTCTCGATCACTACAAAATACTGAGTGTGAATTTTAGGACCTACAGTCACCATGGAGAGATGATTCAAGAGAACCAATTGTTTGAAACACCACATTCTCAGTCTTGGAAGAAGGCTTGATAGACCTTTGTCTCTCATCTTGGGTGATCATGTTGAAAGCATCTCCAATTGAGGGTAATGGTTTCAAAATCTATATATGTCTTTTGCTATTCTTAAACGACTCCTTCAGCCCCATCAGAAACTTAGTAACTCCACCCCTCTGCTGTAAATGTTCCCATAGTTGAGCAGCATTACATTCACACTTGCCACAAGTGTAAACCGGAAGCTCAACAAAGTTCTTAAACTCTTCCCACAATGTTATCAACTCAATATAATACGTAGTAACATCCATTGAACTCTGAGTTATGCTACTGAGTCTCTGTTCAAGTTTGTAAACACGAGGATCGTCATCTTGCTTGAACTTAGACATTAAGTTCTTCCATATAGATTCCGCCGTAGACATGAATAATAGACTCTGAGCAATTTTCTTTGACACCGATTTTATGATCCAAGTAGCAACCATATCATTGCATCGACTCCAAGAACCAGCATCCTTATAATTATCAGGGGGTTTAGCAATAATAGCGTCAATGAAGCCCGGTTTATTTTGTACATTTAACGGCATTCGAACAGATTGACGACAAGGATGGAACTCCGCACCAGAAGAAAGGTGAATGAAGAAGAGAACTAAGCCAGCATGATCAGAGCTACGCAAGAAATAGTGATTCTCATATTAATCTAAGAACTGTGAGGATTGATTACTAGAAGCCATGATATGAATCGAAAATTCAGAAGATTGAGCTTGAAAACGAAAGAGAGAAAACTCAATCAAAGGTCAAAGAAACGAAATCAATACCAGAACTCACGAAACAAAAGAGACGAAAGTGAGAAGTAAATAAACTGCTACATTGATGAAAATAGAAATCAATCGGAGCTTAGAAATCAATTTCTACCCCCCCCC
>CAKOAT010105377.1:13922-24136 GCA_932364175.1 Eruca vesicaria subsp. sativa | reverse complement strand
TAATCTTGAATTAGAGTGTTATTGTGTCTAAATGATATTGTAAAGACAAATAACAAATTTTTGACAAAAAAAAAAAAAAAAAGAAAAAAAGACAAATAACAATGGTTTGTAAGGTTGAGCACAAATACCCGTTACCAGCTTGTACTTGTTACCCGTCTCGTATTTGTCCAGCACACGCAAGTACTTTTCATGGTCGAGACAAGTAACAAGTCATGAATTTAATTACTTGCAAATTCAAACCAATTTAATTAATAGGTAATCAACTAATAATATGTATAACTGAATGAGAGCAAAATTTAAGTTCTTAAACATGAAACATTATTACATAACTTCAACCACTTCACCTTCCTTGCAAACTGCAACACTAATCTCTAAAGTATTATTCTTCTTTGATTTCACCCTGCAACAATTTCTTCTCGGAGACTGCAAATATAAAACCATATAATATACTTTGTTAAAGAAAACAAAACATTAATCGTATGCTATTATATGAAGCATTAATAGTATGCTATTATATCAAGCATATATTAATAGTATACTATTATATCAAGCATTAATAATAGTATGACTGCGTAACAGATGTTGGCTAACAGATGTTGACTTACTCTGTCCCAAAGGTGAGGGTCCGATTTCTTATATACAATGACCGTCCTAAGATCGCCAGGATTAGCCATCTTCCACCGACACTCCGGCTGAGCGACACGGTGGCTTTCGTAACGGCTGACCGTCATATTTGTTATCGGATGAACTCCCGTCGCTGTCATATAGAACACAAACGGTTTCTGGCACGGATGACGACTCACCGGTCGTGTATTAAAAGCGTAGGCCGTGTAATCCGCCCGTCGATACCTGCCAAAAACAATGTCAAATGAATGTATCTAGATTTATGGTTTGAGTAATGTAACTAGTTTATGTCTTTGACCATAAAGCCAAAGAGACCATGCTACTACGTGAATATTCTAGCGTAAATTAAAATTAATATCGATTACCAATTTAAGAAGGTTCTTGAAGGCATTTCCATCTCTCTAGCGGAAAAGACTCCGCGGAAGATCTGAACCGCATATCCCCAAGAGACTGAGACGGTCCACTTCCGACGTTTGTCGTAGCATATCGACTGTTGCATAAGTCCGGCAGAGTCTAGCAATGCCGGCCCTTGTAGACGCTTCAAGGCATCTACACGAGTCATGTTTGGAAATATCGGTTCGACCACATCGAGATGGTGAAGTGTTACCAATGGAGCCACCGGGTGCGCCGCTAGTAGACCGAATAGATTGCCATACACATCGTACTGAAAAACACAAACAGACATAATAATCAAATAAAACCTAATGGTTTCACTATTGAAGAATAATTAATTACGTAGTTACTTAACCAACGATTGGTTATGTAGCCAATGAACCGCATAACCAACAATCAATGAAAGTGTCACGTGAGATGCACGCGCCTTAAATGCCTGACAGCTCTTTAGTGAAACGGCCCGACACCGTGATGACGTGTAACTTACTCCGGTAATAATAGCGTATGGACAAAATTGGGTCCACTGATGTGGCACTTGATTATGATTGATTTTTTTTTGTAAAGCAATGAATTCATTAACTACACATTATTAACACTTTAACGCTTCCTATTAAATGGTGATGATCAGTAGATTGCTGTAGTTGAAGTTTAAATTACCTACTCATTAATCGTATGAATGGTAATTATCAAAGCAAAATTTAGTATTCAAATTAATTAATGGTAATATACTTAAGCGTCTACTTCAAATATAAAATAAATGACGCTTTTTTGGGTATGCTTATAATTTAATGACACTAATAATAGAAATGTATATTTAAATATTTTTAAAGAGTAAGAAAATTATTAAAAATATTATTTATGATTTAAACATGTTTTGGAGTTAATTTAACTGCTGCTTAACTAACAACTTAGCTAGATTCATAATAGTCTAGCGTAATATCCCCTATTAAAAGGAATTAAAGAGATTAATTACTGACCTGGTGAAATCCGAGTTCTTTAGTGAGTGGAACACCGAGTTCAGCCATGCAAGCTTGCATCCGATCATCTGAACCGTACAACGCCGGATATCTTTTTATGCAACGATCCTGCATTTTGCTCAGCGCCACCGCCAAAGGATAACTCACAGCGAATCCTCCACCCCCATAAGCCATTCCGTAAGAGAAGTAAATGTTCTGAAGATGACTTTCCGACAAACTTCCGATGTAATACATCTGATTATGATCGTATTTCCTCAACACTCTGATCAGATTCTCGGCGACGAAGACTGTATCGTCGTCTCCCATCACGAACCACCTCACGTCTTTGAGTCCTAGCTTGAGCGTCTCCGTCACGATCCTCGAGATTCGAATCGCCGATCTGTGTCCCTGTTTGTTTTTATACGGAAACTTCGAGGTGTCGGCGGAGATTCTCACCGGCGGGAGGTTAGTCTCGTTATCTTCGACGAGTTTCTTAACCGGCTTCTCTAACCAGACATAACCACGCATTCTGTCTGGTTTGTACCAGATCTTGATATACTCTTTCCTCTGTTTCCATAGCCTCGCCGACGCGGCGATTCCGAAAACCACGTGCTGGAGCTCTGTTTCCGGCGGAGGAGGAGGAGGTGGTGAAGAGTTGTGAGATTCGATTACTGTTGATTGATTTGTCTGGAAGAGAATCAACGGCTGAGGTGAGTTCACTATATCGTTCAAGCGGCGAACAACGGCGGAGAAAGGCTCAACGTGACAGGCACGTGAGTTGGAGATGAGCTGAAGAGTGTAGACGACGTAAGTTGCTGAGACGAGGAGGAGGAGCAAGACCATGAGTTTCGATCCGGGTCGGGTCGGTGAACCCGATCCAGATAATATCCGATCCAACATTAATTTCTCTGATGAATCTTTTTGATTATTCGACTTCATCTCAATCAATTTTGTTACTTTGTGAACAAAAATTTGAAAAAAAAAAATTATTTGAGAGACATTTTGTTTTATGGGTTTAAGGAGAAAGTGAGATTGAACAGATGAACATGCAGTGGCTCTCTCTCTCTTCTGAGCTTGTAAAAGAAAACAAAAAGACTCTTATCGTAAAAGAGACGAGACGCATTTACTTGATTTTATATGTTTTTAAAAATTAATTTTTACTTACATCGTGAAAAAGTATTTTGATTTGACATGATAAAGGTTAAATAATAAATAACTGTTAATTGTTACTATTAATTAAATCATTTAGATTGCTTCTGCAATATCTGCCAAGCAAGTAACAAAAAGTTATACGATATTATGATATTTAGCTATATAACTAACATCGATTTTTATTGTTTTTGTAATTTACTGTAACCGACGACAAAATTTACACTAGGGGACACTATAGCAAAAAATAATATTTTCAGTATTAATATGAGATTGTAATCCTTTTACAATGACAGGTGTATGGGCCGTAGTGAAAAGCATGTGTCGGTAGTAGTAGAACTATGGAGGTAGGTACTATTAATTTTTTCTTTTATTACTATCGCAAGGGGTTTTGGTATACAGATGAAATGAACTTTAGGGGTTTGGGTGGGGGGTTTTAGAAAGTAATAAATAATGAAGACCATGGTGATATTGGCGTTTGCAAGCTGGAGACATTACCTTTTTTTTTTTTGTAACACATACTTCATTAAAATTAAAATCCAAACCCTACAGGCTTAAACCATTACATCCGGAGGTAAACTCAACGGAAAGACGATGAAAGCAAGATAATACAACAAGGTAAAAGATAAAGTTGTTGAAGGAGTGAAAAAACTCGTAGAGAAGCTTCACTTTGAACCCTACAACTGTTGTTTTAAACAACCAATTATAGTCGGAGTCGACGTTGAAATACCCAACTGAATGGGTTTGAGAGCGGTATGCAACCGTCTCTGATGGTAAGCGGCCTTCGCTTGATGGCAAAGTCAAGATATGATGCTCATATGGTGAAAGCAGTGGTAGGAGACCAAGTGCTACAGTGTAAGAAGAAAGCTCCTTTATAATGCCTTGGTCCGAAAAAGCCGAGCCATGAACTCCGGTTCTAAAAAACTGGTTGGGCTTGACATGAATTGCCATTTCCCATTGGACAGAGATACTCATTGTGGTAGTTCCAAGCTCGGTAAACATGAAATGCGGCAATGGCGTAGGAGGACGGCTAGGTGAACCGTTGATAATTGAATGAAGAAGTACTAGATAAATTCTGAAGTGTTGTACCTTCTTAAAGTGGTGCTGGCCGCCAAGCCATAATAATCTGCAAGTATTGGATTTTGAATTGATGCAGCTAATGGGCTCTGAAGTAGTAGGCGTAGTGGGCCATGTAAGTTGGGCCAATTTTTCTGTTGGGCCTTCGAAACTATGGGTCTGGCCCAAACAAAAGCAGATTAGGGCAACACCTGATGATTCTGTTGCTTGGCGGCGCCGTTGGACGATTGACGGAGGGAGGATGCCGTTGATGATGAAGCTGTGGTGGTTGACTGGACAGTATCCGCCACTGAAGAGAGGCCTCGGGACCGGATTCCTATCTGCTAGTGACACAGTTCGATGTGTTGGAGAGCTGACGCCACTGCCATTTAAGCGAGAATTATAGGGCGACGAGGACAACGAACAGTGGGAGCGAGCAGTGGTGACCTGTTGTATGAGCTTGACGAGATTTGAAGAGTCAACGATACATGAATCTGAGCAGAAACTTTGGACTCTAACATTACCGTGTCGGATCCTTGTAGTTCTGACTGATTCCATACCAGACCGCTTATCATCAGATTCAATCAAGCTGAGAATGAAAGAGCAAGAACCAGGAGGTCTAAGGATAAGTGATGTTTGTAGATCTTCAACCGGGAGTTTCTTCACCGGATTGAAACGGAGGTGGTGCTTCGAGCCGCCGAGCTTCATAGATCTGGCGAGTGGTGATAAGAGAGATGGATGAGGGCTGCAGATAGCGAACAGGAACCAAGTGACCTTGAGATGGCTCCTGTAACCTTGTACGAACAGAGTGACGAAGGAGGAAACTAAAAAACCTAAAAAGATGAGAAAATTCTGGAAAAAAAGAGGAGAGAACAGAGAAAGACAAGCAGAGGAATGGAAAAAAGAAGAAAGAAGAAGACGACGCCGGCAAGCTAAGGAGCTGCCGGCGTCGGTAAACATGGTCGAACAAGTTTTATCGATATTAGCGCTTGGGAGAGAAAAGTTTTTTTTACTCGGTAGTTCTTTTTTTAGGAACATAGCTTTAGCTGGAGACATTACCACATCCATGATTATTACTCTTGCAGAGCCTCTGACTTCATGATAGGAAGAAAACATGGAGTTTGGGTTAAACATTGAGACCACAGAGTTTTACGGTATATCACAAACCAGTGTGGGTTATAGCAATATTGTAATATCCCTCGGGAGAGAGCTGGGACAGCAAAAAGTGACTGGAAGAAGAACTATTAAGGAGAAGAAGCTGGAGGAAGAGTCAAGAAAAGAAAATGGAGGGAAATCAAAGTTTCTGAAGTGGAGGGGGGCAGCCCTGGTTACAATCATACACAGAGCCAACCTTGACCTAAAGCCCATAAAATAAAAGTTTTAGGCGCCATTAAATATAAAGGAAACATTCCATATAAATATCAAAACTAAATTTTATTAAGTTTTTTAATATCTAAATTTTTACACTACCCAGTTTAATATCCCAATTAATTATTTTTCTCATTTTAATGCATAAACTTTTATAAATGTACCCATTTTAATACTCAGTCTTTGTTTATTTTAATTAACAATACGAATAAGTTTCCAATAAATTTTTTAAAATTTCTAAACTTTACAAAAAAATTGATTTTATTATATGTTAGAGAAAAGAAATTAACTAAATTTTTCTAATCTTAAGTTTTTTAGTAAGTTTTTTAAGTTTTATATATTGAATTTAGTTTGTTTTCTGAAATAAAAAGTAAATTATTTTTTTTTCCTTCAAATTTTTTTTTCCTTCAAATTTTTTTTTCAAACATTTCAATTTTCTCCAGAGTTTATTTACCTTCTTTCTTAAATCTTAGAGTAAACTTAGAAATTTTAAATATTTTTTCTTATATTTTGGAGATTTTAAAATTTTGTTTGAAATTTATTACTATTGTTAATTAAAATAAACAAAGTTTGGGTATTAAATTGGGAACAGTTATAAAAATTTGTATATTAAAGTGGCCAAAATTATTAGTTGAGGTACTAAACTGGGTAGTGAAAAATTTGGATATTAAAAAGTTTAATAAAATTTAGTTAAGATATTTATATGGAATTTTTCAAAATATAAAATATTTGTGCGCCAAAACATGTCAATGCTCTATAGTATAGTGGTCAGTTGTTCGGCCTTTCTGCCTACTTACTTGGTAAGTTCGAGACTTACTTATGTGTTTTGACATTTTTCCTTTTATTTCCTTTTCTTCCTTGACTTTTGATAAGGATAATAATCTTCTATATTATAATAGTAGAGTTTCTAATTTCCACATCCTGACACATCAGCAGTTTTGTGGATTTTGCGTGTGCTTTTAAAAAATTCATAGTCGTAAGATGATTACGAATAACGAAATACACTTAAGCCGAACGATATAAAATGTCTAATTAAGCTTGAAAGTGTGTGGATTCAAACCTCGCAACTATCATATATTTTGGATTATTATTATATGAGCCTTTTGTTTATAAATTTTTTTGGTTTATTGTTTTAAAGATCAAAATAGTTAGATAAACCCTAAAGCTTAACATGTTCAAACCCAAAAACAGTTAAAAATAAATTCAAAAATGAACAATCCAAAAAACAAAAAAAAATGTGAATCCCACGCGGTTGCCTACGCTGATGGCTTAAGAAGCCTTAAAACTGTCCTATTATAATATAACTCAACCCAAAATAATCAAAAATTGATCCAAAAATGAACATATCAAAAAAAAAAAAAAAAAGTGAGTCCCACGCGGCTGCCTACGTGGATGGCTTAAGCAGGTTTGAATAATATAAGTTAGGAGCTCAAAAAATAAATCATTGCACATATTTCCTAATATATTTTCTAAAAAATTGTATGCGAAATAAAATAAAAAACAACAAAATTTAAATATTTTTCCTTATTTATTAAATGAATATGTAATTTCTCTTACATTTTAATAACTACTATAATTTCATTGAAAATATTCCTCACCACCGAATGGATTCCCACAGTCGATGACACCGTAGATAAAAATGCCACATCATTTATGAACAAAACTCAAACTTACAAAAAATCATATATATAAACATATCTAATGAAACCTAAACAACAAATATTAACTTAATTAAACTATTTTGACCTACTATATAAAAACTATTTACAGTAAAAAAAAAAATAGACATCTACTTTTACATGCTAAAACTATATTATAGTCTAACTATTCCTATAAACCTTATTTCGCACATAAATAATATTTAAAAGATTATATATACAATATTTTCACTTTACACTGTTACTACATTTTTTCCATTGCATTATTATTTGGTGTCACTTGAAAAATCCACTAAACCAATAATGACAAAAAACTATACGCAAATACAATAATTCTGGCGGCCTCGCGTTTGCGCGAGTATGCAACTAGTAGTTTTAGTATTATTTTTTCCATCCAAATATACGGATCAATTTGTTCAAAGGATCTTTGTTTATTCTTTTTTTTTTTAGTTTTTAACTATTGTTGTTTCGTTTTATTAATACAACATTATTTATTAATAAAATATTTTTGCCTTCATCTTTTATGGATTGATTGTTGTTCTCTCTTGTTTTTATCTCCTCTAATTTTCTGTGATTGTTATAATTTGATTTTGAAAATTTTAAAATATTTGATGATAAAAATTATTAAAATCTAAACAAACATTAAATTATTATAAATTGGGTTCAGCTTTCTGAAATTTTTTTTCTAAATAAATAAATTAAAATTTTCAGGTTGAATAAATGATTGTTAACCAAATACATATATAAAAAATAGACATATCCCATCGTATATAGTTGTTCCAACTTTAGTTACTGCGTGTGAACCTCATAAATGTTGGGTTCCTTCTAGATGGAGGAAACCCATTGGGTTTGGTTGGTGATAACCAAACTTGGATGTTGGCCCAATGATATTTATCCATGAGATTAGTATTGGGCCTTAGGGTTAGTGAGACACTATATAAAGTCTCTTAACCTAATTTTGTGGTAAGACTTTTAGAAATACACAAGAATAAAGAAAAGAAGTTTTAGACAAAAGAGAGAAAGAGGCAGAATTTCGTCTGGATTTGTCAAGGCAGATTTGGAGGGTCAAAAGGATTCCTTTTGAGTTGATATTTTGTGGGAAGCTTCTTCAGTCAGTTGGTTAAAGTTTCACCGAAGGGATTTGGATTTCAACGGTTGGATCTTCTGTTGTCTGCGTTTTCGTGAAGCTGGTCGTCACAGTTCTTCAGCAGTGCTGTCTTGAGTGTTTGGTAAATCCGACGGTAAGATCTTCTCTGTTTGAGCTGAAATTTAGCAGAGGTGTTGTTGACTTGTGTATCTTGGATTTGTACGGTGGGATTAGTCTCTGGTTGCCGGAATCCGTGTGAGCTGAGGTCGTTTGGTTACTGCCAGTTTTGAAGCTTGTTGTTGCTCTCTTGTTGTTGTTCTTGTGTTGGAGATAGCTATTTATAGCTGAGTCTCTGTTCTGTTCAGGTTGTTGAACAGGGAGGACGTGGTTGTACTCACATACATTTATATAGTGGATTGTTGAGTGGGCTACGGTCCCGTGGTTTTTTCTTCTCACATCGAGGAGGTTTTCCACGTAAAAAGTGTTTGTCTCATTTTGTTATCACTTATATTATATCATGCTATCGTCGAAGTATTTTCCTCATATATTCACACAAGATCGGGGGAACTTGTACACATATTTCGCTGCGCCGTGTCTCGTTTTCCCCAACAAAGTGGTATCAGAGCTTCTGGTTTTCTTAGAGCTTTGGGTTTGATAACTTCGAGTTATTGTTGCTTGTGTGAATGATGGAGAATATGGTAACAAACATGGGCAGGATGATAAGCTTGAATGGTGCTAATTATCATCTATGGAAGGGAAAGATGGAGGATCTTCTCTTTGTTAAAGAATTCCATCTNGGGTAGATGATAATGTGTTGCATCATATTGAGACTGAGATTGATGCTCGTTCTTTGTGGTTGAAGCTGGAGCAGTTATATGCTAGGAAGACCGGAAATAACAAGATGTACATGATCAAGAAGTTGATTGAGCTGAGGTATCAGGAGGGGACTCCAATGACGGATCATCTGAATGAGTTTCAGGGATTGCTCAACAAGTTTTCTGATATGGGCATCAGGTTTGATGATGAGATTCACGGTCTGTGGCTTCTAGGTACTTTACCAGACTCTTGGGAGGTTTTCAGGATGTCTCTTGTCGGAAAGTGTTATTTCGATGGATTCAGTGAAGAACAGTGTTCTTAATGAGGAAGCAAGAAGGCAGTCGAATGCTTGTACTTCGCGTTCAGATGTCTTAGTTACTGAGTCAAGGGGGAGAAGTTCACATAGAGATTCCAAGAGGGAAAAGAACAGGAGCAGGAGCAAGTCTAATAGATTTGCAAATTTGGAGTGCTATTTATGTCATAAGAATGGGCATATGAAGAAGGATTGCTGGAAGTTGAAAAACAAACAGCAAGGTAATCAAGAAGAAAAGGTGGATCCGGTGACCGTCACCGAAGATCAGTTTCTCATTCTTCTTGAGGGTAACGCCATTAATGTCGCATGCCAAGACACCAGTTGGGTGATTGATAGTGGAGCTACTACTCATGCTACATCACAACAGGATTTGTTTTCTACATATACTACAGGTAATTATGGTTCCGTGAAGATGGGGAATGATGGTTTGGCTCAGGTTGTTGGCATTGGTAATATTTGCTTGGAGACTAGTCTTCGGACTAGGCTGGTGCTTAAGGATGTTAAGCATGTTCCTGATATTAGGATGAATCTGATATCAACGGAAAGACTTGATGATGAGGGTTTCTACAGTTTGCACGGTGGTGGTAAATGGAAGCTCTCTCGTGGTTCTTTGATTGTGGCTCGAGGTGAGAAGTCTTCATCTTTCTATTGGATGCAGGCTAAGGTCTCCAAAGATGCTATTAATGCGGTGGAGAATGATAATGCCATGGAGTTATGGCATAAGAGACTCGGTCACATGAGTGAGAAGGGAATGGCTGTGTTGTCTAAGAATGAGGTGATTCCAGGAATCTCTG
>CAKOAT010105266.1:2766-89325 GCA_932364175.1 Eruca vesicaria subsp. sativa | reverse complement strand
ACATATACATAACATCCTTTTTTGTTAAGAATCAAATAAAAGATTTTGTTAAAGAACAAGGAATCTTTCATTATGAATGGAAAGATAAAACCCTTTTAAATTCCGAAATAAATCAATGGAAAAACTGGTTACGAAGTCATTCTCAATATAATTTACCTCAGATTGCATGGGCTAGATTAGTAACCCAAAAATGGAAAAACTCAAGTGGGAGAGCCGTGTTATGGGTGACCTTATTGCACGGTTCAGAGAGCACTTGTGTATGTGATGCAAGTGAACGTGTACGAAAAAGCTGTCGTAAAGTTTCGTTTTTCGTTCCGTTTTCGACCCTATCTATGTTTCTATGATGGCCCAAGAACACGCTCATTCTTCAGCTGTAGAGAAACTTTTGAATTGCGAGGTACCATTACGAGCTCAATATATACGAGTGTTATTCCGTGAAATAACTCGAATTTCAAATCATTCACTTGCTTTAACTACTCATGCTATGGATGTGGGAGCATTAACTCCGTTCCTGTGGGCTTTTGAGGAGCGGGAGAAATTGTTGGAATTCTATGAAAGAGTCTCGGGAGCCAGGATGCATGCCAGTTTCATACGACCAGGTGGAGTGGCACAAGATCTGCCTCTTGGCTTATGTCGAGATATTGATTCCTTCACACAACAATTTGCTTCTCGTATCGATGAATTAGAAGAGATGTCAACCGGCAACCGTATCTGGAAACAACGATTAGTGGATATTGGTACTGTCACTGCACAGCAAGCAAAGGATTGGGGATTCAGTGGTGTAATGTTAAGAGGTCGTGCGACATGAAGACATTGATAGCAATATGGGGGAAGTTCCCATCAGGCAACAATGGTTCCGCCTGACTCTACTTAAGCATGCATATTATGTAAGTGAAGGCTTCACACCAAGTCTTCACTGTGGTTTCAATTAATAAGTAGGGTCTCAAGTATTAGGGACAACATTGGTTGTTCTTATCTCAAGCTAGCTGTAGAACCTCTTTAGAGCTAGCAATTAGGATGGGAATTTTAGTATTGTTTTGCAAAAGATTTTATCTTGGGTCTTGGGGTGTTAGATGAGTGGAGCGAATGAACCAAAGAAAGAAAAAAAAAAGAGATGAAAAGAAAGCCACTAGGGATCAAAAGAAAAAAAAAAGCTCTAGAATCTTTAAATAAGAAACCTCTTAGACTAAAGAAAAGAAATAAATAAAAAGAGTCTAGAAAAGACTTTGGGAAGACATAAGAAAAAATAGAATAGAGTATGAGAAAATAATGATAAAAAGAATCCCTAGTGGTTCAAAAGAAAAAAAAGCTCTAGAATCTTTAAATAAGAAACCCCTTAGACTAAAGAAAAGAAATAAATAAAAAGAGTCTAGAAAAGACTTTGGGAAGACATAAGAAAAAATAGAATATAGTATGAGAAAATAATGATAAAAAGAATCTCTAGTGGTTCAAAAGAAAAGAAAAAGAGTTCATTGGGTGAGTGAAAAAAGAGAGTGATCTAAATGCTTTTGGGATGAATGAGTTTGGGATTGACACCAAGAGTAAGGGTAGAGTTGCAATGTCTTTAGGAAAAGGGTAGAATGATAAGAACAAGCAATGTATGCATAAGTTGCTCATTTTCTTAGATAAATTTCGCATAATGAGCAAGCTCATATTCTTGAGTGTAAGCCGCTAAAAAGAAATGTATTGAAACCCCTTTTCTATACTCATTTAACCATTTCACTTACCAAGCCAAATGATTGAGATCAAGTTTCCATTTGCAAGAACTCACCTTATTAGCTTATGCTTAATTGAATGTGAGAGTTGGTTGAGGAGAATTGTTGATTGGTGATCCATAGCTTGTTTTATAATAATGAGTCTCGATAGGCCTTGAGAAGATAGAGTGTAGTAATTGAGACTGCTTTTTCTATAGGTTATGTTTTTCTAGGATGTGGTGTTGAGTGTAAGAAGTGTATCCTATGATTATGAGTTCCCATTTTCAATCTTCTCTCTCTTTTATATTAATGAAATTACATGAGACAAGTAAGAGAATAGTTTGGGGGAGTTAATATCTTATGAATTTGCATGATTTTAGCTATCATTTGATGTATATAATTGATCATTTAGATTAGTATTTAGGCATTATTAGGTTTCATTTTCATTGCATATGTCTTTATTAGGTATTAGAGTACCTTTATGGAGTTTTGGAGGTATTTGAGAGCATTTGTGGGCATGGAGCGACGTACATCACCCGCTGCATTTTTGAGTTATGGGGAAATGCCAAAGCAACCAAACATAGTGGCGTGTGGTAGCCGCTCCACATCAAGCGCTTCTTGGAGCAGGTTGGCACAACGGGTATGGTACCCCGCTCTGGGAACAAAACAAATCCATGAAGCAAACTGCTCAAGTCTTGGAGCGGGTAGCTGGAGCGGAGTATGACACCCGCTCCACATCAAGCGTGTCTTGGAGCGGGTATCTGAAGCGGGGTATGACATCCGTTCCAGTACTTTTCCTTAGTCCTTTTTCATGTTTTGTTGGGCCTGTTCAGACTTCTTGACTGAGCCCATTAGGGTTTTTAAGCACCCTATAAATACTTTTTAGACTCTAATGATGGGACATATTTTCTTTTCTCTCAAAAACACATTGGAAAGTTAAATCCCTGATTAATCTCATCTTTGTTTCTTGAGTAATTTGAGTCTATCTCTTCTTCTAATCATGATTAGTATTATATCCATCATGGATTTAAGATTAAACATGAAGATTAGTGAGTAGACTCTCTTTGAGCTTATGGGTTAGGGTAATTAAGTGATGATTTAGGGTGATTAGTGTTAGATCCTTCTTGTCCTATGCTTATTACTTATTCCAATGCTAGATTAGACTTAATCCTTCTAAACTATATCATTAGGTATTTCATGTACACAAGGTGTATGAAAAAATGTCTGAACCAAAGTAATAATGCTTTTTGTTTGCTTAACCCAAGACCCTTTGCTAGGAAAGGCTTAGATGGTTAGTAGACTTCTTCTCAATAAATGCTTGATTGATTTAGACCAATGACCATTTGTGTTTAGAGATTGATAACAAATGAGCTTTTACATTGACCAAATACTAGCTTAGGATTGTGTCTAGACCTATAGGATATGAATGATTGCTTGAAACCTCACCCTAGATAGTAACTTGATCACCTAAAGTTAATGTTCAAAAACGCGGCCGCTTTGGCCGATTCCTCACCCGAAAATCGCTCAGTGGAGCTTCACTGCCACGATTTCGGTATAATTTCTTCAAAACTCGGCTTAGAAAAAAAAGATTTATATTTTGGCGATTTCTTGATTGAAAATCAGTGTAATTTTCATACATAAGTTGTAGTAGCAAACTAATTTGAGTTTAATTGAAGAAAATAACATAAAATATGGTGTTTTAGGCTGTAAAATATGAAAAGTGGCTGCAAATTTAGGTCTGCATAAAGGAGAGTTCTAGAAAGAAGATGAAATAAAATTACGATTTTACCCTTTTATTAATAAAATATAAATAAAACTGTACTATTGGGACTTCGAACTTGGGATTAGACAGAACTACAAGGCAACACTGGCCACTAGGCCACAATACATTCTCTGTTATGTATAATCTAAACAAATACTTCATATGTATTATGTAAAAATATTAAAAATTAAAATAATTAAAAAAAATTACACCCCACGTATACCTCGCTTAATCTCCGATTTTTTTTGGTAACTCGCTAGGCCCGGTATTACCGCCCGACTAGCGCCTAGCGTAATTTCGAACAGACCCTAAAGTCAATACTCTTACCCATAGATTCTCCTATCTCCTTGAAACAAAGCTTTAGTTACTCTTGTTTACTTACATTGATAGTTACGTGTTACCTTATAAAACAATTCTCTTGATTGCATTTAGATTTAACAATGTCTTGCATTTTCTTTATTCATTAGCACTCAGAACTGGATTGACATCTAAAATACTACATTGATTTGCTCTAAGGCTTAAAAACCCTTATCATTCTTAAACAATAATTTATACTCAGTTTGACTCAAAAATACTTAATAAAGACTTCTGTTTACAATCGCTGACCATGCCTAAACCAAAAGATTCTATGTACAAAATTCATACATAAAAACCAGCCATAAAGAAAATCGTAAATGATAAAAAAATAAAAGACAATGAGCTGAGTAGAACAATTGTTATATTTTATTAAAATGAAACCAAACAAAGAACACTATTATTGAAATAAAAATCAAGCAAGGTTCGTCATTCAAATGAAAACCAAACAAAAAGCAACATTATTAAGTGAAATGAAAACTAAATCTTCTAACTTCAAACTCCAAAGTCCAGACCTCACTTTTCAAAACCATGAGCCTCAAACTCTGACAAAAGAAAACATAGTAAGTCAAATTACAATAATACACAAACGTTAAGCCCTTTATCGAAAAAAATACACAAACGTTAACTACGAAATAGAAGTTTAGGAAACACATAAATGATAAAGGAGTAAAAGAAAACATATCTTTCTCTAGCTTATCAAGCAGTTCAACATTAGCTAGGATTTGTTCATTGTGAAGATATTTTCACCAAGCTTGATGTCAGCATGCATCCATTGCTTACTTACAAATAACAACTTCTATCATGTAGTGATTTAAACACTTCTCTGTGATTCTAATATCCTGCCATTTGTGCTAAAAACACTTTCTGATATCAATGATGAAACTTGCATAGCAAGGAGATCCCTGAAAATTTCTGCAAGAACCAGATACTTGATTTTGTACACATTCCACCATGAAAGAAGGTCAAACTCGAGTCCCATTATGAGCTTAAGAGTCTCAACTGCTTCCTTCAAGTAAACTTCAAGCTCATCTCTTGTGTCTTCACTTTTCTCAGCAACAAGTTCCTTGTACAGAACATCCATCCTTTCATAACCAAAATCCTCACTACCAGTTCCATCATGTCCATTGCTTGCTTCTGAGACTCTGGACCAGGAACATTAGACGGTTGAGATGACTGTGATGCTTGTCCAAATACCCTCTAAAACACATGTTGTACTCTTTGAACATGCATGTGAGAATATCACCCACTGATTTTACCTTATCCTTAGCCTAAAGCTATCTTTCCCATACAGTTTCTCGAAACATAGCTTTGTGAAATTCATCTTCTTCCTTGGATCAAAGACTGTCGCAAGGATCAACATCTTGTTTACACCCTTCATACCATCCCAATACTTCAGAAACTTCTTCAACATTTATGATGCTTTCAACTTCAAGTCAGAGTACCTAACACCATCATTAACCCCAGTCTCTTAACTGAGGTTCTTAGCTTTGGTTAAAAGACGTTCTTATCTTTTCTTAGATTTTAACTAAGAAAGATTAAGAACCATATAAGAGCCGTCTCTTACCCAAAAAGTGTTAAGAAAATGTCAAATCATGAGCTAAGAACTCCCGGCTAAGAGACCGGGGTTAATGATGCCCTAAGCTACTAGATAAACCAGTGAGATACCTCTTAACTGTCACTATCTCACCATAGCATTGGTATGCGTTGACCTTAGATGAGGCAGAGAAAACTAAGGTGTTGTTGTAAAATATGATTAAAAACCTAATAAGCTTATCAACCGCATTCCAGTCCCTAGTAGTAGGTGGTCCACACTTCTTAACCCCATTATCTACTTCTAAAAAGTAGTCACTGTACAACTTATCTCCAGCTTCCATCCATCAAATGCTACTTAAACTGTAATGTTCTAGATAGCATAAGAAAAGTTGAATTCCACCTAGTCTTTATATCCAGAGGCAAGCTACCACGAGTCATCGTCCCAGTTGTGACTCTCTGATCAAATGCATTTAACCTACTGGTAGAAGACCCAACATACTGAACATCATTCCTGATAGCTAATACATTCACGCCTAAATCACTCAACCCCTCCTTAGCAATCAAGTTTATAATATGAGAAGAACACCTCATGTGTAAATAATTCCCATCTAAGACCAAAGCATCGAGAGAAACTAAGCTACAGGCAGTATGAAACCTCATCAGAGCAGAGTTATTAGCAGTTGCATTATCTACTGTGATGCAGAACATTTTTTCAATTCCCCAGTCTGCTAAACATTCTAAAAGAATATTAGCAATTGTCTGACCTTTGTGATCCACAACATACTTGAAGCCAATGATTACTTCTTAAATTTACACAATGAGTCAATGAAATGTGTAGTTATGACCATGTAACTTGCATCTGGTAGCCAAGAAAACCATGAACCAGTGAGTAAAAGTGTTTAATAATTTTATATAACCAAGAACATCATAAATAAAACACATTACCTATCACGTGAGAAATCCGAATATCAGTTGTAAGTGAGACTCTTTGTTTACTTGTGAAGAGCAAATTCTTCAATGATGTTTTTTTTCATCACAAACATCTCCACAATGTCTCTGGTTGCAGTCCTTCTTGAGTGAAGCTTGTACATGTTAACCTTGCAAGTGAATACATTATAAGAGTACACAAAACTATATGACTTTAAAACGTAAATTAAAATGGCAGAGTTATACAAGTTCTTACCTTTCTGCAGAAGTGTTTCCAATCAGTACTTTCAATGAATGAAAATGGCAACTCTACTAACACCACCAACTCATTACAGGCTTCTCTGAAAACCGGCTCAGAAACTTTAGATGACTTCAGATTACCTCCATTGTTGATTTTTTGTTGACCCTTCTTCTGACTAATTAACCATGTCTGATGCTCTTTCTAGATATTCAGATGCTTGTCAGGTTTGAAGTTCCTAACTTGGATGCAAATGAGAAAATCTTCTAGCAATGGTGACAGATGCACTTGTTACGGCTCTTTTTGGTTCTGGTGTAATTCTTCCACACATTAGACCTTGGCACAATCAGCTTCTTCACCTTGTTTGCCTGAGATGTCTTCAGGTGTTGCATTTGCATCAGTACTCTTCCCATGATTTTTAGTATTGTGGGACTCTTGATCTTCATATTGCGTTTCCACATCCATTGGCTGTTAACCACTCTGTTGGTTTTTGGAAGATGAAGATGCCATCTGCAAAAGAGGAAAATAAAGCATTAGAAACAATATAAGAATCATTCATCATACGTTAAAAGCATTCTATAGCACAAGAGCATCACAATAACTAATTTAAATCACACGCTTCATGTCAATTTGATATAAGCAGGAAGTACAACTTGATTCTAAACTCAACTAATATCATATGCTTCATGTCATAACAATCAACAGACATTTTAAGTTCAAGAATCATATCAGTTCGAAAAATTTATAAAACGTTTTAACAATGAGCTTCCTGATATTATATATTATCAGGTAAGATGCTCTACTGAACTCCACAATAATCATTGAAACATGTAAAATGCATGATATCATTGTTGCCAATGCTATTTAAAAAATTACAAGTGACCAAGTAGACATATAATGATGGAACTAGCAAACTTTATTCCATCCCTGGCCTAGATTACAGAAGAATTATTCATCCTCAAAACAAAACAAAAGACAATATCAGACAACGGAAGAAAACACTAGCTATAAACATTAAAACTTGTGATAATCAGACACAAAAGTGATAATAAAAAAACAGAAGACTATTTGTAACTTCGAAAAAAACATCAGACAATCCAAAAATGAAATCATAAGAGTTAACCCAAAAATCCCAACATCTTACCCCAACACAAAACCCAAACTGAAAAAGAAACTCCTTATACATCACACATGCATCCAGTACTCATGGAAGAAAATTGAGTACCTCAGATTGATTACTTTTAGACTGAGAAGGCAGATTGGTTTTATCAGTTTTCAAAAATCGCAGAGACATTTATAGGAGCTACAGATTAGGGTTAAAACGAAGATGGGAATCAATGAGAATATTTGAGAATCGTGATAAGGAAAAGATTTTGAAAATAATATTACGGGAGTATAGATTTGGAAAGTTTTGGTTGTGATTTTTGCAGAGAATCTCGGTGTATGGCTTTGCAGAGAATGAAGTGCAAAGGGGATTAGGGCTGGGAAAAAATCGGGTTTCGGGTGTAACCAATCGGGTATTGTCGGGTTTTCACCCAAACCGAACCGACACCCATTGTACCTTAATTTCTAACCCAACCGGTTATTTATGAGGATCCAAAACCGAACCGAACCGGTTTTATCGGACCGGGTTCAGTTCGGGTTTCCGGATTCTGATAATTTGCCCTGGCCTAACAAAAACTTACATGAATTTTTGGATCAAAGACTCAGACAAAAATAAAGAGGAGAAACTAAATTCATAAACTGAAAAAGTAAAAGAAATCTGAAGTTCTTGTACCTTACCCACATGCCATTGCAGTGAATGGGTTAATCATGGTCAACAATCTCCAAAATATAATTAATCTCTGCATGGATCATCTGGTCATTGTGGAAGTCGAGGAAATTATTGATCTTCGAAAAGAGAAACTTCACTTCTGAAGAAACCATCACAAAAGCTATCTCTGATGCAAGAGATTGGACGATGGCTCAACCGTCCCCCAATCTTACGAGATTGACACCTCTGCTCCGATCTGTTACAAACCCTAGAAGATCCAATCTTCCTAATTTTTTCACCGATGCGGCTTAGAACTCATCATCGCGCATTGCAGGACTAGGGTGGATTATATAGGTTTGTGGTGCGTCTTCACAACATTCAGCGATAGTGACTTCGGTCTCATCGTCTCTGATGGCAGAAGCCTTGGCAGTTAAATCAGCCATAACCTTTGCCCTATCTCAACGGCTCGATTAGATTTTAATACTCTCGGACTCTCAACTGCTTATCAATACCATCAACAGGAAGGAGATGAAGCTGGAGACTTATGGAGTATTAAATGATATCTACAACCTATCTACCTCTTTTAACGCTATTGTTTTTCAGTTCATCCCAAGGTCAGCAAAGGTTTTGGCTGATCAAGTTGCAAAACAGGCTCTTTGGGCCTCAAACCTTGTTTAAGTTTTTTCAATGAAATTATGGTTGCACAAAAAAAATTAAACAGATAGATACTTTCCGTTGGATATCGTAATATCACAATTTTTCATATAAAAATAAGGAATTAAAATACGAAAGGTCATTTGTTGAAGGTTGAAATTTATTAGGTTCTCAAGATATAAGCTGAAATCCCACCATTCTAGAATCCCTTGAAGAGATGTGAAGATTCTCCTAAGATCCCAAAACTTGCGTTCCTCTTCACTTTCTGGTGCAGCCACCATTGGACCAGATGAACCAGCTGCACAAGAAGAAGAAGAACCTGATTGGACAAGTGAAGAAGAGGAGCTGGATCAGAATGCAACTCTAGTTGATTCTGAACTTGCTAATCAAACTGGAGACTTAACTTGGCAGGGCAAACACACTGATCAGGAGAAACCTCAAGTGAAACAGCCTCAGCAAGAAGATGAACGAAGAGGCCTGAATCTAGACGCATTGAACTTTGCACATGGATCAATCACAAGCTCAAAGGCCAAACCTCTGAGGCAAGCTCTTCTGTGCCTTATGGCTGACGTGAACCAAGAGGAAGAGACAACCAAGATTCCAAACAAACCAGCTTGTTGGTTTAATGTGATAATTATTTGTTTTCATTTTGAACCAAGTAAACCAAAGACAATTAGATTTAGGATTTCAATTTGGTTTTGGTTTTAAATTCGATTTGTTAGGATTAAGATTAGATTAAACCAGCTTGATTTAGGATTAGGTTAGTTTATGTGGGAGGGGAAGTTATCTATTTATGCCACAGCTGAAAGGCAAAAACACTTATGCAATTAATCTAACTTTCAGCAATCTGCTTGTGTCGTCTCTTGGTTTTTCTGTTCAGCATCAAGAACATTGAAATCACTTAAGGAGAGGAATCTCCTCGTGAACCCATCATAGACAATACAGGGTGATCTTGTGTCTTTGAGTAGCAAAACTTCTCTGAAACCGCTCCATAGTTCCAGAGTGAAGTCCATCGTCCAACCTGAGTGCTAGTAGCCTCTGGACAACCTCCTTTCCACCCTCCCTTAAGTGATCTAGGACTCACAGCCTATCCTAGGCAGTTCCAAGTGGTATCAGAGCCATTTGAAGGTTAGGGTTTGCGTGTTTCATTAGATCTATCATTCTATCACTATTTAAAACCATCAAACACTTCTTTTATTTATCTATATGTTGTAAACTGAACCGTTAAACCCCTGAATCAAAAATAAAATAAAAAGAATTGTGGTCTAAGATCTAAAAACAGAAAGAGATTGGCCAACTTAAAGCTGAAGAGAAATCCAGCTTGGGTGGTAAAGCGGTTTGGTGCCAAAAATCTTGCAATCTCTCTATCTTTTGGCCACATAGGAGCTAGTTCCGATCCTTAGGAGATAGATATTTGTTCCTTAACTGAACTTGTGAGAAAGCAAAGACTTGGCAGAAACTGAGTGAGAGAGGGTTTGTTTCTTATGCATAACGTTTGTTAAGTGTTACAGGGAAGTTATGGCAGGGAGCGATCAGGAAGAAGTAGACCAGGCTGTGGTCAGGAAGATTAACCTCAACCAACTCCAATTTGAGGTCATGATTGCTGAGATCACTCGCAGAATTCAGAGATGAGTCTGCTGAATATGAAACTCTAAATTTTGATTGAACAAAAATTTTAGGAACCAGAGAGGTCATCTGGACCACTCTTTTAGGAAGCCCATTTCATGTTTTATAAAGCTGGTCTTCAAATCAACGCACAAAATTATCATTTAAAAAAGTATTCTGAGTGAGAACTACATGTGTACACACGTGGACACTTTCAGGAGTGAGGAAATTATCCTATTATATTATAGATTATCAATTTTGCTAGCAAACTAGACTATTTAAAAGCTATTAACAATGTAAGTATCAGTCCACTGTCCATTATCCATAGCTGAAAACCGTTTAAGCTCGTGTTTTAAATAGCTCCACAACCCACAACCATATGTGGACTGGACTTCCACAACCCACAACCATATGCATAACACTTTAAAAAAAAAAATTAAGGATACAAATGTTCCAAAAGTTAACATATATTTTTTGAAATATTTTATTTTAGATTTATAGTCATATAAAATTCCTAATATATCATGTTAATTTAGTGTCTTTCCAAAAATTATGCCTTAGTTACTGCATATATAACATATTAGCATTAGAAATATCTCTGTGATCTTTGATAAATATGTTAAGTCCACAATCACATCATTACTAGGTGTTTGCCCGAGATTTTGTGGGTAGTTATATTATATGAAGAAATATATATATTATGTTTACACTGTTATAATTTTTTGAATACTAATTAGATATTTTAAAATATTAATTTTTAATTTAAATAGTTGGATAGTAAAAAATTTCAGTATATTTTTTTAAAAGATCCGTGAGATTTAAAATAGTGCACCAATATAAACCTTAGTCATTAAAAATATTTCTCTTAAAGAAAAGAAATATTATAACTATTTCAGATGATTGGTTGTAGAACTACTTTATATTTTATTTTAACACGTGAAAACCGGAAATAATCTAGCGTTCAGAAGAAGAAGAAAAAAGAGTGTTTTTTTGTGTAGTTCCAATAGAACCAATAATATGATCGGATACTTTTATCATGGATCTTTTGTAAACGTTTTGGTCTGGGCTTTAAAAACATAAAAAATTTAATAATTCCTTACCTAAAAATCTAATTCTTTTATATAAGCATAGCTAACCATTAGATTTATTTCTACAAAAAAAATCAAAGTATTTTATTTAATTATATAAAATAATTGATTAGAAATAAAGAAACTGATAAAACATATAAATTATTTCTCTAATTCTAAAACTAGTTACCATAAATCATTATTTGTAATATCACTTAAATTATTTGATAGTTTGTTGTAATTAGTTCATTGGTTGTCTTTTATTCTTATATCGGAATAAAATAAATAATTAATAAAAATAAACAAAAATATTTTCAAAAACTTAACCTATTAACGTACATAAGCAAAAGTCAGTTAAGTAATTTCTCAATGAATATATAGTGAGATTTATATCTTTAAGGCTAAGGATAAAATTGATTAAGGTAAATATGAAAACATGTATTAGGAAAATGGTAGTTTAAGAAATTTCTCTCATAAATTTGTCAAATCAAAAAATCAAACTTTTTCACTCATTTTTTTTTTGGTGTTTACCATAAAAATCAAATGGGTGAAGCAAACAAATTCTTCTTTAAATTATCTACGATCATCATACTATTTTATCAAACACTAATTCACTGACCACAAATATGTTTTTATTAAACTAAGCATAGTTTAGATAACTTTCAAAAGTATTATTTTCATTTATTTTAAATTACTTAAAACATACACATTCTAAATAAATCTGCTAACTAATAAGAAAAAAATAATGTAATGTCATTATTTTAGGCATATATACTTAATATTAATGTGAGATCCAATGTTTCATTAAAATAAAATGTTTGTATTTGTATAAAATTTGTTAAAATTTTATTATCGTACATTTTAAGAGTTTATATACTGCAAAATATATATCTCATTATATTTTCCATATTTGTCTTTAACAATTGTAGAACTAATCATTTTTATTGATTTTCCTTACTCAATTTATCTTAACGTTTAAAAAACACATAAAACTCATTAGTTCATATTTATAGTAACAAAAAATTTCATGTGTCGCAACACACAAATAAAAATTAAATACATAAGAATATAAAAGATTCAATAAACATATTTTATTATTATTCCCTCCTGTTTTTTATTTATGTCTCATTTATTTTTTCCTATTAAAAAAAGCCTGCCAATTTTACTATAACTAAAGCTATATGAATTATATTAATAGAGTATTAGCTCTAGGAAAAGCCTGGAAAAAAACTTTGATTAATATAATTTTAAATAAATTACCATATAATAATATTTTTAATGAGTTACCATAAGATATAATTTTAAATGAGTTACCATTTAATTTTTATGTATTAAAATATAAAAATATTTATAACATTTCTAAAAGTGATAACTTATCTCTGATAACACATTGTCATTGGAAAATGATTGAAAATTTTAAAATTAATTTGACTGTTTTGAATTCTTGTGACACATTTTCAAATATATATATATATATATATATATATATATATATATATATATATATAGTGAACGAATGAGTTTAATTAATATTATATGGTTTAGATTAAATTGTTTTCTGAAATCTATGATTTATTGAATTTACTACTAATATAAATTATGTTAATTCATCTATATTTAATATGTTTAAATGTATTTTTGAAACATAGATTAGATTAAGTAATTATAGGATTAATTTTTAAAGTTTTAATTAATTAAATAAATAAATATTAGACAATCAAATTATAACAATTAATTGAAGAGCTCTTCTATGAGCGACTCATCATCATAAATCACTTAAGTAATTCTCAATTAATATATAGAAGGATATGGTTTGGATTTATTAGTTTTTGAAATCTATGATTTGTTGTATTTACTACTAATATAAATTATGTTACTTCATCTATATTTAATTAGTTAATTCTAGGTTTATTTGTTTCTAAAAACTTTAATTAAATCAATAAAAAAAATTATCAATCAATTAAATTATAACAATTAATTAGAGAGGTCTTCTGTGAGCGACACCTCATTACAAAACACTTAAGTGATTTCTCAATTAATACATAGGATGATATGGTTTAGATTAATTAGTTTATGAAATCTATGATTGTATTTACTATTAATATAAATTATATTACTTCATCTATATTTAATTAGGTATTTTTAGGTTTAGTTTCTTTTATAATACTTTAATTAAATAGATTAAAATATAAAAAATCATCAATCAACTATAACAATTAATTGGAAAGCTCTCCTATGAGCGACATGTTAGCATAAATAACTTAAGTGACTTCTCAATTAATATATATGGATATTTTATATTGTTGTTAAGGAAAAGACGTAGCAAAATTAACTATTTTGACCATACTATTGATTAATCGCATAATCCAAAGTTTATGTTTCTAAACACACAATCAATTTTATGGCGTAGCCATAAGTAATATACTCATGCCTTCAACTTATAAGTAAACCCAAATTCAGTAATACAAACCATTATTCCTCTCTAGCAAAAAAATGCTTTCTGCGCTTATTATCTTTCAGTTTCCTTTCGTATATTTTAACTCAAAAAAATAGTAGGTGTCATAAACTTTGTTGACAGTTATATAACAAATATATTTTATAAATCATTTAACTTTGCGTAGGGCACGGATCTCTACCTAGTTTAGATTAATATTTAGACATCATTAGGTTGAATTTACATGCATATGTCTATATTATGTGTTGGAGTACCCTGTTGGAGTCTTTGGAGGTGCTTGGAGCCATTTTGGATCACAAGGAGTGAGGATTGATCATTGGGCAAGTTGAGACAAGGTAGAATATCAGAGCGGGTATCTCAGAGCGGATTGTGTGCCCAGCTGAAGTTGGAGCATGGTTCAGACTGGGTGTTTAAAGTGGTTAGTTGCACCCGCTGGAGACATGACAAGATCATTCGACTTCAATCCATGAAGCAAGTATCATAGCGGTTGTTTGAGGCTGGCTAAAATAGTTGATGTACATGGACTAAGCTTCAGAGCGGACGTGTGCAGCGGGATACCTACACCGCTCTACAACTCGAGCATGAACCACATCAGAATTCAAGTACCCGAGCAGTTATTGGTAGCAGCTTGGAGTATCCGATGTACTTTGTGGAGAGCACTAGAGGGGGCTTCTGGAGCGACGTTTCTAACCAGATCCAGCAAAGGGAACAGACTACAAAGATGACAAGTGCTAGAGTGGGTGTATGAACGGAGAGCCCAACCCGCTGTAGAGCCTCTGAACATTGGAGTGGGTCTAGAGAGTGACCTAGCGTACCTCCTCCCACACTTTTAGCTGGTTGAATTTTATGTCTTTTGTGGGTTTACTCAGGTTTGTTGAGTGGGTCCATTAGTTTTTAGGAAACCTATAAATACTCTTTTAGGCAAAAAAAAAACCTACATCAGTCTTGTTTTCTCTCAAAAAATATTGCTACATTGGTGAAAGTTGAATCTTTAGTAATCTAATATTTCTTTCTTGAGTACTATTAATTTATTTCATCTTTTTAACATGATCTGATTTGAATCTATCATGGGTTTAAGGTTAATCATGAAGATCAGTGAGTAAACACTTTTTGGATTCATGAGTTAGGATGATTAGAGTGGTTGAGTGAAGATCTAGAGGTTTAGTGTTAGATCTACATGTTTCCTTGGTAATTAATCTTGATCTCTCTATACATTTAGAAATTTTATGTCTGGAAGGTGTTTGATGGAAATGACATGAAATATCTGAACCAACTCCACTTTAAGCTTGAATAACCAAATGGACTTGATGATAGAATTGTTAGATGGTTATTTGGCTTAATTTAAATGTTTGAGTGTATTAAACCAAAGGGATTTTGATGTTAATGCATAACAACATGGGAATTATTATCCTAGGAAAGAACATGTCAATAATTGTAATATAGATATAAGGAAGCCTATTGATTAATAACTTGCCACTTTAGATTGGACCTTCATCATTTGAAATCAAATGCATATTACCCATAACTCATATTTCTCTTATTGATTGAATGTTTTAGTTATTTGTCTTGTTTAGTTCTTGTTTACTTGTTTCTCATCATCACTACACTAATAGCACTTAGGTTAAGTACTTGATTTTCAGTCTCACTGCTTGAAAGAACTTAAGATTGGATTGACATATTTATACTACTTTGATCATAGGTCTAATAAATTAATCCTTATCAAGTTTGGTGTCGTTGCCAGGTGTAAGTTGAATTTGACTAATACTATATCTTCATCTCTATTCGAATGACATGTGCATGAACTTGAGGAGTAGATGACCAACAGGCATTGTTCCAAGAGTTGATAATATCAGAGCTTTTGAAAGAGCGTTAGCAAGAAAGTGAAGAGAAAAAGAATGACATGCGCATTTGGATAAATTGGGGTTAGAGATGGACGATAATCAGAATCAGGCTCAACAAAAAGGTTTCAATGGAGCTGATATCCATGGAGACAATGCTCAAGTAGTTCTACTAAGAGCTGCTCAAGGGGGCAATGGCCAAGGAGCTGCAAACCTTAGGCCACAGCCAGGGCCGTGCCTGACCTTTACTAGGTTAGAAACATAAAAAAAAATTTTGGCCCTTTAGTTATTTTAATATAAATTTTGTTAACCTAAAATAAGTGATAAAAACAAAAATAATATAGAAAATGGTAATAGGCTGGTTCGAACTCGTTACCTCATGATTTATTTAAGCACACGCAACCACTGAACCAATGACGATTTTTGAATAATTGGCCCCTAAATAATATTTATTCTAACGGGCCCCGAAGCAAATGCTTGATCTGCTTCTTATCAGGCACGGCCCTGGCCACAGCACCCTCCATGGAATGCTAGGGTCATGGTACTTCTGATAAGCCTAATATCAACGGGAATATGATGTGTATTAGAGCACATACTGTGGAGAACAACAATTTTGAGATCAAGTCAATCTTGATTAACATGATCCAAAGCAACAAGTATCATGATCTTGCTTTGGAGGATCCTCTAGACCACTTGGATAACTTTGACTGGTACTGTGGAACGGTGAAGATAAATAGCATCTCTGAAGATGCATTCAAACTGAGGTTGTTTCCGTACACTTTGGAAACAAGACACATACATGGGAGAAGAGCCTCCCATAAGAATATATAACTACATGGGAGGAGTGCAGTAGAGCCTTCCAAACAAATTTTTTTTTCTACTTTGAGTATTAGTAAGTAGACCTCTCTTTTATAATTTATGGCTTGTTGGGAAAGCATTCATTAGCTTCTTTCGTATAGTGAGAAGAGAAAAAAATGAGATAGCATAGGGAAACCGAGAAAGTACTAATTGTTGATAAGTGTGTGCTCATGGCTCCTATCATAAGTACATATGATCCGAGTACATTATAAACCAAACTTTCCCAATGGATTATCTTTCTATCTTGTTTTTCCCAGTAGTCTTCCCCTTGGATGTAGTCTGTAATCTCTAAGTAAATGGAGGTAAAAAGAGAAGAAGGCAAAGTATAGGGAAAACAAAACAAGAACAGTATGCGCACAAATACACATTAATTTCAAAAGTGCGTTTATATCTCAGATAGGCGCTCGGCGTGATCACACCGCCACGATTTTGGTCAGATCCGCTCAACTAATCGGTCAATGCCTAATCGGTCAAAGATCTGATTAATCACTTAAAGACCAGATTGAAACCAATTTAGACCGTATAAAGTTTGGACTTATTGTCAACATATTTAGGCCCTACATGAAGCCCATATGACTGACAACAATAGATAAACATATCTACCTATTTATCAGATGCTATCGTGCTTTCTCCCACTCTATTTAGCCGATTTTGGACAAAGTAAGTAGTTCTTTTTTATTTTATTTTTTCTTTAAAACGCATTAGTAAAGACAAAAGTTTATAATGTTGTATGGCAGAATCAAAATCTCTACCTTTGAGATGTATAAGTGCCTCAGAAACCACTGCACCAAGCGACCTTTCCGTATAGTATCACATATATTAATATATCTGTATATTTATAATTAATTAATTTAAAAATTAATCCCTAATTAATTCCCGATTATTTTCCGATTAATCGGATAGGCGCTAGTCCCAACCCGACCGCCCAACTAGCGCCTAGCGAGTTCTTGACCATGGGTTTATATATATATATATATATATATATATATATATATATATATATATATATATATATATATATATATATATATACACTTTTGAAATTCAATTTTTACAATTGTAGAGAGTCCAAAACATCAATACAATTAAAACAAAATCTCTTTTATGAATTTACCCTTGAGTTTCCCTGGAACATTACTTCTTATGACATTATAATTATGAGTAAAAATGAATCATTCAGTAAGGGTAAAATCGTATAGAAGAAATAAAAAACCAACTAAATTAATACAAACTAAATTTTATACACCCTACTATCTCGCCAAATATCATTTAGTTAACCCACTTAAATATAAAATATACTCCCTCCGTTTTTTTATATAAGTAGTTTTAGTTAAAAGTACAAATATTAAGAAAAGGTTATTATTATTTTAAAGTAACATTTGAGATATTAAATTAAGTATAATTAAACCAATCATAAATAAGTCAGTATTATTTGATTGGACATACTATAGTCAATAAATATAAAAGTTACCTAGATATTTAAAAACTACTTATATTTCAATACAACAAATATGGGTATTGTTAGCAGACGATTTGCGCTATATTATCATTAATATAGCGTTTTCATAAATGCTATGTTTGCCCCCGCTATAATAGAGTGACAGTATATGATAGCGTTTTTTCAGGCGCTATAGTAGAGTAACATATAATAGCATATTTACGGTGTTTTATATTTATTAATAATACATAAAAGGTGTTATATGAAAATTTTTAATAGTGGATTTAGTCTGCCATAAATAATTATTTTGTAGCTATATGTTCTTGCTGTGATTACATTTGTAGTAGCACCTTTTTAGTGCAATTTTATTTTGTTTAGTAGCACCTTTTTATTGCAATATGATTATGTTTAGCAGCACTACTATAGTGCTGTATATATATGAGTTGTAGCTTATAGTATGGGCCATCACTGATCTTTCCATAACTTCAATTTATACGCTATTCTGATAATGAGGTTGCTCTTTTGATTCCTATAAACCGTTGCAATTAGACAACATAAAGATGCAATGAAGCTGAAATTGTATTCCATAGAGAAAATATATTATCCCACACAACATTCTCGTCCTAATTCCAAGGGACTTACACTTCAAAGTTTAAAATACAAGACTAAGAACACAAGTCTCATTTTAAAGCAACAAAGGTAGATGATACAGTGCTTACTCCACATCAAATGATGACAACTTTGTCTTCAAGCCATGCTATAGTGGTACCAATAGCATCCTCCATAATCTCAATTTCAGAATTATGCCTCCAAAGCTTGGCATCATTCACCTTCACTACATCAACCCACACACGGACTGCATTATTACCCGATGGAACGAAATGCACTAACTGGTCTGGGTTGTTTGAAGACCAGCGTCCTTCTGCAACAACCCTCTTCTGACCGGTAATGTCCATTAGTCTGCACTTCTCGCCCTCCTTAACAATCCGTTGCGGAGAACACTGCTGTATAGTATAAGTGATATGTAAGTTTAGCAAATGTATCACTTGTAGCTATCATAATTAACCTCTTCAGTAAAGTGATATACTTGAGAGGAACCTGAAGGAGTTTGTGAACGTGGTTTTGAAATCTTAAGAGGAGCTGCTGGAGTGAGTTCTTGTGACTGCATACGAGGAGATGTTGTATGTGGTGCCTCAGAACTTAAATCATCAAATACAATTATGTTGACTGGCCATGCTACAAACGACTTCAAAGAGTCCTGAAGATTTGAGAGTTTCTCTGTTGGCCACCAAAGAAATGTCTCAGATTCATAAACCACATCCACAAATACTTTAATGGCATTTGGTCCAAGAGGAAGGCCATTCAACAAACTTTTGGGATCACGAGTCTGCCAACGGCCTTCGGCAACAAGTTCTTCAGCATTTGAGAGCCAATGAAGAAGTTTGCATTTGTTCATCGAAGTTGTGTTTGGGCTCTATAAAACAAATAAAACAAATACAAAGCATTAAACTGAAGCAAATAAAAACATATAAGTTAAATCAATCAGATGAGGCGTACCTTTGGCGGAATATCTTCTGGTTCTAACTCTTTCTCAATATCAACAACACAATCCTGAGGCCACGCAATAGTTTGTCCTACAGCTTGACCAATACTAAACATATTCGGAGCAGGTCTCCAAAAGAATGCATCTTCTTCAAAGGCCGTCTCAACCAACACTTCCACTGAATTAGGACCCAACGGTACATTGTTGACGAAGTCCATGTGATCAGAAGACAGAATACGGCCCTCAGAAACTTTGTGTTCAGCGCCAGACCAATCAAACACAATACACCTAGCCTGTGTATTTTGGTTTACACTCTAGCAAGATCAATGAAATTAAGTAACAGTTAGAATCTATATACTTTCACTAACAAATAAGATACTAATCTCATTATAGAGTAACTTACTCTTGGTGCTGAATTTTCACCCACTTCTGAGTCTTGACGCTGTAAATTGACATAATCAAACGTTAACATTTTACATTTACCATGAAAACAATGACAATCTCAAATGGATAGACACTTACATGACTCTTTAGTTTCTCAAGAGCCTCTTGTAATTCATGAACCGGCTGCTGCAACTGAACTTGGGTCTGTTGCATTTGACTCACATACTTGCTCTTCACCTGGAAACGCGCAAGTTTTCTCATACTCATTCCTCTACCCATTGCCTGCAAGCATCCAGGATTGTTAGGTCCCAAGATCTGAGCAAGAGTATCATCTTTTGGGTGTGACGATGATGATGATGGAGCATCAGATTGAATTAACTCATTTGCTTTTTCCTGGTAAATGTTGGAGTTATATTTATATAGTTAGATTATTACGATAGTCACAGATGAGAGGAACATAAAACACGTCTTACAATCTTTGCAGCAGCATCTGTGTTTACAGGTGTCCCATCCTTTTTAGTTCGTGACTTGACCCACACATTCAGCCTTGTGACTTCATCTGAGCTATTTTTTTCTAAACAATGATATAAAAATATTAAACATAACGAAAGCATTCATTTAACTGGTATCCAGAATTTAAAAAAAAAACGTAATATACTTACTAAATCTTCTGCCAATCTAACCATTCCTCTACGGCTACATGTGTGAGGAATCTCCTTACTCTTTCTTTCCTTGTATGTATCACTAACAGCCTATTTGCAAGTATTAGGCTAAAATGAATGTGAATAGACAAAGTAATAACCAGTAAATACCTTAAACTCAGTACTAGTCTTCTGTTTGACAAATTTCCTCCACTCTGTCGTAGAAATATTGTTTGGTCGTAGACTCATTCTTTTTGTGTTGTTCTGAGCATTCCTAATCTGTTTAACCAGCCGTGACTTAGAGGCCCTCCATAAACATTCCATCTGCTTCATAACCGCAGCTTTCTCGTATTCTCCATCTAGTTCAAACCGTATCTACAGTTCTGTAAAAAGATAAGAGTACTTATAGCAAATCCATTGTGTTAAAAGAAAAGAGTAAAAGTTAAGAGTAAAAGATAAGAGTACCTTAACAGATTTCCATAGAACTGTCTTCAGGTCCTCACCAATTTTTATCCAGTCATCAATCAAAACAGGAACATGTTCCCTTACCAAGGGACCTAAATAGGAAGACAACTTAACTGATCCTTCTCCACACGGTTTGCCCAATTCTGTATTCTCTACTTTTATTCGTGCATTAGGATCCTTGGCAATATCTTTCATCTTCGTTGGTCCTCTATGTTTCTTTGGCTGTGGCTAAACCGTATATGTAGCCTCTTCCTGTTCAGCCACTTGTTCTGCAGTCTCCTTACCTTGCTGCGTTTCCTCAACCGGTGTGTCTTGCTGCGTTTCCTCAACCGGTGTCTTCATGCTGCGTTTCCTCAACCGGTGTGTCTTCATGATGTAGGGTGCCAATGAATTCAAGCTCATCATCTCTTACAAGTGTCTTCCTTTTCTTTGAACCCTTTTTTCCCTTAACCATTGTAATCCCACTATAAAACTCAAAATAAATTAAAATATAAACTCAAAGACAAATATACTAAGTGGTAACATAAAAGCCAGGAAACCAATAAAACAAAAAGGATTCAAAGCATATAAACGTATCAGTCAAACTCTTATATCATGCCAACTCAATAAAACTAAAAGGTCTCTACGCCAAATCAACATAAATTCCTTCACAATCATGTCTGACATTTTGAGTCTCATCCAAAAGGCCTTCTAAATTCATGTCAATATCCGAAGGTAATGGTCCAGCGTCTGCATATCCATCTTCCACATTCTCATCACTGTATCTCCTAGATGGACCTTTCAACACTACATACCAACTGGATTCATCACTTTCCCTCAAGTAAAATATTTGCCTCCCTTGAGAGGCTAAAATGAAAGGATCCTTTGCAAATGATATTTGGCTCTGATTCATATTAACCAACGTGAACCCATCTTCTACTTTCACACCGTTACCTTTAACCGCCCACTCACACCGGAATAATGTAACGTAGAAGACATTGTAGTCCAGTAAGACAATATCAACTACCCTGCCATAATATGACACGACATCTACCACTTGTGTTGTGTCCCTTGCACTAGATCTACACATTGCTGTTGCCTCGTAGTAAACCCCACTATTCTGACTTAGCGTATGCACTGATTTTGTGTGAAACCGCAGACCATTCACAATGTACCCAGTATAAGATCTAGCTATACTACGTGGACCATAAGCCAACCATCTAAGTGTTTCCTCGTTATCTTCTGAGTCAAGAGGTATCTAATAATTATTAAAAAATGTCAGATACTATATTAATTAATCAAATAACTTGGACAAATATAGTAAAACATACTTGTTGCTTTAGCCATGCTGCGAATTTTTGTGTGTGCATATTCCATAAATAAGTTGCATCGCGTCTGCACCTAACATCTGAGTCTTGTAGATGCTGTAAATGAGCACTTCCATATGAAACAACAACAACAAAAAATACTTCAGAAAACAATTATTATATGGAATGAATAACATAGAATGCATTGATTAAAACTTACTCAACGTAAGGATCTACCATAGCCGTGTTCTGGATAACAGCCAGATGGGCTATCTTTTTATCTGTATCACTGAGAGTGAATGAGGTGCCAGCTGATATAGGACGACCTTCTAGTATTGAGTGGCTCTCATATTCAGTGTTTCTGTCCTCTTTTTCTTCCACATTTGTTGTTGTCTTTAAAAGAGAAGAGCAGAACTTCATGCATTCTTCTGCAAGATAAGACTCAGCTATACATCCCTCTGGTCTTGTTGGGTTTCGAACATAATCTTTCAATACTTTCATGTACCTGAGAGTGAATGAACATAAAATATATAAAAAGACTTCCAATTAGAATATGAAGATAACACTAAAATAAAATAAGATCCGACAGTACCTCTCAAATGGATACATCCAGCGGAAGTGGACGGGACCACCTAGTCGGGCTTCTTTTCCTATATGCACACACAAGTGCACCATGATGTCAAAAAAACTAGGCGGCCAAAATCTTTCAAACATGCATATAGTCTCCACAATTTCAGTTTCCATTAACTGGAGTTGTTCCATATCAATCACTTGTTGGCAGAGAAGGTTGAAGAAAGCACATAAGCGGAATATGGCTATCCTAGGTTCCTTAGGTAGTAAACCTCTTACAGCTACTGGTAGCATTTGTTGCATCAGAACATGGTAATCATGAGATTTGAGTCCCATCACTTTACACTCGTCTAATGAGACACAAGAAGATATGTTCGAACAATACCCATCCGGACCTTTAAAGTCAAAAATCCTCTTACAGAAGGTTTTCTTCTATGACTTTGACAAAGACCATGGACCTGCGGGGAGTAAAGTCTTTATACCATCCTTTGAATTGCCACAATGTAACAGTGTCGAATTTACCATGAGCTTTTGGATGCAAATCCTTCCGGATACCAAGGATTTCGAGATCTCTCCTAGCCTTTATACCATCCTTTGAATTGCCACAATGTAATAGTGTCGCAATCATGCTTGCAGCCACATTTCTCTCGATGTGCATAACGTCCAAATTGTGCCTAATAGGGAGATCCTTGTCAAGTCAAAGAATAAAAAGGGAGAAATCAGAACAAAGTATACACAATTGATCATAGCATAAACTATATAAGTTTTGACAGTGTAAACATACCTCCCAATAAGGCAAAGTGAAGAATATAGATCTTTTCTTCCATCTGGATAACTCCTCTTCGTCTGTTTCACCTAAGTCTTCTACTTCTTCATCAGATGCACTGTGAACGTCTTCATTATCAGATTGGATTTCTTCATGCACAGCTCTAGATCTCTTTTTCCTGGTCTCTTTTTTATTACCAAAGTCATTCTTATAATTTTTCAGTAGTAAGGACACATTCCTTCCCATCAGTATCCTTCCCTTGATTCCATGCTCTGTTTTCCCATCAGACCAACTCTTCTTTCCTCGAAAACTATGTGATGGAGCTAAGCTTTTCCGGTGGCACATGTATACATGCTTCCTACTATGACTCAGCCACAAACTATCTGTGTGCTTTCCACATATAGGACAGCCCATTTTGACTTTGACTTTACAACCAGCAAGATTTCCATATGCTGGGAAGTCACTAATACTCCAAAGAAGCATTCCCCTTAACGTAAATGTTGTTTTACTAAATGCATCGTAAGTTAACTCGCCTTTAGACCACAAATGATTTAAATCTTCTATTAGCGGTTCTAAGTATACATCTATACTATTACCAGGTTGATGTGGTCCAGGAATCAGCAAACTGAGCATGATGTTCTCCTCCTTCATACACAAGTCAGGAGCCATGTTGTAATTAACCAGCAGCACAGGCCAACAACTGCATCGGCTGTTCTTCATGTTGAATGGGTTAAATCCATCAGTAGAGAGTCCAAGTCGCAAGTTCCTCTGCTCAGCTGCGAAGTCAGGATACTTTTCATTCATTGATCTCCACGTCACAGAGTCTACCGGATGACACATTTTCCCATCACTGCTCTGGTTACTTGAATGCCATCTAATCCATGGCTACTTTCTCTGATTTTAACATCCTTTTAAGATGAGGTATCACTGGAAAGTACCTCAAAACCTTCTGCGGAACAACCTTCTTTACTTCACCAGTGTGCATGTTGGTCTTCCATCTCGAGGCCTTGCATTTTGGGCATGTCTCAACCTTCTTCAGCTTCTTTCTGAATAAGCAGCAGTCATTCACACAAGCATGGATCTTCTGATATCCCATATCAAACAACTTCAGAAACTTCTTGACGTCATAAGTTGATGTGTGCAACACATTTTCTTTAGGCAACATTTTGGACAGTTCTTCCAATAAATCATCAAAGCTCTTGTCTGACCAGCCATTCTGAGTCTTTATCCTAAACAGCAAAACTATTGCTGATAGCTTGCAATGATTCACACACGTTGGATACAATGGCATTTCAGCTTCTGCAAGTTTTGCTAAAAAACTCATCTTCTTTCCTATCCTCAACCTCAGCAGCCTTGCATAACTCTGAACCTTTTCTACCCAAATCCTCATCTAAACACTGAGCAGCTTCGTATAAACCCATAATCTCAGCATTCCACACTTTATCTTTACCTTCAAATACAGAAACCGAGTCACCTTCTCCATGGTGAAACCATTCAGTAGTTGTCTTGTAAGTCTCGTCCATTCCATTTATAACTAGATGAGAGACAACCTCGTTGCATGTATGGCGTTCTAAATTGCGGCATCCGGCGCAAGGACATTTATCTTCCCATTAACTGCTAATTTAGTACTAACAGCGTTAACAAAACTCCGAGCACCCCTCTCGTATGAAGAATCAGCTGTTGAGTTCATGTAAATCAAAGGAAAAAAATTCAGTAAACAAAACAATGGTTCAAACGCATTATCTTAACAATTTTAATGATTGTACATACCTGCATAAATCAACCCAAGCCTTGTCCAACATTGATGTTACAATCCTAGTTATGTCGATTGCCACAGTTCAAGTAAGTTTACATGATTAAAGCAGCAATGAGGACAAGTTATACATCATTGTTGAAAACGTATTTTGTACAATCAATCACAGAGACATTGAAGCTACTAAAGGCTACAGAAGGCGAATAAAGCAATAGATGAGTCTAACCTTTTCGGTTGATTATGTTGTACTTGTGAATCCTTGCTACGATATATCAGAACACACACCTGTTACCAATAATCTGTAATTATTGTCCAAATACAACAACCCACGATACCAAGGGTAAGAAGAAACAAAAAAACAAAGATTTTATATTCAATTAAACTGCAAGACCTTATAAATCGAGGATTGAAATCGATGTTGAGGAGTGTTGGTGCGAATTGAGAGAGTGAGAGAGAGAAGCCGAGCAATGGAGTCAACGGAGATGGCGATAAATCTCGACTAAAGATGGAGAAGACGCAGTCGGCGGAGCTCGCTAAGTATGTTCTTCTTTTTTTCTTAATTTTTTTTTTTGTTTTAGTGCTATAGAAAATAATGGTTTTGGTCTTAGACCGCGAAACACCTTTATTTTTTTTCTAAGAGTTGGCGCTTGATGAAAAAAGTTGGCGGATTAGCGTGCTTTTATTTGCCGTTTAATGATTTTTGGCCATAGCATTATTTATACGCTATAATTATGTTTACCAAACTGAATTTTAACATTTCATAGCAGTTACGAAAAGTGTGCTATTGTAATCTGCTATCAAGACACATATTTGTTGTAGTGTTTTGAAACAAAAACATTTCTCTAAAACTACTTCTAAAAAAAATGGAAGGAGTATATATTTTCAAATACAACAACAAAACTCATCGTAGGGTCATTCCCATAACTTCGATCATTCATTCTAATACATAAGACATGCTATTATGCTAATATTTTCTTTCTGCAAAGAGAAGAAACATACTGAGTTTGCATTTAATTACGATCATTCTCTTGACTTCACTAGAAATTAAAGTATAATTTGTTACTGTCACTAAAGACACCTGTAGAAACATTATTTGGATTTTTTGTACAAACAAATTTGTATAACAAAACAAATAAGATTATTCTACATGGAAATGAACGACTATATGTTTGTACGCGTATATGTATATAGTGAAGCACCAAAGTTCCTGATGGAAACTCACACGAAAGGAAACCTAAAGAAACATCATTTAGTTTTTTTTTTTTGACATCAATCGGCTGATCTAATACTCAAACAACTTGAGGTGGTCTGAGAATCCAGACCAAAATAGAACAACCACTGTACACAAGCTTACGGTAAAAAGACCTAGCTGTCTTAGCTAGAGAATCAGAAACGATGTTCTGTATTCTAGGAACATAAAAAATCTTGAATTCAGGAAAGCAGATCTTCAGTGTCTCCAGTTTTTCCAGTTCTGTTGAGAAGTTAGGCCATGCATGAGGATTCCTGAGCATCTCGATCATCTCCTTGCAATCAGTTTCAAAGCTCTGACATGGCGAATGTTGAAGCATATTCTTCATTGCCCACCGCAGTGCTTCCAACTCTGAATGCAACGCCGATTCCACTCGATCAAAATTACGCAGCCCTATTAACTTACTATTTCCGGAATTATCATTCAACACCCATCCACAACCACTGAAAGCATTTGTGGAAGTCCAAGATCCATCCACCATGCATATATTACCCAAACTTAAGGTCTGGTCTTCATCTATTCCGTTCTCAATGGATACCGGAATTTCCTGCTGATTTGCTTGGAACCATGCTTGGCATTCACTTTCTGCATAGCGCGCTACCTCCAATGGGTCCCTGTCAATACCTCCGAATAGCTTGTCATTCCTATACTTCCAAATGTACCAGATTAGCCAAGGATAAGGATCCCTGTCCAGTTCGGGTTCCATTATCGCATTCTTCCTCCAGAATAAATAATCCATATTCGCGTACGTACTTTGTACTGGAAACGGAGCGGGATTGGTAGGCGTAGATGATAGTGCCCAAACTTGTAGTGCAAGTGGGCATTCAAAATTTTCATGAGTGATCGTTTCCTCGGGTGCCCCACAACGAGGAAAATGATTGTCACATCTCATATGTCTATAGTTTAAGATGCTCATAGCAGCTACATGTCATGTTATCAACTTCCACATAAGATGACAAATCTTTTGGGGAGCCCTGACTTTCCAAGCATGTGCTTGGAGTTTAGTGATACTAGGCTCACATACTTCAGATTCCTCTTCCTTCCTCAAGATGTTTTGTGCTACCTAGTATCCAGATTTAACTGTCCAGTCCTTGTATAGCTCCAGCAGTACTTGTCCCGTCGATGCGTTGAACTAATGGCCATACTCTTGATCAATGGTATATCAACTGCCGCAATATAATCTTGTAGTCGCCTATCATCCCAACTCTTCGTTGTTTGATTAATCAAATCGCTCACTCGCATATTCGGATCCAGAACCGGTGCCAAAGGAGTTGCTGGTCTCGCAGGTATAGTAGGAATCTAAGGGTCATCCCACGCCTTAACTTCATATCCTGAGTGGACTTTTTGTCTGATCCCTAATAATAGCAACTCTCTTCCGGCCGATATGCTTGTCCACACATATGATGGACTGCTAGCATTAATTTGACACAAAGGCGTACTCAATCTGTAATATCGGCCTTTGAAAACGCGAGCTACCAGAGAATCCGGGTTCTGCACCAATCTCCATAATTGCTTTGCAAGTAGCACAAGGTTAAACTCACATGAATCAACCTAAAGCCAATTCCGCCTTCTTCTTAGCGTAAGCATAGTTTTTCCCATGTCGACCAATGAATACCTCTCTTTGGCGGATTTGAACTCCACCAAAGCTGTGCAATGGCACTAGCTAAATTCTCACAGATCTCCATTGGGAGAAGGAAGCAAGACATTACATACGTCGGAAGAGCTAGCAGGATTGATTTTATCATAACTTCTTTCCCGCCTTTAGAAAGCCATCTGCCAGTCCATCCATTCACTCTATTTCTCAGCTTGTCCTTGAGGAAAGCAAAGAGCTTACATTTGGATCCACTGATATCCTCTGGTATACCTAAATATGACCCCATTCCTCCTTCATTTTGGATCCCAAGTGTGTCTTTGATCTCTTGCCTCACATACTGGCCGATTCTTTTACCAAAGAGTAAAGAAGACTTATCAAAATTAATGCATTGTCCTGAAGCTTGTCCATATACCTTGACCACTTTCATTACTTCTTCACATTCATGGGGCTCCGCCTTACAGAAAAATAGACTATCATCAGCAAAGAGAAGATGAGACACCGAGGGACATGCACGCATGATGCGTTATCTTTCCTTGGTTCTCTGCGTGATTTAGAAGGCTAACGAGCGCTTCCGTGCACAGAATAAAAATGAAAGGGGACAAAGGATCCCCCTATCGTAGACCTCTCTCCGGGATGATATTTTCTCTTGGTTGTCCATTCATGAGGACCTTGTACTTTACTGATGTTACCTATCTCGTTATCATGGTTATCCAGAGTTCAGAAAATCCCATTTTCCTCATCGTTGCCTCAATGAAGGACCATTCCATCCTATCATATGCCTTGCTCATATCTGTTTTGATAGTCATCCTCTTATTTCGTCCACTCGGTTTTATTCGTAAAGTGTGGAACAACTCTTGAGCTATCATAATGTTGTCAGATATCTGTCTCCCAGCAACAAAGGTTGATTGGGTCTCTGAGATCCTGTCTGGTAGGAACTTTTTTAAACTCTGACATAAGACCTTAGAGATAATCTTGTAACTAACATTACATAAGCTAATAGGGCGTAACTGGCTCATCTGATTTGGCTTATCCACTTTTGGAATGAGACATATGTTGGTATCATTTAGTCCAGATGGCACTGTTCCTTCAAAAAGGAATTGATTAACCATAAGAGTTAAATCATCCTTTACAATATCCTAGAATTTCTGGTTAAATAGCGCCGTCATTCCATCTGGTCCTGGAGCTTTCTCTGGGTGCATCGCGAACAGAGCCAATTTAACCTCCCATTCTGTGACCGGAGCTGTTAAAGTCTCATTATCTGTTAAGATAATTGTGGTTGATACTTCAGAGAGTGCCTCCTCTATTTCCTCAGGGTTGGACGATTGAAAGATGTGTCTAAAGTAATTTGTAGCAATGGCTACCAATCCTTCCTCATCCTCCACCATATTTCCATCTTCATCCAGTAATTGGGTAATCCTATTCCTTGCTCTCCTTTGCTTTGTAAGGGTGTGAAAAAATTTAGTATTCCTATCCCCTTCTCTCAGCCAGAAAATCCTACACTTCTGCTTCCAGAATATCTCCTCCGCCTTAAGAGCATCGGATAGTTCCTTAATAGCTGCCGCAATCTCCTCAGTAGTGGCATCATCATTTAAAGATAAACGATCTACCTTTTCTTTGAGCTCCTCCACTGTTTTCTCTGAATTCAGATTATGCTGCTTTTTCCATTCACTTAATGCTCGGCGGCAACTCACAATATGCTCCATTATACTTGCGTCTGGTGGAAGGTCTGGTGACTTTCATCCCTCAAGTATAATTTGCCTAAGCTCATCGTTATCCAATCATCTCTTATCAAATTTGAAATTTCTTGTTCTCCTCGGTTTCTTTTCTATAATATCAGCTAGTATCGGATGATGATCAGAACCCCAGAGTCTCATATACTTCACTTTGGAATGAGGAAATTTCTCATGCCAGTCCTCATTCCCAACAGCCCTATCAAGACGGCATCTGACTGTCGTCCTCCCTGCTCTATTTCCAACCCAAGATAGCATGTTTCCTATGAAAGGAAACTCCAGCATACCACAATCATTTAACATTTGCCTAAAGGGAAGAAAGGAGCTATCAGGGCGTTGTCTGCCTCCTTCCTTCTCTACATGACAAGTAATTTCATTGAAATCTCCTATCATGAACCAAGGTCTAGTTCTTGTTGTTGAGAAGCGCGTAAGACATTCCGAAACTAAATCTCTTCTCTCTAATACAGGAAACAATAGTAGAAATTGGACGATATAAATAATCACTCATCGTATATTCGTATATAACTGAGCAAACAAGAAGTTAACTATACCAATGAAAACCAACCCTTAACCCTATACAACAAAGTAAAAAACCCTATACTAATGTATGATAATAATAATAATATATATTTGAATAAATTAATATTATTATATAACATCACTTTCGTTTTTTATTTGTTAACAAATGCAAGATAATCTTCAAATTATATGTACTTTAATAGGGCCACAAGATTTTGGAAATATCAAGATCCATATCAAATTCAAACAATAGCTCTACATACACGGAAATTGCAGTTAAATATGTAACAACTAAAAATTCAAACTATATTATCCAGTGTTTGAAATCAGACCCGGACAACTTACCGATTGACTGGGTTATTGTATCGATCGCCGATGAACTATTGAAAAATATGAGAAATATTTTATGTTTTAAAAAAAAAATTGAAAATAATATAACTTTATTTTTATTTTCATTTTACATACAAAATATACAAAAAGGAAATGCAGACAAATTAACAATTTTTGTAACAAGTTAAGAATAATGACATTAATATAAATATATCAATCCTTAAATCCTTAAGCATTTAAATGTCTAATGTGAATAAAAAAATAAAGTTTAAATGCAAAATAAATTAAAAGTAAAGCATAAAGTTGTAATAAGTTATCGATAACAAAAATAAACTAATACTAAATAACATCAACTAATTTTGTAAGTATATTAAAGTATATATGAAATTTTTTCAGTGAATTGTTTTTCAAAATCCAACTATTGATTGTTCAAATTATCATATTTATTTATTTTTACAACTAAAATCTTAGATTTAATGAATATATCAAAATGAGAATAAAATAGAAATCATTTAAATAGTAATAGTCAAACAATGATTATGAAAATAAATTTTAATAATAATTGAAAACACATTAATTATGTGTTAATTTTTAAAACCATATTTTCAAGTTCACCTGGTCACCGGCTTTATCGGATTTTTGTCGGTTTTACCAAAATTTCTCAAATATGAATTTTAAACCTAACCGGACTTAGCTTCTTCAGCGGGTTACGCTCAGACCGGTTTGACCGGCCGGTTCGATCTGGTTTTCAAAACAGTTTGTGGTCAAAGAATGATAAAACTTGGACCTTGGGCTTCGATTTGCTCTCTACAAATCAAATAATTAAATTGCTATTATTTATAAAATACATTTTGATTATAAAAATATAATTATAAAAAAATATAAATATGATTACCGAAAAAATACAAATATAAAAAGTACATTTTCAAAAAAAAAATAAACAAAAATATGCTCGCCATTTGAAAGGACGGGTCAGAATCTAGTCAATACTATTAAATCACGATCCTTTTTTTAGATTTTCCCTCATCTTTCTCTGAAATATTACTTTTCATACCATTATGCATCATTGCCATTAAAAGGGGATCATTCACTTTAATGAAATTTTTATGTTTTCTAAAATTACCCTTAATGATATGAACAATTTTTTATTTTTATTAATGGCAATATAATCTTTTGGTTTTTGGGCTTATAAACAATATAATAGTGAGTTTAATTAATGGGCTAAATTTACCTTCCAATTATTTATGAAGTTTCTTTCAAAAATAAACACATCAGTCTGAATTGGTGTAGTTAGAGATGAAAATTTTGATATTGGCCAGCGGGTTGAAAAATTTAAGTTGCGGATGGTGGTCAATTTTATTTTACGTGGGATGGGTACGGGTTGTCCTACTTTCAATTGCGGGCACCCCGTAATCTACAAAAAACAAAAAAAATTAAGTTTATTTTTCAAAATATACTAAATTTCGTTAAAAATAATTATATATTTTTTAAAAAAATAAAAAATGTAATTTAAAATAAACTATTTAATATTATTTTTAAAAAATAAAAAATTATTTTTATTATTTAATAATTATCCGCGGGTCTCGCAGATTACCCGCAAAATTAAGTGGGAGGGATGCAGATAAAATATATTTTTTTTACAGGTCAGGAGGGTTAGACGGGGCGAGTTTGACCCGCTTCCCAACACCCAACGTATTTAATTGATATTATTTTTCTAAAATAAAATTACACAGTTACATACATTACATTTATGTAAATATTGATGATAACAATAAATTAAAATCTGCATTAATTTTTAAAGTTATATTAGATAATGACATTTTATATCATCAAAGCAAAAGATTTTGTAGATAAAATAACAAAAATGGTATCCGCGCTTAAAAAGCACGGATAAAAAATCTAGTTTACCTAATATTTACAAATTCATTAAGAGTAACATGGGAAACAGAAAAACACCAACGAAACTACTATATAGACCACGATTTGGAATATATCGCCATGGAAACAAAACAATACAATAACTCTTATTATTATTTTTCTAATAATAACCTATCATAACATATATGTTTTCCTTTCTTTATCTCCCCCATCCGATTCATTATCGTGAGAGGATGACAGACAACTCATCACCCTTTACCTCTGCAATGAAAATATGTAATGAAATTAATAATATGGCAAATAATAAAACGAAATCCACCAAGCAAAACCTAAAGTTATCATTTCATATTGTCAAACAGAAGCAAAATAAGTGTACAAGGCGACAACAAATAAGTGAAGCTATCGATAATGAGTAACCAAAAGTACCAAGGCCACATGAGTTGTCTTACCTATGAAATTTTGTTTTTTTATGTACGTGAAATAAGCTTATAAGAAAATGTCTTATATACTAAAGCCTCCTAACGAAATGGAACAAATCCATTCACACTAAATATATCATCTCTTTTATAACAAACAGAACTCCGATAATCATGTGCCCATATTCACCAACCCTCAAAAAAGGGACAATTGTTTTTAAAATAGATATATGCCATAACTTCTTTGTAAACAACACTTCTCCGATAATCATGTGCACATATTCACTAAACAAATTTTGTAACCGACTTTGGATTTTACTCAAAAAAAATGTTAGCAAAAATCAATACTCATATTGGCATATTCTCCAGATATACTTTTACAAATATTTTTTTTGAAAATAAGTTGCAATATCGAATTTTTCTTTTTGAATGAATGTTAAATTTTATTCATCAAAAAAGTCTTTATACAAACTAGTGCTTACTTGCTGCTCAAGGAGCTAAACAAAAACTCAAAACTTCAAAGGAAACCTATTACATTCTAGTTGAAAACCAATACTGCAGCAACCTCTCCATCCCTTTTACATTCTTGCTCCTTATAAGACTAAATTTGTTTCGGATTCCTTTATCAATAACCTTCTTGAGGACCTCAATCGGAAGCAGCTTATCCCCATGTTTTAGTTTGTTCCTCTCACGCCAGATCGCGTAAAGGACAGCCTGAAAAGCGTACCTTAAGAAAAGAAGGCTCAACTTATCTCTAGACTTATCCACAATCAACCTCATTATCTCTGGCCAAACATTTGTGTAAGAGTTTCAGAGAATACCTTTAACTGAACTCTCCCAGACTTGAGAAGTATAAGAACAAGCAAAGAAAAGATGGTCTCTTGATTCCAAGCCGTTCTTACACAACACCCGAGTAGTATCCGCTCCAATGCACCATTTGGCTACTCTATCCATTGTCGACAATCGATTCAGAGCAGAAAGCCAAGCTACAAAAGCAAATTTAGGCGTAGCATGAGTAAACCAGATACCACAAGCCCACTCACATTTAGGATTAGAATCTCTCAACAGACCCCAAGTCTCACTAGTCTTGAACAGGTCCTTATACCCCGACATTCCTTTCCATAAACAAACATCCATATTATCAACATTGAGCTTATCTTTAATACTCAGCAAATCTTTTTCAATATCATTTAGCTCTCCTCTACGGTGAGTTCTCCTTCTCCGTGGGTTCAAAATCGCCTCCTAAACTGTGGCACCATTACTAACACCCAAATCAATTGTACCTCTAACCCCCAGAATGTCAAAAAGAACACCTCTCTCCATCCACTTATCGTACCAAAATGAAGTGTGTCTTCCATTACCCAATTATTTTTTAAAGAAAAGTTTAGCTACTTCTCTCAGCTTTAATAGTTTACGCCACATCCAAGAGCCATTTTGAGTTTTATGACTGACCTCCCAAAAGCTTTTACCCTTCAGCAGACTGTCCTTGATCCATCTCCCCCATAACGAATCTTCAGACAACATTCTCCAGACCAACTTAAGCCCATTGACTTTATTAACATCTCTGAGATTTCTAATTCCCAAACCTCCTTCTTCCCTAACTCTACTAATCTCAGACCACGCCACCTTAGTACCAGTTGATTTCAAAAGCGGCCCTGACCAGAGAAAAGCAGAGCAAATTTGCTCCACCTCCTTAATGCAAGCTCTAGGAAGACGGAATCCAGAAGACCAAAAGTTGATTATACTCATAATAACTGACTTGATCAACATCAGTCTACCAGCATACGAGAGATGCCTACACGTCCAAGAAGCAATTTTCCTTCTGATATTCTCCAAGAGAGGTGCAGTCTTGTTTCCTCATTGCTTTAGTCAGTAGAGGAAGGCCTAAATAGCGAACAGGAAGCTCCCCCACTGCGAAAGGAAAGTTTGTCAGGATACTACTTCTTCCTGCTTCCGAAACCCCAGCCATAAAGATAGTTGATTTCTCTAAACTGATTCTCAGACCTGACCAGCTTTCAAAAACATCAAAAACCGAAAGAGCACCTTCAATAGAATTCTTTGAGCCTTCTACAAATACCATTAAGTCGTCAGCAAAGCAGAGGTGCGTTAGAGAGAGGTTATGACAGCCAGGATGAAGTTTGAACTTCCCATCAGACAATGCTTTATCTATCTTCCTAGATAAAACATTCATACAGAGCACAAAGATATACAGAGAAAGAGAACATCCCTGACGAAGGCCTCTTGAACTCTGCAAATATCCAGAAAGATCCCCATTCACTTGAACCGAGAAAGAGGGGCTTGTAATGCAAAGCTTGATCCAGTGAATAAATTTCTCCGGGAAATCCAAAGCACTCAGAACCTGCAGGACAAAACTCCACTGCACCGAGTCGAAGGCCTTGGAGATGTCTATCTTCATAACGCATCTCGGAGAGACTGAGTTCTTATGATAACCTTTGACCAGCTCAGAAGCAAGTAGTACATTCTCCATCAGTAACCTACCTCTTACAAAAGCAGACTGGTTCTCCGAAATAATTCTTGGAAGAATCTGCTTCAATCTATTAGCCAAAAGCTTAGACACCACCTTATAAACCACGTTGCAGCAAGCAATGGGACGATAGTCTCTCATTTCCAAGGAGTTTATCTTCTTAGGGATCAGGGCCAGTATTGTGGAATTGATTCCTTTTGGTAAGAAGCCAAATCGAAATACTGATTGCACAGCAACAATGAAATCATGCGCAATCACCGACCAAGAAGTTTTACAGAACTCACTGGTGAAGCCATCGGGGCCAGGGGATTTATTATTTGGCATAGCAAAAACCACTTTATGGATTTCTTCACTCGTAACCTCAGCCTCAAGAAGTCTTCATTCCTCAGGTGTACAACCAAGAGAGAGAATAGACTTTAGCACGCTCACTGAAGTACCAGAATAAGCTTCAGGAATATGATTTAGGAAATCGGAGAAGAAGTTCACAGCTTCATTCTTGATCTCCTCATGAGTAGTAACCACTCTACCATCCGAACAGTGAATCTTCCTTATCATATTCTGAGCTTGCCTCGACTTTATATCTCTGTGATAGGTCTTATTGTTTTGGTCACCTTTATCCAACCAATGTAACTTAGCTCGTTGTTTCAAGAACTCTTCTTCTAAGGTAGCAGCATTAAGCCATTTACCATAAGCATCCGACTCTTCTTGAACAGCATTATCAGTTGGATTAGCTAATGTAGTTCTTTGCTTCACACATAGATCCTCAAAGGCTTCTTTCGCTTTCTTGGATAAATTCCCCAGCCTACTCCTTCCCATTTCATGAATCAACGGCTTTAGCCCTTTTAGCTTTTTTGAAAACCTGAATAAAGCCGAGGTGGAGTGATACAGACGACCAGAAGAATACCAGTAATCTTGTACCATAGGAAGGAAAGAAGGCAAGTTACCTATCACGTTTACAAACTTAAACGGTTTCTTTAACTTTTCACCTTGTGGGAAAAGGTGAATTTTACACCTCAGGTGGTCAGAGCAACCTCCAGGCTCAAACACAGAATAAGCATTGTTGAATCTCTGAACACCAGCCCTGTCCAGCTTTTTGCAGATGACCCCTTCATCACTTTTATTACACCAAGTGTACATAGGCCCTTGATAAGCCATGTCAGTAAGCTGACAATGAAGCACCATTGATTGGAAATCTCTCTTACCACCTGGAACTCTCCCAGTATTTTCAAACCGAGAACTCTCTCCACCTTCTAAGATCTCGTTAAAGTCTCCCATGATCATCCAAGCTTTGTTTTTAAATCTTTGGGAGTCATGATGAATAACAAGATCCTCCCATAACAATCTTCTCTCCTCTGCCTGGTTACAAGCGTACACACAAGTGCAATAAAACTCCTCCTCATCTTGTAACTCAACCATACATGTAACGATTTGGTCAGATTTAAATACTGGAGTCAACCTGGCCGAATCTCTCCATAAACACCAAATTCTTCCACCTCTACTATTCTCATAATTTGTGATCGCAGACCAATCTCTAAACCGCGAACTCAAAATCTTTTCTGCCTTCCTCTCCTTAACCCTTGTTTCCAAAATACATCCAAATTTCATATCTTTATTACTAATCCAGTCACTTACTACTGAATGCTTCAAAGTTTTGTTAAAACCTCGCACATTCCAGAAGAAGCTAGCCATGATTAAGTTTTACGACGAGAAGACGTTTTACTCATAGGAAAATCCTGAGCTATGGCCTTCTGACTTCTCCTCCCACCCTTTTTTGTTATACCTTTACCTTTCAACTCCAAAACATCCTCTTCCACCTGATCTTCAACTGAAACAACATCTGCTTCCGTCTCAATACCCTGATCATCTTCATGTTCTGATAAAGAGATTTCTCCCTCCTCCGGATCTTCCACACTCAGAATTGAATACTTTGATGCCGATATCAGAATCTCAGTGTCTATCTGCGGAGATTTCAACTGAGCTCTACCAATTCTATCTTGTGAAACCGGAGACCAATCGTAGCCTTTCTCTTCCATCTCCGTTCCAGCTATCTCCTTCTTGTTAATATGTTCCAAAGTAACCACTTTCTCCTTATCTTTTGAAACCACATCCTTCTCCTTCAATACTACATCCAGAGCATCATCCTTTATAGTTTTCTCAGTTACCTCTTTTTCCTTTGACGTCTCCCCCCTCTTGTTTTCCTATCACTTTCATACTTTTCTTAGCACACACCTTCTCTGTATGACCCCATTTCTCACAGAATGAGCATCTCGCTGGAAGCCAAGGATAATAGAAATTAGCCGTGAACTCCACATCTCCCACAGTAAAATCAATCTCCCTGGGCAAAGTTTTCGAAACATCAACATTCACAAAAACCTTAGCTTCTTCAAAATTTGAACACGCTAACGTCTCAGGATGAAGATGCAGTGGTTTACCAACTGTGCTCGTCATGAAACTCAACGCCTCCCACGAATAAAGATGCAAAGGTACCTTTGTCAGATGAACCCACATTGGTATAGCTTCTTCCTCCTGTTTCTCCTCCTCTGTTTTTGGTGACCATTTCTTAACAACCATCGGTACCCCAGCTATGTTCCACATCCTCCTTTTAATTATCTTCTCACAAGCTTTTTGATTTGTAACCTTAAACCTCATCGTTGTCGCGTTAACATCATATACCTCCACCTTAGAACTCAAATCCCCGTATCTCCAAATCTTATTAACCACCATATGAACTTTTGCTATATGAGGAGCAGTTTCCAGAAACTTACCCACCAAAAAATCCTCCCAGATCGGAGTAGAATCAGCGATAATCTTCTCCGGTATCACCACCTTATGTTTCCCATCCTGCGATCTAACCTCCACGTCGTATTTCCTCAGACTTCTTTTCTCTTGTGCTATCGAAACCCACGAAGGATCTCCTTTCTTCAAACCACCTTCCCCAGTAGAAACAAGCCCCTCCGATCCTCCTGGATCTTCCCCCAGAGGCGAGAAAGACGCCGGCGAAGCCGCCAGAGCCATCGTGAATCCCAAGAAAATGGTCACTCAAAATCGCCGAAAAAATCGCCTTTAGTAAAACGCTGCGTTTTGCCGTGACAACCTTGGTTTTTTGCAATATCGAATTTAACTCCTGCACGTTCTTATTCTTCCTTATATATATTACCATTAATCTTACGATTGAATCATCTCCACATCCATAACCTTGCGGTTAGCGAAAAAAATGAAAACCTTCCAAAAGATATCTTACCTTTCACATTTGAAGCCTCGCAAAAGCGATTGGTGTTTCAAGTCAAAGCAATCCACACCTGGAAGAAATTCAACGCATCCTTTGGTGAATCTCTTGAAATCATCTTTGCTGACGAAAAGGTTATCAAATCATTTCTACTTTTATACTGAATTGCAAGAGAGTTTAATGTTAAATGTAATATGTTTATAACGCAGGGTGATAAAATCTCCGCAACATGTAGACAGAATCAGTTGATTAGTTTGGGAAGTGAATGTTTGATTGGCGAATGGAAGACCATTGAAAACATGTCGGTGACTGCTGCGAAGACCAATTTGCGACCAACCAATCACATGTATAAGATTACATTGATAGGTCAAACAAAAATCTCAAACTGTGAGATCGAGAATGATGACATGTTTCTATCATTGATGGAGTTCGAAACAATAATGGGTGGGAGTTTGAAACCAAATTTATTGTTTGGTAAAAAAATCTATATTTCAATGCTTTTATTATTTTTATATAATTAATTTTACTAATATAGTATTGTTCTTTGGTGTAGATGTTCTTGGGCAAGCAATGAATGTTGGAGATCTACAAAATATATATACGGTGTCAAGATGGTGAGGAAAGAAAGAATTCGGTTTCACCTTGAGGGACATAAAGTTGGATTATTACTATATATATACATGATTTCAGAATATTATTATTTATAATATGAACATTTTCATAGATGGCTAAATTATTTTTCATTCTTTCTTTCAAGTGATCAACGAATTGCATTTTGTCTATGGGGTAAATTTGCTGAGATGCTGGAAACCTATAGTGCAGAAGCATATAAAGGAGTTGTTGTTTGTTTGATAGGATCATTTAAAGGTAATTCTATATTCCAAGTTTATTGTTTACTATTTACCTTTAGAATTCAAATGTTATATTTTTGTAATTAGCCAATCAAACACTCATCAATCAAACACACATCAATCGTTTCACACCTTTCTTTCCTAACTACCATACTCAGTTCCAATCCTACTAACTGGGAATTTAAGTATTTAAAATTTACTTGCAAATATTTTTGCAGAATGTTTCATGTTCCATGACCTTCACATGAATAATGCTATGTGTCTGTAGATTATTTGCACGACCTGCACTTGAATCAATACATTAGTTATTAGTTTAGATTTTATGAATATTAAATATTTGATATTCAATGTAAAGTTTAGAACCTATAAGAACTTATCTTTTCTCAGGGTATGATGTTTTGGTGTTTTGGGTTACAGTCAAATAAATAAAGCTCTGTCTGTACAATCACTTACTGCACGACCAAACCTGAATCGAGTTGTATTAATAAGATTATAAACTGAATTAGAGGTAGCAGTAGACAATTACTAAGTTATAAGATAAATAAATAACCTTATATTCTGAGACTTATCTGTGTACTGGTCGATGCATTAAGTTAACTTTTCATCATGTTCTTCATCATCATACACTGTGTACTTTTTTTTAGGTTAGAGTTGCGTGAATAAAGGCAGATCTTCACTATCTGTCAATGCACGACCTGCACATGAATCGTAAACAAAAATAAGACAATAAACTAGTTTATAGAAGATCTTAGACAGTTAACTAAAGAAAGATAACTCAATAACTTTATAGACGAAGACTTATCTGTGTACTGTTGGTATTTCAGATTCCAGTTTTTTTTAATTGTGAGTGATCATACATGGTCTAATGTATAGAGAAAAATCAAGATAAAAACATCTATTACACAGAGTGAAAATTTATATTTGAGAAAGATATCGTAGATCTACACTTATACAACCATTGTAATATTCTCGGATGAAGTACCAAAAATATATGTTTTTACAGGGTTAGTCATTTGGAATAAAATTTAAAACGAGTAAGATACGGGAGTTATACCTTCGTTTGATCCATTGTTATTGACCATGTTTGACCCCCTTTTTTGTAGATCCAGAAAATTTGAGCGGATGAAATTATATTTCGACATGCAATGTTTCAATGAAAATAGTAAAAAACATTAGATTTCAAGTACGCTTGGACAATAAGATAAATATATATTGAAACTCTTTTTACCTGAACAAATACGATCTTTTGGATACGGGAGTCGGAGCTTGGTTTGTATTCGGAGGTGTTTTTTTACGAGATCCTCTTCAGACATAAAGAAAAACAACAGATTTCTCATCTGAAACAACAGATCTATCATCGGAGAACACATGCAACCTTCTGGAGAATAAAAAAATACTTTTAGTTTCTATGTCATAGATCGGTGAACCAAGAAAGATGAATCTAGATCATCAACAAAAAGGAGATTTGTATCATACCTTCATAGATCGGCATCGATGAAGAAGTTATATTGGATCCGTTTGATTATTTTTTGGAGTGAGCAATGAAGTTTTTTTTTTTTTGAGGAAGAGTGTTCTGGAAAAAGAAAAGGACATCTTCGTCTTTTGTCGGTTTGTCCGTATATAGAAGAGTTGGGCCTGATTATTTTCAATCGGATGAGGTATTTTAAGTCCAACTTACCATTATATTTTGTTTTCAATCCATTTGTAAATTGTTTAATATTTTTGTCAATTTGAACCCTTTTATTTAAAAAAAAAAAATTGATGAACGTTATTTTGTTGTTATGAAAAATTGTTATTTTAAAGAATTTTCTTTTTAAAATTTTCATATTGCATATTCTAAATTATACATAATTGGGCCATGATTTACAAAACCCATTTTTAATTGCATAACAAATTCTAATGTGTAATATTTTTAATTTTGTGTAACATTATTTGTAATATTATGTGTAATAATACTGTTATCGTAATTATATATGAAATAAAATCGTGAAATTTAAATGAAAATTATATAATTTTTAAGTATTTAATTATTATTTGATTAATAAACAAAATTCAAACTATCTTTGTTTTTTTTGTTTAAATACTATTTACGATTAAAATATAAAATTAATGTGTGAAATGGATATGGCATACATGTATATATAGTTCTACAAATTTACTGATTCAATACAATTATTAATTTCTTAGTAACAATTAAAATATATATATATATATATATATATATATATATATATATATATAATTATAAAGAAAAACACATATATGCTTACAAAGATAACTATAATTATATTTATAAATAAAAATAAAAATGTAAAATATTTGAGTAACAAACAAATATATAAAACAAAACATATTCCCGCTCTTTTAGTGGGCGGTTCAAATCTAGTCTTATATAAACAGAAATCAAAACTCCTTTTAACGTGTGATTTTTTTTAATTAGATCTACTTTAAATATTTGATTAAATGTACCATTATAGTAACCTAATAATATCACGAAATCTTAATCGATGATTTTGTTTGTTTACCTTGATGTCACTTTGAAACTATGTCAAAGCTTTGAACTTTTCTCAGATTTTTTGTCTGTCGATTTTTTATCGAAGTCTTGTGAAAGATCAGATGGAAGATTAAAGTTTTGTTTGGTTGGAACTCTATTCAAAGCGTTCTCCTGTGGATCAAAGGTCAGAAAGATGAATTCACAAACTTCAATAAAACGCATCCATGTCTCTCGATGAGAAGATGGAATTTGATTGCAGCAAGGATTTTGTCGTTTGTCCTAAGCCAAACGTGTCAGTTTACTCGCCAACAACGTCGTTCTCCCTCTCAGATTATTTATAAGCATCCTTCTTTTTTCTTCCCTTGTGATTAGAACCAAACATTAACCCTAACTTGGTTTTGATTTCAATTTGTAGTCAAACTGCTGATTTGTGTGATTTTTGGATATCAGGCACATGTCTAATCATATAATTTTGAATCAATATCTTTCTCTGATTTACTTGATGTATTGGTCTGCCTCAAAAGCTTTCCTTCAACTCAATACTCCTTTTCGTTGTGCTTACCTTTCTACAGGAGGATAATGGAACAATATCTCATATGTATCATCATCGCAGTTATCAATCCTCATAGCCAGTAGTCTCTATCTCAAGATCCACAGATATATTAGGTTTTACTAATAATCACTGTCTTACTAATCATCCCGGTGAGTATGCATAGGAGGCATCAGGAAGCGTAACATAACGAAATTAGATATTGTTTATAGATAGCCATTAGAAAAAGTTTTTCATGACGGTGTTATAACAGACCTTAAAGAAACAAAACCACGTTAGTCAGTGCATCAGATTTTCCATTATCAACACAGTTGGAGACGCCGACTTTAAAGAGATAGATGTAGAAGTCTACGTCTTCTAAGAAAAGGAAAAATATATTAATGATTCGTACAGCTGAGAATATGATTTTTTGTGTAAACTGTGTTTTTTTTTTTTGGTGGTATCTTATAGATACTAACCCAGATAGAGAACACTGTTTCACGAGCACAACGGGTGATAAACTTCACGAGATACCATTCAGTTGTATCTATAAGAAAATTGGCAACACAAAACGATATTCAGAAAGATGGATGACTCTTCCTTAAGATAGAACTCATATTTGAGATGGATGACTTTTCCTTCATGATCACTAAAAAAAAACAGTAGAAACAGAAAACAAAATCAAGGACCATAATACTACTCCCTCTGTTTCAATTTAGTTGTTATTTTGGTTTTTTACATACAGATTAATAAAACATTTAATTTTATATATTTTATAGAAAAAATATGATTACCCATACACCTAACCACATTTCAACCAATAAAAATAGAATAATAGATAAAGTTAAATTTTGCATTGAAATTAAAAAAAGACAAGTATTTCTAAAACAAAAAATTTTACTCTACAACGACAATTAAACTGAAACAGAGCGAGTATAAGTTTTGTAATTAGTTGGTAATAGAAAGAAAATCATAATTGACCACACATGAAACAAACTGTATTGGTGGAATAAATCCCCATCAGTTTTTTAATTCATATACTTTTTAAATAAAAATATATATGCAAAATTCTAACAAATCCGTTCAAAAATAAATATATATAAAAAATTCTAACAAATCCGTTCCAAAATATTACAAGTTCATAGTTTTTTTAAAAAAAGATATAAATATTTTCACTAATTTCTTATTTAGTAATGAAATACTATTATACATCAATATATATATATATATATAGTTATTGTTTACAAAAGGAAACATAATGTTTTCCTATTTTATATAATCGTAATATTTCACATTAAATTAAAATTATTATTTTGAACTAAAGATGATTTTCGTATAAGTTGATAAATTAATATATTTTAATTTCATATATGAAATATATAATATTTTGGCAAAGCGGGTTAACATTAGTAAAATACATAATACATGTATTAAAATTAACATATCTTAAACTATATTTACAAATAAACTAAATACAAATAAATTTCAAATATGTTGTTTCATGCATTAATTATTTTAATAATAAAAAAATTCAATAACATAAATATATAATAAAAAGTGACAAATACATTTGACAATTTGAAATAAAAAATAGATTAGACTTAAACAAAAATTATAAAATTATTTTATTTAAAATAGTCACATCAACGTTTACATATATGTTCAATGTTAAAAGTATATACAACTAATAACGTAAAACAAATATTTATTTATATAAAGCTAAAAAAACAAAAACCTGTGCAATTGAAATAGTCACATCAACGTTTAGATATATGTTTAACGCTAAAATATATACCTCTAACAACGTAAAAATAATATTTATGTATATAAACCTGGAAAACAAAACATGCACGGTTGCGCGGGTCGAAATCTAGTTATTATTAAAAGTTTTAAACTAATCACGTAGTCTGATTAAAACTAATGAGATATTTTCAAGCTTTTAATAAACTATTCTATTAAAATAGAAATACAAAATAATACTTACCTATTTTAAATGGTTATTTACATATTTATATTACACTTCATTTATTTATTTTTTCTAGATAACCACTTCATTTATTGTAATCACTTCATTTATTGTCTTGTCTAAATATGAAATCCTGATGAATTCGATTTTGATGTATAGATACCTTAAAATATCCAAAAACTAATCTATATAATAATGATTCACTTTTGAAGCTCCTAAGGCTGTCCACATCAGCAAACTTGCGGGTCCCGCGTCTGTGTTATCAGGAAACAAAAAACGTATAAGATTTTTTAAGATTGAATGTTATCAATGATTAAAGATTTGGCCGAGTGGTTTAAGTTAATGACGAGAAGTTTGTACCGTGAGTGCGCGGGTTCAAAACGCAGTGCTTGCAAGTAATTTTTTTTTCCATTTGGGCTTTTAGGGATACCTAAAAGCTTAGGGAGATTCAGAATAATTTTGTTATGCTGGTTGTTGGGATACAAAATGACTTAAGGACAAGGTTTTGAAAACCGGATCGGACCGGCCGGTCCGACCGGTTGGACCTTAACTCTTTAGGTAAGACGAGTCCGGTCTGATCCAAAACTCGGGATTGATCAAAACCGAAAAACCCGGCTTAAAACCGGAAAAACCGGTGACCCGGTTGAACACTGAAACCCGATTTTACAAAATACAAGAATCTGTTGAAATTTTACGTAATGTTCATTGCAGTTTGCTTCTAAAAGATAGGTGAACTAAAGTTAAAATATAGGGCTGTGAAATTATAAAAGATAACGGTTAAATGTTCACATATCCAGGTTCTCAAAACGAAAGAAATTATATGATTCAATTGATTATGAATCCAGTGATAAAATGGAATTTAGGTAGTGGAAGAAAGTGGAGAAGCTGAACAAGTTTATGATTAACTTAAGAATGCACTTACCTAATAAAACCAAAAAGATAGAAAAGCCTGTGACATCTGAAACCTTGAACTTGAATTATATGTTTCTTTGACCATGCTCGCCATTATTTAACTCATACATTTTAACATTTCCTTTATTAAGTTTTTGATATTTCCAACAGATTTGGTTTTTAAATTTGCCATATTTGCATTAAGTTCTTTATGTAGTCAAGATTCTGTTATTTTTTCAATTTTATGATAATATTTCTAGATATTAGTCATTATACATAATATATATATGATTATATATATAATAAACAAAAACCCGGTTCGACCGGTTGAACCGGTCCGACCAGACACCTAGTAAATATATCGAGTCGGTATCCGGTCCGGTTTTTAAAACATTGCTTAAGGATTTAAAAATTTATGAGACCATCTTAGATACTTTTATAAGAAATGTTATTATGTTCTAACCTCCAATACCATTTCAATTCAGTTATAATCATCAAATAAAATAATAACATATTTTTCAATAATAAATATTTACCCCGAACCATTCAGATCGACCATAAATCTCATATACATCATAATTAAAAAAAATATATATATATATATATATACAACATAATTTCATAAAGAAAATTACACTAATAAACATATGTCCTTTTTGTCTTGTCTCCATTAAATTATTTTTTTACATGAAAGCACTAATAAAGGGAATGCTTGATAAAATCACTACGAAAATAAAATATGAAAATATCAACCCACATGAATTTGATGTTTATTCTCTTATCAGACTAATCAAGTTGTGTGACTTCTAATGTTTCATTCATCACCACTATAGATAAATCAGATAAAAAAATGTTAAAAAAAACATCAAAGTCTCATACACAAAACTACACAACACATCAACAACGTATCCAACCCCCGCGCTTGCGCGGGGACTATGCATCTAGTGTATCCAAAGGTGCGGATAGTTGTACCAAAAATAAATATACTAACTGATTCGGTTCGAGTTAAATCATATAGTAACTAATGTATACAAACTACAAATAATCTAAAAAATAAATAACCAAAAGTAATCATATTATATGATTTGATTCGGGTTAGATTTTGATGTATAACAACTTAATACTCAATTAATTATACAATGACATATCAAATATATAATACTAATTATGAAAACAAAATAATAGTTTATAAAAATATAAAATATTAATAGCCGCACGAGCATGCAGATCAATCTTTAGTTAATAACTTAAACACACACAAAAGTAGTATAATTAACATCTTAGCCACATGACTTCAAACACATTTTAAAATAGAACATGAGAGAGAACATATAGCCTCTCTCAAAATACCCTTACTACCGTAAAGGATACACAACAGCAGTTTTTTTTGTTTCTGAACCAATAAATAAGAAAAACCTAACTTAGAAATCATTAGAAGGAAGTGGTTCATGCCCATTACTACAAATAAAGATAGTGTCATAAACAATAGCTGCGATGGCTGCACCAATAAATGGACCAACCCAGTAGACCCAATGGTTCGTCCAGGCCCCGCTAACCACGGCCGGACCAAATGAAACCGCCGGGTTCATGGATGCCCCGTCGAAAGCACCACCAACGAGAATATTAGCTCCAACGATTAACCCAATCGCCAAAGGAGCAATAATTCCAATATCACCTTTGTTGGGATCCACGGCAGTAGCATAAACCGTGTATACTAATCCAAACGTCATCACAATCTCGAAAACGACTGCGTTCCACGGCGTGACTCCATGGGAAAGCGAAAACGCTGCGGTTTCCATCCCGCCAGTGCTTACCTTGAGCAACATGCAAGCTACGACTGATCCTAGTAATTGAGCGATCCAGTAAAGAATAGCTCTTAACAACGTTATGTTTCCACCGATGAAAGCTCCGAATGTAACAGCCGGGTTTACATGACCGCCTGATGCGTTTGCTCCTACTGAAACCGCCACGAACAACGCAAACGCATGAGACAAAGACGCGGCCACTAGACCGGAAGGTGTAGCTGGACCATCTCCTGTTAGCTTTCCGTAAGCCATACCGGAACCTTGACCCGCAAAAACGAATATAACCATGGAGAAAAACTCGGCGAGAGCCGCTCTGATGGCATCTGGACGGCTAGCTTCTCCTGGCGTTCCAATCGCGATTCTGTTGATAGCCATTGTTACAAAACAAAATGTTTTGCTTTTGTTTTTTTCATTCAGTTTATATAGTTGTAGCGGGGAGTGCCAAGTGTGTGCTGGAGAATCGTTCAAGAGACTGAGACTAGTGTTTTACGGTGGGCCTTATGCTTTGAGATTAATAACTGTGATTATCAATTTGGATTAATTATAATAACTTTAGTTACAATCCCTTATATATTAATTGAAAAACATTTGAAAAATTGTAAACTTAAATTTGTATTAACTAAAAAATAACCTCATCCTAGGTGACACTTCTTTATATTTTCTATTTCAATTAAGAAGGATTCTACAGCACCTTATATAAACTATAGTTTTAAAACAATGTCCGTTGATCTCATATAAGACATATCAAACTAAATCTTCTATATATTATTTCCTCAAATAAAACATATGTGATTAAGATATATATGACTTCTAATGATTTTAAATAATAAAGATTTGTTAACAATCTGTATACTTTATATCATTTTTGAGTAATTTTTACTATTAAAAAAATTAATTAGCTACACTAATCATATAATAAGAAATTATATTTTTTATATGTTGTATTTTGAAATTTTTAAAACGAGTATTAATTACTAAAACTGTTAAAAATCTCACATAAACTTTTATGATCAAGGTCTAATTTTTTTTCTATAATAAACTACAATGATTATAAAATCATATGAATAAACAAATTTATTTTAATAGGTGTTTATGTTCATATATATATATATATCATATCATATCGTATGAATAAATAATTTTACTTTAAACATAATTCTAATTTATAATTTAACTTAATTTTTTAATAAAATTATCTTTTATTCAAAACATAATTTTATGATATTATTAGACAAATAAATAAATTATATTAAATTAGTTTTGAAACTTTATATATTTTAAATGCAAATATTCTACCAACTGCTTCTTAAGAAAGCATTAGGGAATTTGATAATGTTCTACCAATTAAGTCATGTGACACTTTATTTATTTTTCATCACTTGAACACTGAAAAGTAAAATATATATGAACCAGATCCATTAAATTCTAAGTTTTGATCTACAGTTTTAACTACAATTGTGTCTGATCCTATGTATAGATAATTATATAAAAATTCAAAAATTCCAAATACATATAAAAGTTATCATATGTAAATTTTAAATTTATAAATATTAAAATTTTATATTTTAATTACATACATTCACTCTGTGCAGACGCAGTTCTTATCCTAGATTAACTTATTAGAGAGCTTGACCTGTTTTTCTCGCTTTCCATAAATAATCGCAATTAAAGATCACGCACTTTACTGTTTTGTTTTCCTAGTCAGTTTATCATCTCCTCCACATATGACATTATCGACAAGTGAGCTTTGATCTTGGGCTAAGCTGGGCTTCGTCATAGGCCACCTAGAAGAGGATACAAGATTATAATGTTAAATATAAGCCCAATGCCATAAGTGTACTTAGGTTAGTTGCAATTGCTAATAGCGTAATACACATGTATATTTAGGCCCCTAATAATAATAAACGTATTCATATAAGGTTGAGGTGGCTGTGGCTTTAAGGTGTTAAGCTATTTGGCGTTGTTGCATTCTTTGAGTTCCTTATCTTGCGATCTGGTTTGTGCAAGAAGGGATTTCTAAAGTGCTTGAGTAATCTTTTTCTAATTAATAGTGAAGTGTTGTGGGAGACGGTTCCAGGCCGGCTCACTAGCTCACTATCATTAGAGGTTTTAGTGCAAATTTTCTTCTTCTAAGCATGTCAGTTCATATTATTAACAAATTTAGACCCCTAATAATAATATTTGTTCAAAAAGACCCTTAAAAATATAAAAAATTTCTAAATTTTGAGTGGGTTTTGGGGCCATTGAACTGCTTGCCCTTGGTACTTAGCCGGCCGTGGACGGTCCTCATCTGAGATGTAGTGGTAAGATGACATAAATTCGGTAGACTGCGCATCCCTATCAATCCTTGACCTGGATCTAGGAAAAAGCCCACTTGAGATCACAGTCCAAGAAACAAGAGCGGCCCAGCTCACTAAGGAAGTTACGGATATACTGGTTAGTGCAAGATGAGATTTCTAAAGTGCTTGTGTAATATTTTCTAATAGCGAAGTGTTGTGGGAGATGGTTCCCACCCGAGATGTACATGTTAGAAGCCATAAACTCGGTGGACTGCACATCCCTATCAATGCTTGACTCGGTTCTAGGAAAAAATCAACTTGAGATCAAAGTCCAAGAAACAAGATCGGCCTAGCCCACGATGAAAGTTATGGATGTCAAAAGCAATATTATGAGTTTGAGCCCATACCTTTGACAGGCATGCTGACCGGTTAGAGAGGTACGGATGACACAATGATTCACATTAAATGCCTATAGACAAGGCAAGCTGAATTTGCATTGCAGCGAATATATGATCTCATTTTAATAATAATCGAATATGTGATCTCAGACGACGAGCTTTCCTTTTTCTTAATTGGGGCGTCATTTGGCTATAAAAGAAGATCTTTGCTAAACGTGCAAAGGACCAATTTTTTCTCCCGACCAGATATAGAATTCACTTAGCCATCTCAATATTCTTGTAAGAGCGAGTTAGATTCGAACATCGAACTCGCTTCACTTTTGAAATCCACTTTTTACTTTGATTTATTAACTAAAATAGGCATTTGGAAAGATAGAAGCTACATATGCAAACCTAGCAAGTAAGATGACACAAACCAAAAACTTAAACAACCTCATGGAAAATGATGTCTTGACCACAATTATGGAACACCCCCGGCCCTCTAAACTAGTGTCGACAGACGAAAGAACAAAACTCCAAAACATTTATACGACTTTGATGTAAAAGCCAGTGGCGAGCCACCAAGCCAAAACTTCGCAACATCGCCAAGAAAAAAAACAGTTCCCAAGAGGATCTTTATCTGCAACCCTTCAACCGCCGTATGGAGAAAAAAATTCACTGACCAAACCCTTCTGCAACCTGAAATCACAAAGATTTCAGCGATTTGAGAAATATCAAATTTGTGGTACAATTGAAATCCCCTCCCCCCTCCCTCCAAAAAAAAATTAACATAAGGTTAATTTTCTATATCTCTTTATGTATGTAAGTTTACAATTACATACACTAGAGGCATAGCCTCCGCGCAAGCGCGGAACCGGGTACATTTTTGTTGTTAATGTGTTGTGTAATTGTGTGCAAGTCATTTTACATTTGTTTTTCTTTTTAATTTTTCTTTTTCATGTTGTTTATCATGGTGATGAATGGAACATTGGAAATCACACAACTTGAGTAAGGCGATATAATAATGGCTGGCGAATTCACATATACTGATAGTTTCATATTTTGTTTTCGCAATGATTTGCTTTTTCAAAAGCTGAAGTTTATGGGGTTGGTTAGTGTTTACTTAGGCACATTAGAAGTTCTATAAATAAATAATATTGGGATTTGAAAATTTATTAATATATAAGACATTAATTTATCAAACAATTTCTTATTAATTTTATTTTATTTTAAGATATATTTATTCTTATATAAGAAAAATATTTGATTTTATTGTACCGACATTAATTATTATATTTTCATATTTGATATTTATATTAATTTATTATATTAATTCATGTATATTGTATGAAATTTAAATGTAGTTTTAGATATAATATTACTAAGTCTCATAAAAAAAAATATTAAGTGTTGAAAATAAAAATCTAATTCTACTGTGAATATATAAAATAATATAATGATAGGTTCTTATTTATATAAAACATGTATACATACATGTATAAGTCTCAGGCTATTATAGATTTGATGAAGCTTATTGTATATTTTTATTAAAAATATATATTTTATTATTTATTAATTGTATTTTATCTAAAATAAATGACTGTACATATATATAACATGTTAAAACAAATTTTTATTATGATTTTAGATTAGCAATATTTATTCACCAAAATTATTTATCATACATCAAAACAAATTTTGAAGATATGAAAATCAAATATGTATCTACAATTTTTTTTTATAATATAAAATGACAAATACTATTTATATTTGTTTAAATTAACTTTGTGTAAACTTAAATGATTTAAAGTTAAAATCACTATATATATAAGTTGATTGAAAGCCAACACTAGCATTTTCATACTTAGTCATCTATGTTGGTTACAGTGTTCTTCTTTTTCAACTATAACAACTAACGACTTTGAATGTCAAAGCTTACTGAGACCATTGCATTTTTGGTAATTACATAATTTTAGAAAAGTTTATAAATTAATCGTTTGAAAACGTATGGATATGTTTGCTGAAGTTGATCGATGGCGTCCAGCAGTTAAGTACTGACACAACACCAATTATTTGGCTTCCAAAATTATTCTACAAATTTTGAACTCACTCAAAAAGAAATAAAAAATTTCTATCTCTCATATACCAAATTTCACTACATAATAAAGAGCATAACGAAAGATAGAGCATGAGAGATCATTGTGTTTATCAACCAGAGACTAAATCTTTACCACATTACTGTCTCATAAAGAAAAAGGAAGAAAAATATATATGATTTTACATCAATCTCAAGCTTCCAAGATTACTATACAACTAATACTATTCCGAAATAGTAACAATCTTTGTCTATCATTCACTACATAACATAAAAAAAAAAACATTGAAAGATCTTAAAGACGTAAGTTCCATCACTCATACCTGACTTCGAAATCAAGCAGCTGCATACAAAATCATCCCAGCTTTCCTAGCATAAGAAAAAATCCCACACATCAATCACAGGCCCAGTGTCACCAGTGGTCTTAAGCTTATACTCTTTCTCTGTGGTATGATTAACCAAAAACCGATCCCCTACCCTTAACTCCACTGTTGCGACATCCCCCGTCCTAGACTCATCACAAACCCTAACCTCTGAATCCAGCGGATAAATCTCCCAGTCCCCACCGAGTTACTAAAAAAGATCCCCGCGTCACTTTGCGCCACCATCGCCTTCACCCCTGTCCCTCCCAAACACACCGGCGCGATCCTTGACGCTATGCAAGCTATCATTCACTTGTTTTCAAGCAAAATAAGATCCAAAAAACTCATAAGGTCAAGCTCCGTATCCTTGAGTCTCGTAAAAACAATGAACCAAAAAGTGAAAGACCGAAACTTTAACACAAGATCAACCACAAGTTTCTTACTCAATTGCAAGCTGTAATCTCTCAAGTTCGCTCCTCAAAGATTCATTTGTCTGCACTGCAACAACAGAGTCCATGTGAGTAAAAAAGATAAGAAATGTTTATGGTAAAAAGGATCATTTCTTATAGATAATAGATACACATACCACATCACCATTATTTTGAGTAGAACAAAGTATAACTTGATGTTCATCCATAGCAGCACTATATCCATCGTTCATATTTATAGGTTTGTGACGAAGGAAATGGAGACGTCGACATGGAATCTGGATCCAATGTGAATAACAATTATGGCAGAATTAAAACAAATACATTGAACCATAGGGAAGGTGAAGAGATAACGAAAGGGAAGCTAAGAGATGAGTGTATGAATAATGGAGACAGCGAGCTTGAGTTTTGAAAGAAATGATAAGATGGAAGCCTTTACAGAGTGATGATCAAACGCAGAGTGGCCCACAATTTTTATAAAATGCATATGTGGATATTGCAAAGCCCATTAAAAATAGAAAAGATATCAAATAGAAACCTTTTATTGTAACAACCCATCATGTGGCTCACAAGCGCTGCAGCGCATCGACCCCAACCCCTCCCTTATGAGTTCTCACTAACTCCATAATTAGGTTGTTGATGAGACTCGAACCCATGTCCTCACCCTTTAACAACACTCCCACAGGACAAACTGTCACTGTGAGTCTCATATAGCTGCTGACGTGGATCCCCAGAAGACTGATTTCAAGAAAGAAAGAAAGATTTGTCTTATAAAGATAAAACATGTAAGCTGTTAGATTCGAACCCACGCTCTTGCAGACCAAACTCTACACCTTAGACCACTCGACCAAACTGTAATTCGTTGTTCGTAGACATTTTAGCAAGATTATGAACTTTACAAATAAATGTCGTGGCGTAATAAGGAGCCTAGAAACTGCCTCATTATAATATAGATTAATTATTAATTTAGAATATCAATAAAATAATATATTTTATTTTATTTTTCTAAACATATTATATTTTTTATTTTATTACTATTTATACTTCAGTAGAAACTAAATTTTGTTTATTAATTAAATTATTGAAAGATAAAGTTTAATAATGTATCTTTTATCTATGTCAAAATGGGCCATAAAAGTAGCTTAGTAGTGGAACAGGTCTGGATATTTATATACAGATTAATCCGCGATGGGTCAGTGGCAAGACAGAAGTCGAATCCACTATGATTGGATTGTTTAAATGAGGGTAGAGTTTTAATGAAATACTAGGATAAGATCCGCGCCTTGCGCGGGACGAAATTGCTATTTTCATTATGTTTTGGATAATGAAACAATAGTTCGGTTTCATTTGGATTGGGGTGTTCAATCCGGATATCGATTTGTTTTTGGTTCGGTTCTGTTTTTTTGGTTTTTGGTATTTCGGTCAGTGTGTTTCAAAATGAAAAGGTATTTAGGTTAGTAAATATAACTACTATTCTAAATCTAATTTACTTCGGTTCGGTTCAGTTTATATACCGTCGGTTTTTGTTTTATTCGATTTTTATACCAAAAAGCATTAATATTTAGTTTGAGATCATATCATATATTATACGAATTTTAGAGTCATGTTGTGAAAAAGTCATTTATTAAAAAACATTTTANCTATTCTAAATCTAATTTACTTCGGTTCGGTTCAGTTTATATACCGTCGGTTTTTGTTTTATTCGATTTTTATACCAAAAAGCATTAATATTTAGTTTGAGATCATATCATATATTATACGAATTTTAGAGTCATGTTGTGAAAAAGTCATTTATTAAAAAACATTTTATATTTAAATAAAAGAATAAAAACAAAAAAAGTTTCTATCATATAATAAAATAATCAAATCTAGAATTAATATCAAAGCTCTAAATTTTGAAAATAAAAATAAAAAACAAATTAGAAGCACGTAAGAAAAACATGTTCCACAACTTTTTTTAATCTTTTATTTTAACATCACTAAGAACCATTTTAATGGTTTTAGAACCAGCGGCTTACTATTATTTCCAAAATTGAATTACTTTGACCATAGTATTTCACATAGTTTATGAAGGGTTTCAACTGGACGCTAATTAACACAGCTAATTTTCTTGGTTTAAGTTGTTAGCTGAATATATATATATATATATATATATATATATATATATATATATATATATATATATATATATATGTATATAATTTAGTATGAATATTTTTAAATAAAAATCTATATTAATACAATTTTATGGTCATTTGTATCTTGTTATAACAAAACAAATTAATCAATTGATCACAAAAATTTCAAAGTGGGATTTAAATTTTTAATAATTTATAGCCGTTTTAAGAAATTCAAAATATAACATATAAGAAAAAATATTTTTTTATTATATGGTTAATGTGATTCTTTAATATTTTTAATAATATAATATTAAACAAAAAAGAGCTAAGCTACAAAAATTGTTATCGAATATTTATTATTCATAATCATTTATTGTCACAAATACGTTAATCATATTAGGTAAATTCATAGTTGTTATTTAAAGAAAGTGCGAGAATGTTTTTTGTACACTATTTATCAATTTAATAAGTTTAATAAAAAAGTATAATATAAATTAAGATGGACCAGCCTATTTTTCTAAATTAATATATAAGGGATGTTACACCTTTGATCATTAATTTTTAACATTATAATTTTAACAGTTTTAGTAATTTATTGTCGTTTTTTAAAATTCAAAATAGAACACATACGAAAAAATCTAAATTTTAATTTTATAACTAATTGAATTGTTTACTTTATTTCAAAATATAAAATTAGATAAAAATAATGGAGGAGATATAGATTGTTATCAAATCTTTATTATCAGAATCATTAATTATCATTTATGTATTAGCCATATTTGGTAATTCTGTCATTTTTATTTAAGGAAGGAAAAATAAATAAGTAATATCATATGATATCATATGATATAACACTTTGCTTTATAGTATTAAATGTTTCTAGTGAGATAGAAAAATTGAATTGAACCAACATGTTTTTCAATTTGAATGTGAGGGTGACACGTAGGATTAGTTAACTATCTAATTGATTGACACATAAGCAAGGAGTTTTTTTAATTTTTACAAAATTGAGGTTACATCTTTTCAAATGTTTCTCAATTAATATATAGGGGATAAAGATTGAATAATATAAGAGACGAGTGTTTCACTAAACTTTTTAGTTTTCTCTAAAAATCATTGAGTGATAATCTTTTTTTTTTAACTCAACATCAATTTATATATATACTATTAATAGTTTTCTCTAAAAATCTTCTTTGAGTGATCATCTTTGTTTTTAACTCAACATCAATTTATATATATACTATTAAAAAACAAGGCTTCTTTTTAAAAGTGTTTTTCTCTTTTGAAAGTATTTAAAACCAAATATCACTGGAATATTTTAAAGCTATGCTTTTTATTTAATCCGTTGTTTTCACTAAACAATAAAATCCGACGGAATATTCTTATTCTCGCAACAATATTGTTCTTATAAATCACTAAAGACTCGGATAAATCCTCCCTAAATCTAACAAAACAATTATTTGTTCCAACTTAATAGATTTTTATTTGAATATATTATAACATATTCTTAAGTTTAACTGATTTATATTATTATTTTTAAATTTATTTACAGTCTAATCAATACCATATAAATCTCGAACAACGCAGCAAAATAAAACCATTCGAAAAATTGAGTTATTTCTACCAAAAATCCATCATGGATGCGCTAATAAAAATGGACGACTTAAGTGATGTTAAACCATTCAAATCTGCATGGAGAGTCGTGGTGAAAGTCTTAAAGACGTGGAAGACATCGATAATTGGCTTGGTTCGTCTCTATTAGCATATCAAAATGTAAAACAGCATTCATAACTTATGCAAAACTTTTTCAGGTGACCTTTGAGTTTCAAAGTATTTACAACCTCAAAATTTTAAGCTGTGATTTCAATTAAATGCTTTAATATTTTATATGTAATTGGAGCTTATTTTAGGAACTCCCTGGTATATTTATTGTTATATTACGGTAACTACGAAATGTAGGAAAAATTGATTCACTCCAATTAATGAGTAATGAGTATGATATCTTTTAAATTTTATATGATTTGAAAAAAAATCAGTAATATAGGAACCACTCTAACTAGATGATTTTATTTCTAAACTAGACAATTTTATTCCTAAGAATATATTGTCCATTTCGCGAATAAGTATTATAAATATGAATAAGCTATCAAAATCATAGCTCACCACCACTCCGAGCAAAACAATTTATATTGTGTCATTTCTCATATTAAGCAAATCAAATCTAGATATTTAATCATGTCTTCTATTTTGACTTTCTGCAGGATATCAAAATTCAGGTTCAATGTGCAGAAAAGAAAAGAAGAATATGGAGTTCACAAAGACATATAGTAAGTGTCAGGTCAAATTTAACAGTGTTTGTTTAAAAATATAAATGAACATGTTGGAGATCTAATTATACAGTTTTTCAATTTTGTAGTGATCATTTCTAATATATTGTCTTCGGCGGATAAATTTGCTAAAATTCTCCATCAGCATGGCAAGAGCCAGAGAGTGTTTACTAACGTGAGCCATAATCAGAGCTTATAGAGGTAAACTTATCAGTTCTAATTATTTATCTATATATATACAGACTATTGCTATCGCTACCATATTAAACCAAACCAGCATTATTTTGAGTAGATATGTTTGGTACGTACTTACCAAAAGTTGTGTTTCAGGAAACTCCAATTAGAAGAAGAGTCTACAAACAGATTTAAGCATTCATATTAACTAAGCAGGTAAATGTATTTTATTCATATTTCAAAACTGATTTTGATGATTTTGTTTTTGTCAGCTGATGGATTTTCTTATTTTTTCTGTTTATTCATATTAATACTTGCCAAGCGTGTTGGAGTTAGGTTCGTGCTCCCTACTTTTTAATGAAATATTATTTTGAAACTCTCAGCTTTTTCTCAAAGAATAACCTTAATTTTTTATTATATTAACAGGATTATACTCAAGAAAACCATATGGTAAACAATATATCTATATTATTAAAAGAGACATTCTGAAAAAATCTACTTATATATACAAGGTTGTTGGATCCTTTTATTAACTAACAATATTTTTGGTCTTACCAAAATATTTAACTAATAACAATACATAACCGGATATTTCTCTAACCATAATTTGTTACGTAAGATTTCTTAATCCTGAATTTATGTATTTGTTTCCTAATAAGTTGTATTTTTAAGTATATGTAAACGGTATGCCGGCTACATATATTTCTATTTAATAGCTATATATCGTAGACATTTATTGGGGTTGATTTCTTTGGGGTTGATTTTTTAATTGAATCAATATATTGATATCATTGAACGATATATTTTTGATGAGATTCTAAAAGTACTAAGTGAATCAGGTACTGAGTTAGGATGACTAGTAAGCTTGAAAAAGTATATGTGTTAGATATATTAATACGTATTTATTGAATAAAATTAGGCGTTCAATATTAGATATATTTTTGATGAGATTCTAAAAGTACTAAGTGAATCAGGTACTGAGTTAGGATGACTAGTAAGCTTGAAAAAGTATATGTGTTAGATATATTAATATGTATTTATTGAATAAAATTAGGCGTTCAATATTAGTATGGTTAGGCGGTAGTCGAGTTGTTAGTATATAGGTTGATCATGTGCGTTAACTACAAGGCTGCAGTATTAAAAAATGTTAAATGTGAATAATATTTTGAAAATATGATGGCACAAAAATAATATGTCACTAGGTTAATATCCACGTATTTGCGCGGGATGAGAATTATATATATATAAATTATTTTATATCTTATTATTTATTTTATGTTCTTTTATATATTATAAAATAAAAATATATATATTAAATAATTGAAAAATCTGTAACTATTATATATACAATTAATTTAGTAAGCACTTGAATAAAATAATCATATTTGTTTATTTAAAATCACTTTATATAAGTAAATCTAATTAATAAATGATTAATATATGTATATATATTATACTTTTAACTTGGATATCTAATAAATGAAGCTTCACACTTACATGGTTTTATGATCATTTGTATATTTTTTTAATAAGAATTTAAAATATTGAGAACATCATTTTTAATGTGAGAAATTTAACATTTATAGTAATTTATCATCGTTTAAGAAACTAAATTCAAAGTTTGTCATTAAAGTATTAAGTTCTCAATCCTTGGTTAATGCAATTTTGGAATTTAATATTTATGTATTTTTAAATGGTATTTATTTTAAATTTAAACATCACTAATATATATATATATATATGTCTAATTTATATATCAATTAGATGATTTTTCTTACTCATTAATTATATAATTGTTTGTATCGTGCTATAACAAAAAAATTTAAACTATTAATTAAAAATATTATATGTGAAATTTTTAATTTTTTTATTAATTTATAGTCGTTTTTAAAAATTCAAAATATAACATATATAAAAAATCTAATTTTTGTTGTACAGTTAATGTTATTGTTTAATTTATTTCATAGTATAAATTTAACAAAAAGAGTAGAGGCTACACAATTTTTTATCAAATTTTTTATATTCAAATCATTAATTTTCATATATATATATATATATATATATATATATATATATTATAATCATATTAGGTAATTCTGTAAATTTTGTTTAAGGAAATAATTATTAGCATTAATAATAGTTTTATGCTTAGTTTAATAAAAAGTATATTATATGTTTATATGGACCAACATTTTTCTCTAGTAAATTTGAAAAGCATTCTCATGATGACATGTGGCTACCAAAATATGTTGTAATGCTTCTCAATTAATATATAGAGGATTATATTGTAAGGATAATTATTAAAAGGATTATGTTAGATTAAACAAAAAGAATAAATAATAGTTGAATGGGTGTAATAACTTTTGTAAATAAATTTTTGAGATGATTCTTTTTTAACTAGATTCTGATCCGCCCTTAAAAGAACAGTTATATTTTCTATTTTACATTTTTTTTTAAAAGATTCATTTTTATATTTATGTTTTAGTCATATTTGTATTTTTCTATAATATTTATTCTTAAATGATTAATAAAAGATTTTAATAATTGTATTAAAATAATTTTAGTACACCTACATCAATCAGTTATATTTCTATTTTAATAGAATATATAGTATATAAAGATAGAAAGATGTAGGTTGTACTGTATGTCACAACTTTTTAAATTTAATAAATTCCATGTTATCAACTTACTACAGAATTTAAACATGTAACAACATTTTATATACTTCATTTTAATTTTTGTATTTTGATAGTTAATATATATTTAAATAAATGTTACTAGAATTGTTTCTATGTATATATTTACCCCGGTTTCTAATTTCTATACTACTAAATATGCAAATATCATTTTTAAATTTGAACACTTTTAACTTTTGTTTCAATCGCTCCAATCCGTATAAGCCAATAGTGTCTATTTAAACCAAATATATAATAATTTCATGTTTGTTGAATCAAAAAATAAACCGCATTTTGAAAACTTTAGGTCAGAACACCCGGTTCGAATTACGGTTTCGTGCTAATATTTATGTGCATACCAATTATCTTATAAAAATTCATTTAGAAAATAATAGTTTAATTTTAAAAATAAATCCGCATTTTCTAAACTTACTCAGGTTGCACTCTCTGATGTGGAGGTTCCTAATCTTAACTAGGAAAAGTTGGGTGAGCCAGTCATATGGCGTTAAGCTAATCTCGATCTTAATCTATGTAAGTATGGTTTTTTTTTTTTTAATCTGTCTTGGATTTGTGTAAGGAACTGAATCTCTGGTTTAGAAAACCAGTTTCTTTTAAGGTTTTTTGTATTAGTATAAAATTAATGTTTAATGGTAATTGGCTGTTTTATGTTCTTATCTCTTTTATCTCTTAATTATTTTGATTGTTGTGATTGCTTCTAATCCTATTAGGTTTTGGTTTGATAAATGTATGATTTAGTGTGATATTATGAGTTATATATTTAAGTTGTTAGTCATTATATTTTGATATAATCTATGATTTACAAGTTTTTGGTTTTGGATATTAATAATTAGTTATAAATGTATTAGGGTGTATATTGTTAATTATCTCATAATATATGTGACATTATGAGGTGTAGATATCTATTTCCTTATGACATTCAAACTGATATAAAAATATTATTTGAATTGTGATATAAAACTGAATTATTTTTAAAAATATGTCTAGGTATTATTAGGAAATTATATTATTGTTATAAATTAATACATTATAGTAGAAATCGTGTACTAGAAGTTATGTAGTCTATCGAGGGGAATAAATATGATTATATTTTTGAAATTAAACTACTTCTTTTGGGATTTGATTGAAAGTTATTGTGAATTGTCAATATTGACAATTTTCAGTATTGAATGTCGTTTTCTTTATAACTTATATGCATATAACTCAATAGGTTTATCAGATAAATAAAAAATATAAGTTTTTTAAGACATCTATCAATCAAAATCAATAATAAATGCATCTATACTATTAAAAGTAAAGGAATCCTTGAAAACTCGACTGATGGAAGTTGTGTGCACCCTCATTAATGGCATTTTGGTAAATTGTTTTTTGCTCTTACATCTATATATATCAATTGTTACAAATCATATCACATATAAAATATACCTGATTTATTCTCTCTCTCTTCCCATTAATTACTCTAACCATATTGCATATTATATTTTATACATTTATACTGTCTTATAAACTTTATATTACGGTTTTAATCTATAGATTGACTACATAAATATTTATTATAATATAAATTAATTATATGGTGTTCAGATGCTCTCATACTTATAAATGTTTACATATTTATAAAATAAATTGTAATAAATTGTAATTTTAAATCATATTATTTTAAATCAACAAAAATAATATTTTTTTATCAAATAAAAATATACTAAATTATATTTTAATATAGTAATATAGATATTATATTAAATATAATTTTTTATTCTTTTAATATATATTTTAATATTTTACATTAATAAATTGAAGTATGTTGTAAACTTTATGAATATATGTTGTCATGAATATGTATTTTAATTTATAGTTTATAAAATAATTTTAATTAAGTTATTATATATATATATTATTTATTATAGTAATTTAATTATGAATATGAATAATGTATTTATAAATATTATAGTAATGGTATTTCTTATTTAATAAATCCAAATGAATTAAAATTAATTGTAATACTATTTAAAAGTACATTCTATTATTTAAAATAAATATTAAAACAATAAATATTTATATTTTAATGAAAAATATATTAAAATATATTGTCAAAATGCAATATTAGAAAAGATCTTGGTAATATCTTTGATATCTGATTTTGAAAATATTTAAATAATATATTAAGATTGTTATTGAATAATAACTAAATTTGTTATATGCAAGATAATTTCAAATATTTTTTTATTAACTTTTCTTCATATGTCGATATATCATCATTCTCAAGGTGACATTTAATGGATGAGATACGTTTTGTTAAGAAAATATTGCAAAAACTATTTTTGTAATTATTTTCGTACTAAAATAAATGAATTGCTTCATCTACAAGTTTATAAATTAACCACAATCAATATCGTGGTTAGTTATTCTTTGTTTGGATTCCATAAATTTCGGTAACTTACTGTAGTTGTATTACCATTAACTGTTAAACTTTAAACTTCTTAACTAATTCAAAATATCTTCAAACAATATTCCTTATTCCTCGAAAGAGATATTTTTTAAAATCGTCTAAATATTCTTTCCTACATTTGTGTAACCTAAATGTATATCGTCCCTACCTATTATAAATATAGCCTCTTTTAACCACTATACTAGATTTTGACCCGCGCTTGAGAAGCGCGGGTTTTATTTTGGTTGTAACAAAATGTATCAAATGATTCTATTTTTATTATATGATAGTTTTCTATGTGAAATTTGATGTATATTTAACGTTTTAGTAGGATTTTTCATTGAGTTTTGCATAACCGAGTCAGTTTGTGGTTGAAATGAGAATAAAAAAAATAAGTATTGTGAGAGTATGAAAAATTAAAACACATATTACATTTTGACCCGCGCTTGGATTAAATAGTTTATTAAAATAATTACATTTATGATTTTTGAACAATAAAAGTAATATTCAATTTTGACACGCGCTTCTTATATAGTTTATTTATGTTAGTTAAAATAATTACATCTAGGATTTTTGAACAATAAAAATAATATTCAATTTTGACCCGCACATCTTATATAGTTTATTTATGTTAGTTAAAATAATTAAATCTATGATTTTTGAAAAATAAAAATAATATTCAATTTTGACCCGCGCTTAAGAAGGGCGGGTATTTTTTTGTTGACCATAAAATAAAACATTAAATTAATTTATGAGAGTCAAAGGTAACTCAAAAATATTTTTTTTTATGAGAGTCAAAGATAACTCCAAGTATATAAGGAAGAATTTAAATATTGCAAGATTCTGGAATAACAAATGAGATTTGTTGCTCCAAGTATCTCATTTTCTGTTTTAATATGCAGAAAATATGTATAAATCTATTTTCATTTATTATATCACAGTATATTAATCTGTTTTATAGAACACTATGTTTTTCATATAAATAAATCAGTCAATAAATCGTCAAGAAAAAAAAAATTATTTAAAATGAAAATTATTGGGTGAAAACAAAACGCGATTTTGATTCAACCAGGATTAACGCTCGAGAATCATCATAGCGCGATTGTCAAAACATAACTAAAAACATTATTTCTAAACAAACATAATCCTAAAATGGATCGATGGAGAATCATCATTACCTCTGCGATTTTGATTTAGCCAGGGTTAACGCTCGAGAATCATCGTTACCTCTGCGATTATAAATAATTTTTATAATTTAGTCTATAATATTATAAAGTGAAAACATTTTTGTTGAAGAAGATAAATACCGTTGTTTAAATTCATATGTCTCTAGTATTTCAGGATTAACAGTCTCGGGGAATGTTTGTCTTGTTACACGAGGCATGGATCTTACTTCCCTATATAAACATAAAACATTATCATTTAGGTTAAAATTTAACGAAATGAAGATATCTAAATCAAAAATCTATACAAAACGATAAATTTACATTTGCATCACAAAGGATTAGTTCCATGGACTCCCTTAGTCTTTCATGAAATGTCTTCACGTATGAATGATTTTGAATTGGATGCGACACCAGTCTTCCTCGGTTTTATATCGCTCAAGAAAGACAGCTGCAAATTATTTGCCATTTTTGTTTTAGGTTTTCGAAGAGATGATAAATATAATGGTTAAGAGAGGCTATATTTATAATATGTAGGGATGATATACAATTAGGTTACGCGAATGTAGGGGAGAATATTTCATACGATTTTTTAAAATATCTCTTTTGAGGAATAAGGAATATTTCTTGAAGATTTTGAATTAGTTAGGAAGTTTAAAGTTTAACGGTTAATGGTAATCCAACTACGGTAAGTTACCGAAATTTATGGAATCTACGATATTGATTGTGGTTAATCTATAATTTGTAGGTAAAGCAATTTCTTTATTTTAGTAGGAAGATAATTATAGAAAACCGTATTTGCAATATTTTCTTAACAAAACGTATCTCGTCTATTAAATGTCAACATGAGAGTGATGATACATTTTTTTTGGTTGATATCACTATATGTCGTCTAACTATGGTATATAAATACATGTAAATTTAGTGAGACATGAAAACATATTTCATATATGAAGAAAAACATGAAATGAAGGTCTATACCACAATATAAATGAAATGAAAGTTTATAAAGTCCATGTATGATGCATATACCAAAAAATATCAACCAAAAAGTATAATGTTGGAAATCTATAGATTGAAATCGTGTAGTATAAGTTCTATAACACAATATAAATGAAATGAAGGTTTATATAGTCCATGTATGATGCATATACCAAAAAATGTCAACCAAAAAAGTATAGTGTTGGAAATATATAGATTGAAATCATGTAATATAAGGTCTATAACAAAATATAATTGTATGAAATATAGTATGATATATATATACGGGTAAATTTAGTGAGACATGAAAACATATTTCACATATGAAGATAAATCATGAAATGAAGATCTATAACACAATATAAATGAAATGAAGGTTTATAATGTCCATGTATGATGCATATACCAAAAAATTTCAACCAAAAAAGTATAATTTAGGAAATATATAGATTGAAATCGTGTAATATAAGGTGTATAACACAATATAAATGTATGAAATATAGTTTGGAATATGGTTATAAAGTATATATATGATTTATATACCAAAAAAAAAGTCAACCATAAAAGTATAATGCCGAAAATCTATAGATTGAAATCATGTAATATAAGGTGTATAATATAATATAAATGTATGAAATATATTATGAAATGTTGTTATAAAGTTCATATATGATGCATATACCAAATCGTGTAATATAATGTTGGAAATCAATAAATGTATGAAATATAGTATGAAATATGGTTAGAGTAATTAATGGGAATAGAGAAAAATAATTAATGGGGAAAAAGAATAATTAATGGTTAGAGTAATTAATGGAAAGAGAGAGAATAATTTGGGTATATGCAATTTGTGATATGATTTGTAACAAATTGATATATATATAGATGTAAGACGAAAATAAATTACCAAAATTCCATTAATGAAGGGTGCACACAACTTCCATCAGTCGATTTTTCAAGGGTGCCTTCACTTTTAATAGTATAAATTTATCATTCATTGAAAAACTTAAAACAAAAATGGCGAATAATTTGCAGTTGTCGTGATATAAAACCGAGGAAGACTGCATGTCGCATCCAAGTCAAAATCTTTCATACATGGAGACATTTCATGAAAGACATAGGGGAGGCCATGAAACTAATCTTTTGTGATGCAAATGTAAGTTTATCGTTTTTTATAGATTTATGATTTTGATATCTTCATTTTCATTTTGTAAAAGTGTAACCTAAATGATAATGTTTTCTAAGCGCAGGTCAAAACCTAAATGATAATATTCTTCCCTATATTTATGGAACAATTCTTCTATTTTTAAAAATATATTATTTTGAATCATAAATGTTAATTATTTTCTTAGCGGTCAGTTTTCTCCCATTTTATAAATTATCTCCATTGTTGTGTATCTATTTAATACGAGTATATTTTAATCTAGATGTTGTTGGACAAGTTCAAGACTTGGGTGATCTGGAAACCATAGGGTGTAGTGGTGGGAAACAAAAGAATAATTTGGAGTTTAGTCTCGTGGAAACCATAAAAAAAATTTTTATAGTTAATAGTATAAAGTTAGTCTCCCTACCTATTACAAATTTCTCAAGCGCGGGTGAAAACAAAATTGTCGAAACATAAATAAACTATATAATTTGAGGTTAGATTCTTGGGAACTTTTGTAGAGAAGAACGCAAGTAACAACGGTGCAGCTGCTATCAAAAGAAATCTCCATGCATTGAACCAGGTATAGAAAATCAATAAACACAGAAAAATGATTTTGCTCTTATGGGTCGATCAGTCTTAATTTATTATGCCCAGTCTCGAACATGTATACACTGATCAAAGACCTCCTTATAGTTGCCTTGTCTGGTTGGGTCTAATCCTTGTTGTTGTGTAGTACTGTTTGTGATCATTTATGGCTATTAAAGTACAGATCAGGGGAAAAATTACATTTGGTATTAAAGATGTAAATATTGCTGATGTAGGTTGGATGGAATGAGTCGACCGCTGGAGAAAGATATGCAAGAGATTCTTTGGCAATGAAACTGAGGCAAGAACCTTCTTCAGGGTTCACGGCTGGGAGGTAAACTTTTATGTTTTCACCATGCAAACTGTCATGACACATGGACGGACTTGAGTGTCCATGAGAACGACCAGACAATGTGCAATGCCGGTCAGTTTGATTTTGATTTTTCAGGCTGGTTCTAACTGATTCAACCGCAGAAACATCAACTCCTTGGATTTTGCATTTGCTACCTGAAACTCTATGTTCAACACGTGTGCTTCTGTTGCTTTTGTTGTATCTTTCAATCTTGGAAAATGATTTGACATAATAAGATGAAAATATTGTTGTAGACCCTTTACACAATTTCAAAGCATGTAAATACTCATTAGGTATACTAAACTGTTGTGATCAGTGCACACACATGCTGTATTGTGACAGAGGATCCCGAATTTCCTTGTTCAAGTGGTATTTGCTCATAAATCATATATTTAAGATGAACCTTTAAACTTGTTGTAAGGCTGCATACAATTTTCTTATTTATCCATTCATCTCATTTATTTGGAAAGTATTCTTATATACCCTAGTTAGAAAATTTCTGTTCTTACTACCCACCATTTTTTTTAACTACTCCACCCTTTTTCCTTTTACATTCTTACCCTTTTTCTTTATTATTTTTTCTTTTCTTTTCAAATATTGCGGATTTTTTTAAGTTTTTTTTATAAATTGTTAAATGATTAATATAACCAAATATATGGAAAATAAGAAATTATGTTTATCCCGAAATAATAGTTTTCTTAATAATAAAATAAGAAAAAAAATTATTAAAATAACATTTTAGTCTACAACAAATTTTGAAAAAAAATTAATAAAAAACTATATAAATTAATTTTCTTATAAAAAAATTGTAATTCTTTTATAAAGCAATCAAATTTAAAATAATTTATTTCATATTCAAATCAAAAATTAATTTCAAAATTATATAGAAATAATTTTAATAATATTTAAAAATACAAAATTTAATAAAAATATGTATGTAAATAATTTTTTAATCAACAATCAATTTTAAAGTTAATTGAATAAAAAATTTGTTTACATAAAAATATTTAAAAAATTTTGAATTTAATAAAACATTCATTTCAATAATATTTTAATAAAAATAATTTTAATTTCCCTTAATTTAAGGTTTTATATATTTGATATGGCCTTCAGATTGAAAAATACTATAATTCATATTTTTACTGTTTATATTTTAATTAAATTAAAAATCTATATAAATTATAAAATATTCTCTTTGTTTTATAAAAATTATATTTTACACTTTTTCTTGTTATATAAAGAGTATCATTTAAGATTCCAATTCAGTTATATCTTTTTAACTTTAATGTTATTTCCAAAATGCTTTGATTTGATTTATCTGTATTAAAATAATTTGATTAAATATATGGATTGATTAAGAGCATGAATGCATTCAGATCACTTTTACTCTTTGTGAAAAATATAAAAATTACATTTTTGGAAACGGAAGGATATACATTATTTTATATAAATTTGAAGATTTGATTTTATATTATTATTTATATAAATATGTAGGTGGACTACTAGCACTACTAGGACTACTTTGTATTACCTTGGACTACTATGTATTATATATATATATATATATATTTCTAAGAACTTTATATTTTTGGCTTATTATATATTTTTAGCAAATATAACCTATATATTTTGAATTATATGTCCATATATGTGTTTAGATATCAAATTAGTCATGAAACCTTAAATATTTCTTAAGTTGTTTGAAAGATTATCACTTCCACAAAAAACTTATTTCCATATTTAATGGTTTGATGGAGATGTCATAATAAGGTAAATCACACAAATTACATATTTTCAGAATTTTGTTTCTACAAAAATGTTATATACCATCTAAAACTATCTAAATGCATTGGTTCTACTAGAAATGTTGTATTTTTATGTTGTATTGCAATATGAACTACTAGGCACTACTGTGAACTATCTTGAACTACCTTAAAATACCTTAAACTACTATGTATTATACATGTTTCTAATAACTTTAAGTTTCGTCTTATTATTTATTTTTAGAAGATATATATCATATATTACGTGATAATATGTCAATATATGTGTTTCTTTGTCAAAATAGACATAAAATACTCTTAATTTCTCAAGTTGATAGAAAACGTCTCATTTCCATAGAAAACATCCTTGTACTTCCATACTAGTGTCTTGATGGAAATGCCATAATGAGATGAATAATAGAAATACATATTTTTGAATTTTTTTTCTTGGAATATGTATATACAATATAAAACTGTCTTAATACATTGGTATTACTAAAAAAATTGATTTTTTGATGTTGTATTACTAAAAAATTTTGTAATTTGCAAAAGTATTACTATGAAGAAACAAATATTACTACTACCTTGAGTATTAATAAGTGTAACTATTCAATTATGTTTTTTAACACGTTTTACACATTTTTTCGGTTGAAATTTTTAACACGTTTTATACATGTTTTTTTGTTGAGTTTTTAATACAATTTAGACATGTTCTTTTTTATATTCTTAGTGATACCTATCAAACGTAGTAGTTCAATTTTTTGGTTTTAGCACACAATAATACCTAGTATTCTAGTAGTCCAAAACTGAACCAACACACTCAATAATCTTTTTTTTGTACAACAAGCAATAATCTTACATATTAATCTACATAGATTCAACACAAGCAAAACTTACATATCATCTTACATAAGTTGAAAAGAAAAACCAAGATACATAATAAACATCCAAAATATGTTAACCCACAAGTCTTTTAAACCATAACCTTTGTTTTATGCTTCTTCTTTTGGCTCTTCAATCCGTCGGTCTTTCATTTGGTGAAAGAAATTTTCACCCACTGAAACCCACAACAAAAGCTTGGTGTAGAGATCGTTATCACAAGGGAAGCGGCAGCATCGGAGTAGTCTTCAAAGGATCCGGTGTGGAGAAGCATTATACTCTCAGAGGATGAGCTCGTTGGTGGCGATATGAGGACGACCAAGGTAACCAGCGCCACCACGATACGCAGGAGCGGGGAGACACGGAGGAGCCAGGAAACATCACCGATAGAGTTCTCCAACTGAGCATACATCTTGCGGAAGGCGGCGGCGGGGATGATGGTGAAGACGTGCTTCATGCTGCCGTTGGCACGGCACTTCAGAATGAGGGAGAAAGCCTTGTCCAGTATCTGCTCCATCGATGATACGATGATTGGAACACTTATAGATCAAAACTAGCGCGGGCAACCTGGGGGAGAAGACCAACAAGCTTCTCAGTATTTTCCTTGAGTTCTGCGCACTCATGCTCGAATGAACTAGCCTCATCAGCCGCTTTCACTACCTGGTCAGACAGTTTGATCGCCTTCGTTAAGATTTGCTTCGTGATATCTTCCATCTCATATCAATGATTGGTTTTTAATTTTATCGAGAACCCTAGAAACTGATTGCATATAAAGCGAGAAAGGAGAAAAGAAGTGAATCAGTCGATGTGAATGAGATTGAAGAATGAATGAATCGGAGAAGGAAATATTATTGATAGGATTTGGAAGTTGAAAAAGAAACAAGGAAGAAGGAAGAAGATAACGAATAAGGGAAAAGATTTTGTTTTTGATTGGGGAATTCGGCCAAAAAAAACACGAACTTTGCACGAATTGCCAAAAGAACCCGGGTTGGTCAAATCTAATGCCATTGTATTCTACAACTGGGCTAGTGTTACTCTCTTTGTACTCACTAACATAATTTCTTTTATTGAGTACTTTACATGATTCGAAAATAAAAAAAAACGCACACCCCTAGACTTGAAACCAAGTTTGTTAGGTAAATAACATGGTATTCCACCACTAGGCTAGTGTTAGTTTCATTGTATTCACTAACATAATTTCTTTTATTGAGTACTAATTGAATATAAAAAATCTCTAAAAAACTTAAAAATACCTTTAAAATTACAAAAAAAATTGAAAAATAAAGATTATTTTAGAAAATTAATTTTGAAATTAAAATTAAAATTAAAAATTTCATTTTTTTTCTTTTTAAAAAAATCAAAAAATTTCCAAAATTTTCAAGAAAGTTTAATTTTATATTAAATTATAAATAATATTTATTTTTTTTACTAAAAAATGAAAAAAAAAGCGAAAATTTTAAAACAAATCCAAAAAATTAAAAACTCAAAGAAAATGCAAGCAAATTAAAGTTACAACTATCAACTTAAAATTAAAATCGCACTCATAATGAGTACAATAATTATTTTAAGCATTTTCATTTTAAATGAAAATTTTGGAAGATTTTTGATTTTTAAAAGAAAAATGAAATTTTATTTTAAATTTTAATTTCAAAATTAATTTTATAATTTTTTTTTTATTTTTAATATTTTTTAATTTAAAGGTATTTTTAAAGTTTTTAGAGATTTTTTTATTCAGTAAGTACTCAATAATACTAATGTTGGAGTTTCTGCTCGTTACTAGGTTATAGATTTCGAATTCAATTTGACTTGTGAAACAAGAATGTAAGATAAAGCAAAGAACAAGGCGAGATGTTATCCAGTTCGGATGCAAAACCGCAATCCTACGTCTGGCCGAGGATCTCCTCGGAATTCACTAAGCTCAGTGAACCTACGCCGCCGTCAGTCACCGGAAAACCCCGAAACAATCTCTCACCCCCGTAGATCTTTGTTTCTCTCTCGTTTTCCCTCTCTATCTCTTTTTCTCTCTCACCGTGTTTCCCAGAACTTTCTCTCAGCTCTCACACCAAATACAACTTGTCACACACCTGAGATAACAACCAAAACAGCCTCTCCGTGTGGACCCTACTCTGTAACAACCTCGACTTTTTTAAAAGAAAAGAAGAAGAGTTAAAACGGCGGCGTATACAACATTAGACATAAACCGATTTCTAAACCGAAATCTAATCTAATTCTCAGACCGGGTTATCAAACCGAAAACCTTCTGAATGCATTAGTGTCTTTCTAACCAACTCTCAACAAACTCCACCTTGGTTAAAAGACCCCCAATGCTGAGCTTAGCAAATCCCATCCTCGATTTTCCTCTGCTTATTACACAGAGACTCCAAGTAGGCTTAACAGGTTGTTACACCTACCTACTGGAAGTACCTTGGTGAAGACATCTGCAGGGTTCTCACTCGTATGCACCTTTAAAACCCGCAACACACCTTTTTCAACATTTTCCCTCAAAAAACCAAGTTTTGTAGCCATATGTTTGGTCCTTTCGTGATGCACATTGTTCTTGGCCAACGCCAACGCACTTTGAGAATCACAAAACAACTCAACACACTTCTGCTTGTAACCAAACTCAGAGCTTAAACCTCTCATCCAAATAGCTTCTTTTCCTGCTTCTGTCATGGACAAGAATTCAGCTTCGGTGGTTGACAAAGCTACAACTTTCTGCAGACTTGACCTCCAGCTCACTGCACTACCACCTGAAATGAACGTATACCCTGATATGGATCTTCTTTTATCCAAATCTCCAGCATAATCAGAATCGCAAAACCCATACACCTTAAATTCTGAACCCTTCTTGAACGTTAAGCCCATTTCAGTGCTTCCTTTAACATACCTCAAGATCCATTTCACTGCTTCCCAGTGATCACTCAATGGATTACTCATGAATCTGCTCACAAGACCCACCGCATAAGCAAGATCAGGACGAGTTCCTATCATCCCATACATCAGACTCCCAACTGCATTACAATAAGGAACAGATTCATCACAACAGTCACCTGCTTTTATATCTTCCTCTGTTGCAGCTTTAAGCTTGAAATGACTTCCTATAGAAGTGTTCACTGACTTAGCTTCCTCCATACTATATGTCTTCAGTACTTTCTTCATATACTCAGCTTGAGAAAGCTTTAAAGTACCATGAACTCTGTCTCGGATAATGTCAATACCCAAAATCTTCCTTGCAGGCCCCAAGTCTTTCATTTCAAACCTTGAATTCAACTGTTCCTTTAAGACCTTTATCTCCTCCTTACTCTTGCTTGCTACCAACATATCATCAACATACAAAAGCAAATAGATGGTGCCTTTGTCTGTATGTTTGATATATACACACTGATCATGACTACTTCTCAAGAATCCCACTTCACTCATAAACTGATTGAACTTATGGTTCCATTGTCGTGGACTCTGTTTCAAACCATATAGTGATTTCTTCAACAAACATACCCAATCTTCTTTACCCTTCACTTCATAACCCTCAGGTTGACTCATGAAAATTTCTTCTTCAAGATCTCCATGAAGAAAGGCTGTCTTAACATCCAATTGTTCAAGCTCAAGATCTTCATGAACAACTATAGACATCAAGTATCTAATTGATACATGCTTAACAACCGGTGAGAAAATCTCATTGTAATCAACACCCTCCTTCTGTGCATAACCCTTGGCTACCAACCGAGATTTGAACCTAGGGTCTTCCACACCAGGTATACCAGGTTTACGTTTGAATATCCACTTACACCCAATCACTTTTCTCCCTTTTGGCTTTCTAACAAGGTCCCAAGTGTGATTCTTTTTTAAAGAATCTATCTCTTCATCGGAAGCTTTCATCCACTTCCTTTTATGAGTATCTTTCATAGCATCTTTGTAGTCACTAGGTTCAACACAATCACCATCTTCAGATACAAACATTGCCAAATACACGTAATCATCAAACTTCTTAGGATGTTTGATCTCTCTTCTTATCCTATCTCTGGCAAGTTGATATGTATCAAGATTCTGATCTTCAACCATTTCTTCAGTATCAGAACCAACCTCTGCAGTTTCTTCTTCTGCTTGTGTTTCTAATACATGGTCTCCACCAGACATCATATTCGTATCATTTTCAGATAGAACCACATCCAGAAATGTAGTATTTTTCCTTTGATGCTCAACAGATACATTCACTAAATCTTTGTAAAGTTCTGTTTCTTTAAAAGTGACATTTCTACTGACAATGGCTCTCTTATCTTCCAATGACCACACTTTATAAACCTTCCCTCCTCCTGGATAACCAATAAAGATTCCTTTCTTGGCTCTAGGTTGCAACTTCCCATCATCTGAGTGATAATAGCACACGCAACCAAATCTTCTCAGATGATTTAGTTTCAGAACTTGCTTAGACCACATCTCTTCTGGAATCTTATCCTCAATAGCAGCAGATGGTGATCTGTTTATCACATACACAGCAGTGTTCACAGCTTCAGCCCAAAACGCTTTAGGTAAGCCACTTTCATTTAGGATGCTTCTTACTCTCTCCAAAATGGTTCTGTTCATTCTCTCCACCACTCCATTCTGTTGTGGAGTATACGGTATGGTCTTATGTCTTCCAATACCATTTCTTGAACAGAAAGTATCAAACTCATTGTTACAGAATTCTAAACCGTTATCAGTCCTCAACTTCTTCACTCTTAGACCAGTTTGATTTTCTACCAACACTTTCCATTCTGCAAACTTTTCAAACGCTTGATCTTTAGTCTTTAAGAAAAACACCCACACCTTTCTTGAGTAATCATCTATCAGACTTAAGAAGTAATGACACTTTCCAAGAGATTCTGGTACATTTGGTGATCCCCAGAGATCCGCATGAATATAATCCAGGCATGCTTCACTAGTATGTTTACCAGTGTTAAAGCTAACTCGATGAGCTTTTCCCAGAATACAACTTTCACAGAACTTCACCTTTGATATCTTGTTTTTATCAAGATATCCTTTCCTCACCAGAGTATCCAATCCCTTCTGACTAATGTGACTTAGTCTGCTATGCCATAGATCAGATTCATCTTGCTCACTTGCAGCATTAACTTCTCCATTATAACCACTTCCTTGCAAGTAATACAAGTTACCTTCTCTCTTTGCCTTTAGAACAGTTCTGCATCCTTTCTTTACTCGGAGAGTTCCATTTCCAGACACAAACTCACATCCGTTGCTTTCAAGAACACCCAGGGAAATTAAGTTCCTTGAGAACTGTGGAACATATCTCACGTCTTTTATCTTCACAAGATGACCTTCAGAGGTTTTAAGAGTTATTGTTCCAATTCCCTCAATAGATGACATGCTATCATTTGCCATCCTCACAGATCCTCCTGTATACTCCTTTAGATCAGAAAACCAATCCCTCCTTGGTGTCATGTGAAAGGTGCAACCAGTATCAAGAATCCAAATCTCATTGAAGTCCACTGTGGTCACTGCGTTTGCTTCTGTAACCACCAGTGATTCAATGTACTCCACTCCAGTTACAGCAGATGATTCACCAGACTCAAAAGTTTTTCCTTTCCCTTTGTGGTTACTCCTCTTTGGACAATTTAACTTGAAATGTCCTTCTTCACCACACACCCAACAAGTAGGACGGTTACCTTTCCCTTTAGACTTTGATCTAGATTTCCCCTTTGGTTTAGATTCACGCTTAGTACTTCTTCCTCGGACTTGAGAGTCAGTATACAGAACTTCTCCATTGCTCTTGTCAGCTTTCCCTTTTGCACCTAGCTCGAACTGTTTCGAATGAATTGAGTTCATCACTTCATCCATGGTCACAGTTTCTTTACCATATCTCAAAGTATCCCTCAACTGATCAAACTGCTTTGGTAAGGACATCAGCAGCAATATTGCTTGATCCTCATCTGATACCTCAACCATCACATTTCCAAGATCAGATATGATCCGCAGAAACTCATCAATGTTGCTCTCTATGGATATGGACTCATTCATCTTATATCCATAGAGTTTCTGCTTCAGATACATTCGATTTGGCAGAGACATTGACATGTATTGAGCATCTAAAATCTTAAGCATACCAGCAGCTGTCTTCTCCTTAATAATCTTCCTTAAGATCTTATCAGTCACATACATGACAATAGTACTTCGTACCTTTCGTTGTTTCTCTGCAATCGAAGGATCTTTCTTCTTTGAATCAGAATCTGAGTCATCCTCCCTAATAGTTTGATCTTTGGATTTCAGATCTGACTTCTTCAGCTCCTCTTCCTGAAGCTCCAGAGCTTCAGTTAGGTCAAGGAGATCAAGATTCCCTAACAATCTCTCCTTCCACATGTTGTAATCAATCACACCGTCGAATTTCTCTATTTCGATCTTTGCGGAAGGCATCTTCGAAACAGAGAATCGAACACCAAATCACAACACCAAAGAACCTCAGATCTTAACCTAGTAACAGAGAACGAGGCTCTGATACCACTTGTTGGAGTTTCTGCTCGTTACTAGGTTATAGATTTCGAATTCAATTTGACTTGTGAAACAAGAATGTAAGATAAAGCAAAGAACAAGGCGAGATGTTATCCAGTTCGGATGCAAAACCGCAATCCTACGTCTGGCCGAGGATCTCCTCGGAATTCACTAAGCTCAGTGAACCTACGCCGCCGTCACTCACCGGAAAACCCCGAAACAATCTCTCACCCCCGTAGATCTTTGTTTCTCTCTCATTTTCCCTCTCTATCTCTTTTTCTCTCTCATCGTGTTTCCCAGAACTTTCTCTCAGCTCTCACACCCAATACAACTTGTCACACACCTGAGATAACAACCAAAACGGCCTCTCCGTGTGGACCCTACTTTGTAACAACCTCGACTTTTTTAAAAGAAAAGAAGAAGAGTTAAAACGGCGGCGTATACAACATTAGACATAAACCGATTTCTAAACCGAAATCTAATCTAATTCTCAGACCGGGTTATCAAACCGAAAACCTTCTGAATGCATTAGTGTCTTTCTAACCAACTCTCAACAACTAAATATGTTAGTGAATACATTATAAGTAACTCTATCCCAGTGGTAAATTACCATGTCATTTAACCCAGTCAACCCTTGTTCGAATATCAGTGTCTACGTCTTTTTATTTTCAATTTACTCGGATGAGAGAATGTTAAAAACAACTATGTTCGCCAATACAATAAAACGTCCATTAGCCCAGTGGCAAAGTGCCTACCATTATCCCCAAGTGCTCAAGTTTGAATCCCTTGAAGCACGTTTTCTCACCTTATTTTTTTTTTTTAAAAAATACATAAAACGACGTCGTTTCATCATAACGCCCAAATTTAACGTCGTCAAAAAAATCTGTTAACTCTGTTAACGGTGTGCCAAATTGGCCAGTCAATCAAAAGTTTCTTAATAAAATTAAAAAGTCAACAAAAGTATAGTGTTTTTTTGACCAGCCCATATGTACAGATTTCTTTTGGCAATTCGTGCAAAATTCGTGTTTTTTTTGGCCGAATTCCCTTTCTGATTGTGCTTTTCAAATTTTTAATAAATTAATAAGGTAGGATCCGTTTTGACTGGGTTTGGGTGGCCAATCCGTTTATCTCAGGGTTGGGTCTGTAAATTATCAATTTTATTAAACCCTTTTGTGTTTTTTACTTTGTTTTGGTTAAAGAAAAAGAAAATCAAAAAGAAATTTAATTTATCAAGGGACATAGTAGAATAAACATACAAGATAGTAGGGCAATATAGAATAAAGTCCCATTTATTTGGATTTGCATTTTGTGAATTAAAACTTGATACAAAATCGCAAATGAACTTAAATGTCATTAAAATTTCAAAGATTCTGCAAAGGAGAAACACTCAAATGTCAGCAATGAGAGTAGATTTCCTATGATAAAACGAAAATTTACATAGTTAGCGATCATGTTTCAAAAAACTATAAAGTAAACTTACCAATACGTCTACAATTATTAGCTAACTACATTATCAAATCAAAAGTATCGTAATTTCATAAATATAACACATTTTCTTTTAAAAATCACTCAAACTTATTAGGATTAACTATAACACACACTATCAAACAAAAAAATCTTGAAAAAACTTAATGAACAATACACAAATTCATTTTTAACATATTATTAAACGTAGACTCTATAAGCAGTCTGCGTAAATGTAGACGTCCGTTACAGTTTACACATGTAGACTCCATATGCAGTCTTCTCTTTAGGTTAATTTTTGCAATTGGAAATTTTACGGGTTACTTTCTATATTTGAAAAATAATTGTGATTTTATACATGTAGACTCTCATTTCAGTCTACGTATCAAAAATGTTGTTTTTTTCAATTGACCAAAAATCCTCCAAGATTTGACTTACTGAAGTAGACTTTAAAAGCAGTCTACATGTTTGAATTTGTTTGACAGAGGTTAGTTTTGCAATTGACCAAGTTTGAATTTCTTTTAGTAAATGGAAACAAATGTCTACATACATGTTGACTTCATACGAACTCTACCCACAAATACGGAGGGTTAGTTTTGCATTTGACCAAAATAAAATAGTAGACTTCATGTGATGTCTATCGTTTTTTTTTTAAATTAGTATACTGTAATTAAAATCTGCACTTTTTTTCTTCTTTTTGGTCGACTTTTTAACATTTTAGTTATATACAAAACTAACTTATTCAACGAAGTCAAAATTTGGATCAAATACAAAACAGACTTTTTGTAGACTTCTCAGGAAGTCTACGGTCTGTAGATTTCCGACGAAGTCTACATTGAAAACTCAAAAATTTGGTCAAATGCAAAACTAACCTCTTTTACGTAGACTTCTTTGTAAGTCTACCTCATTTTTTGTTTTTTGTTATCAAAGGTAATGACGTAGACTTCCAGGGAAGTCTAATTTGCATAAGCAATTATTCTGGTCAATTGCAAAACTAACATGTGCGTTGACAAGTAGATTGCATCGTAAGCATACACATGCGTAGACATATGATACAGTATACTATCGCGACATAGATCTGAAAAATGACGAAAACCATGTAAATAGGTACCCTTTTCCGGTGAAAAGCTCGTTTCCACCCTTTCCACCGTCCAAACTCCAAATATGAAAAAGCAGCTTAGACGACTAACAACAGAGTACACTCGAAATAATGAAGTTATGCTTATGAAAATGAAAGTTATGAGAGTTTTTTAGATGAAAATAGAGAGGAAATGAGAGGAAGTGAAGATTTGTTGGTTTAGAATGAGAAAAAAAAGTGGTTGAAAATTGAATTTGAGAGGTTTAAAGAGCTCAAAAATTGTGGTTCATCGTGGTTGAAAATTGATGACGATGGCATTGTTGTAAATAAGAAGAATAGTTTAGGGTGTAATTGATTTTTTGTCATTTTGGAAATAATTAAAAAATAAATAATAATGGAAATTCTGTAAATACTTTAAAAACATAAGGATGGTTTGGAAATTTCATGGATGAATAGTAATAACAAAAAAAAGTTGGTTTTGCATTTGACTAGAAATTGTAGGTTGATTTTGTAAAACACCCTTTGATATAATAGCAATCCTAATATTGGGAATTTATAAAACATATCCTAAGAAAATTTTTGAATCTGTTATATATCAAACACAAGATATATTGTACAGATGGATTTTGACAAGTCGAGAACCAAAAACCCAACTGAAACACAATTAGAAAAAAAAAATAGAAAACTAAAACCAAATCAATGTTCACAAATATCCAAACAGCTCCTATATCTCTAGAACCGTAAAACCGAAACAAATTCAGAACCAAACTAAAAAAATATCCAAATATAATTTATATGCCTAAAATATTATTTATAAACCGAACTATCCAAAAAATTTGATAGCAGTGTTAGTTTTAATCCAAAATATTTAAAATTATCTTAATTTTCTGATATAACCAAATCACACTAATATTTTCATCCAAAATATTTAAACTATCCAAGTGATCCGATTTTTTATCAAAAAAATATGTTTTACCCAAATTATTCAAAACTATCCAAAAAACGGAAACCAAACCAGAACTAAATTGAATTTTTCGGGTTACTCACATTATTATCCTCACAACCCAAAATCGAAATAAAAAACCGAAACAAAAATCAAGTTAATAAATAATCAAAGGGTTCTTATATCTCTTCGACTGAAAAATTAAAAACCATAACCAAACCGGAAAAAAAAACTTGAATACAACCGAAAACTGAATGCATATGCCTAAACATATTAGTGAACAAACAAACATGTTAATAGTCTTAAAAAAATAGATATGTTAATAATATATATACCAAAATTAATAGATTAGATGTAGCTTCGGTGCAGTACACTAATATATATACCAAAATCGATTTACATTATTTAAACTATAAGAAACATAAAATTAGAGTTTTACCGTTTTAACAATTAATATATAATATATTATACATATATGTTCCTATATTTTAAAAAATATTAGATTAAAAAATTTTCAATGTGTGTATCCTCTATATATTAAAGGAGAAGCATTACAACATTTTTTTGTAGCCACGTTTCATCACCACAATCATTCTTAGAATCCTTAGAAAATATGTTGGTCCATCTAAATATATAATAAGCTTTTTATTAAACTAATCATAAATGACTTATTAATGTTTTTCATTGTTTTCTTAAATAAAAATAACGAAATTTCCAAATATGGTTAAAGAATATATGATAATTAATGATTTTCAAATAAATATTTGTTAAAAATTAGTGTATTTTAAAATTTTAACTTATTAAAATAAATTAAACAACTACATTTACAATATAATAAAAATTTAGATTTTTTTGTATATGCTATACTTTGAATTTTTTAAAACGACTATAAATGACTAAAGTTGTTACAAAATCTCACATTAAAATTTTGTGATCCATGGTTAAATTTTTTTATAACAAAATAGAAATGATTACAAAATTAGATAAGTAAGAAGTCTCATTTAATATATATATATATATATATATATATATATATTTCAAAATAAATTATTTTTTATCTCCTATATATTAAAAGAGAAATATTTGAAAAATTGTAATCTCAATTTTGTAATAATTAAAAAAGACCTCATGCTTAGGTGTCACTCAATTAGGTAGTCAATTACATTCAATTGAAAAATAAGTAGGTCCACATTCGATTTTTATATGTAACTAGATACATTCGTTGGTCAAATTATATGATATGATATTTACGATAGAAGTATTTATGATTGTTCTGCTAGATATAATTACTTTTTTTTTATTTCTTTAAATAAAACCTACGGAATTACCATAAATAACTAATATACATATATATATATAACAATTAATGATTCTAATAATAAATACTTGATAACAATTTATATCTCATCCATCATTTTTCGTTTAATTTTATATTACTAAACTAAATAAAACAATCAAATTAGCTATAAATTTAAACTTTAAATTTTTTGTATATGTTATATTTTGAATTTAAAAACAAGAATAAATGACTAAACTATTAAAATTATTATGTTAAAAATTAATGATCAATGATTTAACATTTTTATTATAAAAAGATACACATGATTTTAAAACCATATGAGTAAAAAGTATCATTCAACAATAAAATAAATATATATATATATATAGATTAAATTATATACCATATAAGATTGCATAAATATTTAATTTCAAAAATTTCAATGAATTTTCAAGAACATTTATAAATTATAAAATTATTAAATTTTTCACATTGATTTTTTTTTGTTATCAATGATTTAAATATCTTAATTCTCTTTTTAATTTTATATTATTAAAAGATATTAAACAATCGATAATATGTTTTTTTTTTGTATATACTATACAAACCAAATTGATGTGATTTTATAAAAACCGTAGGATTTGGATATGGTTTGATTTATAACCGATTAAACTGAAACATGTAAATATGTTTATATTTACTGTAACAAATATTATTTTTATTTATATGAATATTTATTAACCGATGCTTCTTACTCAAAGAAAATTTTGAAATTAACATGTTTATGTAGTTTATATATATATATATATATATAACATGTTTATGTAGTTTATATATATATATATATATACTCTGAATATTTATATTATTTTATGATCATTTGTACTTTGTTTTAACAAAAAGTTAAATCATTGATCACAAAAATTCCAATGTTGACTTTTAACAATTTTACTAAATTATAATCGTTTAAAAAATTCAAAATATAGCTATATAAGAAAAAATCTTAATTTTTAAATATTATTAATATGATTTTTTAATTTATTTTAAAATTTTAAAATTAAAAAGAAGGATGGAGGATAGAATATTTTTATCAAATCTTTATTATTCATAATCGTTAATTATCATATATTTGTTAACCATATTAGACAGTTCTGTAGCTTTTGTTTAAAGAAATAATGGAGAATATTATTTTATACACTATCAATTAATTTAATAGTTAATTTAATAAAAAGTATAATCCCCTATATATTAAAAGAGAAACATTACAACATTTTTTTGTAGCCACGTGTCATCACCACAATCATTCTTAGAATACTTAGGAAAATATGTTGGTTCATCTAAATATATAATAAGATTTTTATTAAACTAATCATAAATGACTTATTAATGTTTTTCATTGTTTCCTTAAATAAAAATAACGGAATTGCCAAATATGTTTAAAAATATATGACAATTAATGATTTACAAGAATACAGATTTAATAAAAATTAGTGTATTTTAAAAATTTTAACTTATTAAAATAAATTAAACAACAACATTAACTATATAATAAAAATTTAGATTATTTCGTATATGCTATACTTTGAATTCTTTAAAACAACTATAAATGACTGAAGTTGTTAAAAAATCTCACATTAAAATTTTTGTGATCCATCGTTAAATATTTTTTATTACAAAATAGAAATTATTAAAAAATTATATAAGTAAGAGGTCTAATTTAATATATATTTTTAAAAATAAATTATGTATCATATAAAAATAGATATGTATTTTAATTTACAATTTGGTTTGATTTTTTTTTTTATAAATATTTTGAAAAAATATTGACAACTTTATATTTAGTTTTAAACTTTGCATAATGCTTTAAAATTATAAATTACTAAAAAATGTTAAACATCCCACACAAAAAAAAATTGTTATCAGTGAATTAATTTTTTTTTGTTAAAAAATATAAAAATAATAACAAAATAATATGAGTATAAACTATAATTTAACCGAAATTAAAATGTATTATATTTCTACAATAATATCATTTAAACTTAATTGTATCATATAACATAAAAAATCTGTTTAAATTAATAAAAAAATATTTATATGTATACACCATTTTAATTATATACGTAATAGTTGCTGATTTTTTATCATCAATATATATTTATTATTTTATAATATGTAAAAAATATATAATACATAAAAGTAACGTATATAAAATATTCATTCCGCGCAAGGCGCGGATCTTAACCTAGTATATATTAAAATAGACCAACTTATTTTTTAAGGATTCTAAGAATCAACGTAGTGATGACACGTGGTACCAAAATATGTTTTAATGCTCCATGATTAATATATAAGGGATTTGTAAATCACTTGAACTATAATTTAGTAACAATTTACTGTAACTGATGCTTCTTATTTTCTTAGTCTTTTTATTTTTATTTTTTTGCTTTATTTTAACAGTAACTAAATTGAAGTAAAGATTATAAATTTAATGGAAAACAATTAGTTGAAATTCTTTACAACTTTTTTTTTATCTTTAAACAAATAGAGTTGTGTTCAACGAAGACATGTTAATTTGATGAACACTAAATATGGAAGAATATAAAAACTTTTTTTTGATGCTTCTGTTTTTTTTTTCAAAATATAGAGCTTTGATATTAATTCTAGATTTGATCATTTTATTAGATGATATAAGCCTTTTTTGTTTTTTATTCTTTTAGTTAAATATATAATATTTTCTTAATAAATGACTTTTTGACAATAAGACTCTAAAATTTGTATAATATATAATATGATCTCAAACTAAATAATTATGTTTTTTGGTATAAAACTTAATAAACTGAAAACCGATGGTATATAAATCAAATCTAACCGAAGTAAACATAGTTATATTTTAATAACCGGAATACTGAAAAATCAAACCGAACCGAAATCTGATATCCGGATTTAATATCCCTAATCCAAATGAGACCGAACTATTGTTTCATTTTCTAAGCATAATAAAAATAAAAAACTTCATCCCGCGCAAGGCGCGGATCTTATCCTAGTACATTCATAAAAGCAAACAACTAAAAGAATTGAATATTTGAAACAATAAATTACAACATATAAACAATCAAATGCTATATGTAAACATCTATACTAATAAAAATGAAGTACAACTAGTACTTAACCTTGACTTTTTGATTTGAAGTATTATTCATGATTCGCGGCATATATATATATATATATATATATAATATACATAAAAAAATACCCCAATCACTTCCTATCTACAAAACCCAATCGATTCCTATTTTTCTAATCCCGAAAAGCCAAAACCGAACGGGTACTTCAATACTGAAAATATAATAAAATATTAATATTTAAGTTCAGAGTTTTTGGATATTCATAAATAAAAGATATCCAAAAATCTTGAAATTTCCCAAATACTCTAGGTTTAATTCAAGTTTTTGGACATTTTTGTGATATTGGTTTTTAACTTAAACCAAACCTAAACTATTTATGATTCTGTTCCACTTCTGACTTTATAAAAATAGAAATTCTATCTAAACCCTAAACCGATCCAATCCATTCCAAATGAAACCATTAAAATTGTTTTGTTTTGCAATGTGTGTGTAATTATAAAAAGCCAACACCCGCGCGGACGCGCGGATCAGAGTCTAGTTTAGTTTAAAGTGTTAAATAGTTGCAAAATACATTATAGGCAACATTGATAATGAAATGATCATTATAAAAAATATTCACTACACAAGTTAACCAAAAATTATGATGTAGTGCTAGTGATATGTGTTGGGAATGTCCTAAAATCATTTGTACTTACTCTAGTAGAAGTCGTAACGTCGAGGTTCGACAATCGTATAATATTGGGTGGTTATAATGTTTTGCTAGAAACCGCTTATAATCTATGAATTGAGAATTCATTGCTAATATTATATGATCCTACAGGGTCACACACCTAAGCAAATTGGATCAAGTAATAGTTTAGTTTAATTAGATTAAACTAAAGTTGGGATTTTGGTGTGTTATATTTATATGATAAATGAAAATTATATGTGCTCACCTTAATGGATTTAGAATCCACCACGTGATTTGCTAAAAGCCCATTACCCATAATGATGATTATTAGGGCTTGCATGTGTCATGTGTATGCATATATAATTATTAAGCCACCAAACTAAAACCCTAACAATAATAAGAGAAAGACAAAGGAGTTTGTCAAGGTTTTGAGATTTGAACTTGACGGCACTAGCATCCCGTATCGATCCAGTTTGTGTGCGTGTGGATACCGGTAGAGGCATAACATTTGGAGTGCTACAGAAATCTCGACTTGGTTTATTTATCTTTCCGCTGCAAAATAATCAGGTATATTCGAAACCCTAAGATCTAGATTTAATTCAGTATTTGCATGAGATCTAGGCAAATTAAATTCATAGATTGATTTATAAATCGTTATAAATCGGTATGAATTCCTACAGTGGTATCAGAGCCTACTTGTTTAATACTGAAATTTGATCTTGTTTAATCTAATTATTTAAAATANCTTTCCGCTGCAAAATAATCAGGTATATTCGAAACCCTAAGATCTAGATTTAATTCAGTATTTGCATGAGATCTAGGCAAATTAAATTCATAGATTGATTTATAAATCGTTATAAATCGGTATGAATTCCTACAGTGGTATCAGAGCCTACTTGTTTAATACTGAAATTTGATCTTGTTTAATCTAATTATTTAAAATATCCTAATTCTAATAATTAGATGATCTGAAATTGATGTATTCGATATGAACCCTAATTTGATTATGGTATTGATCGATTTCTAAGACCATATATTTGTAATTATTAGATAAACATGTACCTATTAATTTATATGCTAAGGAATATTGATTTTAGGAAAATTCAATATTAAATATTAGCACGGCATGAATGAGATAAGTATGTTTGTTGATTCGATCATTCGACACTTATACAATTAATAGATTCCTTGTATATGGTTTATATTATACATTCGTTGCTTGTGGTATGCTTATTAAATAACTAGCCAGAAAAGCATTATCGTAATGTTGTGACTGCAAGATTTTTTTTTTTTATTTTTTTTTTAAAAAATTAATAAAAGTATTATAGGCATGCATGTGAAACCAATTAAATCTTATACCGGCTGGTTCAGTTTTATCGGTTCGTAATTTGGTTTGGTTCAGTCGAACACATGTTTAATTTTTCATTTAACTGGAATACTAATATGATTAGATTCTTAAGGTTGAATTAAGATTAACTATGTAAAATAATTAATGGTTTTAATTATATTAAAATTAATTATTTATAATCCAATTAAAATACATATAAGATATGTAGTAGTTATATTTATATTTTATATATTAGATATAAACTTTAAATATAAAAGTAAATTGGATTACAATTTGTTCCTCAATTAATTTCAAGTATTTTGATGTCTACCCAATTTTATCAACCATCAAGGCTCGTTTCGTTGTAAGATGGGCTTGCCAAAGCAAGGTGTCTGCAATTACGTGAGTGAGGTGGATGGTAACGGTTACCATATGAAACAAGATTGGTTTACTTGATTAGGCTATCAAAACGGTTTTGAGCTTAGAGACA
>CAKOAT010105155.1:94642-126622 GCA_932364175.1 Eruca vesicaria subsp. sativa | reverse complement strand
TAGCTGCTGGGAGCAGTGCAGGTGCTTTCACTGACGTCGTCTCTGGGCTTTCTTTATGGTGTGAACACATTCAATTCTCATTTGATTCCAGCAACATCTTCATCTTCTTCATGGCTGTAAATCTCTAAAGAACTTTGACCTAAACCTGTAGAACAAGCATCCCCATAGAATTAGTGTTTTTCATAATTTTCTCCCATCATATCATGAACTGTTTCTGTCAAGATCTTACCTGGTGAGAGTAACAATAATGATTTCTTGGGTCCCAAGTTAGTATCTAGGTCTAGAGACATCTTTACACTACTGTCTCTCGCTCTCGGGAAAGTTCGGTAAGAAATGACCCAAGAACATCAAGGCTAGACAATGAAGAATTGTGGTTTATGATCATCTCTCAGATCGCTATTTCTCTCTTCATGTGTAAGTTTTAAACTCTTGGAACGCAAGTCACCACCTTTTCCTCTAAAACTCTGCTCCAACAGAAGAGAATATCTCTCCACAGAATCATCTTTTGATACTGCTACACTCTTCTTCATGTGCTTTGGGTCTTTTATTTTGCTCTTGAGCAACTTCTTGATTGTTTTTTCTGAATCCATTTATCACAGCTGAGCGATGAGAAGGTAAGATTGGTTTGTCTCCCTGAGAAGTGTCTCTTGGAATTAAAAGTCAAAACGGCAACACTCTGTTTTGCAGCACTCTGTAAAAGAAAAATTGGTATGCTCCAAAACAGAACGCTGCCATTTTGACTTTTAATGTTCCAAGAGACACTTCATTTACAATGCCAGAATATTTGATAAATCTAACAATAAATATTATTTTTCTTTTCCTGAATTAATATGAATTTTCCTAAATCGATTTTTCTTAACTAAAAACACGGTAATAATAATTTAAGAAAATCAGTGTCGAATATTCATTTTAATTAGGGTACAAAATATTAACTAAAATCGTGATGACTTCCTATTCTACCTTTATTGAATTGAGCAGGACCGTCTAATAGCATGTGTAAGTGGAGCGGTCGAACAAGGCTCCAAATATAAAAATAGAAAGAAAAAAATAAGGAAAAAGTAAGAATTTTTGAGAAATATATAGATAAATTATAATATTTTTTTTTTAAAAAATAGATATATTGCTAAATTAGAACCTATAGTTTTAAAGAAACATCAAACATTGTTATTAACTTTTTAAAAAAATTATTAAATCATAAATATATCATTAATTTTTTTTTTGAACATGGTCTAAAATTTATTTGAGACGGTCCTAGAATTGAGTTACAACTATTGTAATCTTTCATATGCAAGATATCCTCTAAATAGTTATTGTAATCATAAATTTATTCGCTGTTAAAGACATAACTATTTAGAGGATATCTTGTCTATGAAGAATTAGTAGAATGAAACTAAACTCAATAAGCACAAAGACCGAACTCAACCACTATTTTCTTCGCACTAACAAGCGAAATCCTCTCAGTCCCCTCATACAAATCATATGGGTATCAAACATTCGTTTATCATTCTCCTCACTGTCACTTACAAAAGATGATGTTCTACACTTTTTTCCTTCTTCTTCTTCTTCATTTGGGTTTATGCCGTGCTCAACATGCAACTTACATAGTTCACATGGAGAAAGATCAGATGCCCTCAAGCTTCAAGCAACATTCTCTTTGGTACGAGTCCTCTCTCAGGACCGTCAGAGAATCTGCCGAAGTGCTATACACCTACAGCAATGCGATCCACGGATTCGCATGTCGCCTTACTCCAGAAGAAGTGGAGTCGCTCCTGACTCAACATGGGGTCATCTCGATTCTCCCAGAGCGAGAGTACAGATAGCACACGACTAGGACTCCACTGTTCCTCTGTCTGGAGTCTCTGGAAGTGCAAAACACAGCCTTATTCCCTGGAGAGAGCGACATTGTCATAGGAGTTCTGGACACGGGGGTTTGGCCGGAGAGCAAGAGCTACTCAGACTACGGATACGGACCCATCCCGTTTACGTGGAAAGGCACATGCGAGGCTGGGGCTAACTTCCCATCTACACTTTGTAACCACAAGCTAGTCGGAGCTAGATTCTTTGCGTGGTTACGAAGAAAAGTATGGACCCATTGACGAATCCAAAGAGTCAAAATCTCCAAGAGACAACTACGGTCATGGAACCCACACGTCATCAACCGCGGCAGGATCCGTCATGAATGGCGCTAATCTGCTAGGGTTCTCTACCGGCAATGCTTGGGGATGGGCCGCGGCGCTCGAGTAGCAATCTACAAGGTCTGTTGGGGCGGTGATATTTTCCCTTAACATATTCTCCTTAACATATCACCCACACAATTTTCACCAAACATTGCACTGATTCACTAAATAAATAGCATATATATCAAACTGATGCATAAATAAATATTTTAAAACCAATGCAGTTATTAGGAAGAAAAACATCGTTTAAATAACTTTTAAAGTAATATAATTATTAAAATTAAAAGATAATACTTATATATTTTGATAACATCTTTTAAATGAATGTAACTTCTAAAATGAAAAGACACATTTTAAAGACGAAAGACACAGCCTTTAATATCTGTTTGGATTCAAAAGCATATAGTTATTATAATTTATAATATATTATGAATAAACACATTACAAAAAGACACTTTAGTATGAAAAGACACATAATTACCGAAGAGACACTTATTGAGATATTTTAAGGACTCTTAAAAGTAAATTGGTCTTTTATAATGAGAAGACTCAAATCTTAAAACTAATAATTATAGAAAGACATTTATTGATTGATATTTTTTAACTACTTTTAATGTTTTTGAATAATTGCAGTTGAGAAATCAAAATTAATCGCAGTTTTTAATGAAAATACACAACTCTTATAATAAAAAGACACAATTTTTAAAACTAATAAAGACACTGATGAAGATATTATAACTACATTTTTAAAAAAAAATCAAATAGTGCACGTTAAAACTATGTAGAAAACACTTATTGGGATATTTTTAACTACATTAAAAACTTTTCCACTAGTTAAAACACATCTCAATAGTTGCATTTTGGAAAATGAAAACTAATCTTATATTTTTGTGAAAGACACAATTTTTATAATGAGAAAATACAACTCTTAAAACTAATAAATAATTCTTAAAACTAATAAAACACTTATTAATATATTATAACTATTTTTTATAATAATATCAAAGGTGATGCAAACAGGACCTGCTTCGCCCTACATGCTGAAAAATGTAGAAAACAATCATTGGGATATTGAAATAGCCGAGCTCGTTCCCCTCGCGTTCAAGGCCCTAACTTATTTTTAAAACTTTCCAATGTGCTGCTTGTGGGGAAGACAAAAGTAACTCAGTTGTTTTATGAAACTATGGGTCCGATTCAGTGGCGGAGGTAGAGTGATTTTTTTTAGGGGGCCTGATTAAATCTGTTCATAAAACTAAAGATAGTTTTGTTAAAATCATGGGGGCATATGTAATATTAGTCAATGTTTTACATAGAATTTTCAAAATGAGTTGGGATCAGATGCCACCTCTTACTTTATGTGTCTCCACCACTGGTTCTTATTACCAATTAAGAACTCTATCCAATAAAACTTAAATGTTTCAAAAAAAATGAATATCATCATGAGTCATGCAGTTTGAAAATTTATCACTGGATTTCTTGTCATGCATATTTAAATCGAAACTATTTGGTTGATAACAACATCACAGAATTTCGACGGAATGAGGTAGCTTATTTGGTAAAGATCTTGTGAGTCAATTATCATACTCACGGGTTCGACTCTAGGTGGAGGGGAACTGTCGAATCTTGTCACCAAATGCGGTACTGGGTGTTGGGCGGCCTTGTCCCCAGTCTAGGTAAAGCCCTCCCAGATGAATTGGACCGCTGTATAACTGGATTCAGGGGAATGTCCCACGAAGTGGGGAACCCCCGGATTACCAAAAAAAAAGAAAACAACATCATAGAACAAGAATTTCCATATATACTTTTATGTAGTGTATTTATTATGAAGAAAATTGTCACCTAAAAAGTGAGTTTTTTTACTGACCTAAAAAGTGAGGTTGTTTTTTACTATTGGATATTTGTATTGTCTAATGGCACTGAATTATGCAAGTGCATGTAAACAAAGTGCCAACTAAGTTTTTTTTTTTTTTTTGAAATGCCAACCTAAAAGTTACCTAACCGATCAAACTTACTGAACCAACTAAGCCATTCACAATCCTATCAATCGAACCAAACCTGATCATTATGATTTTTGGTTTGTATCCTTCTTTTTTTTTTTGTATCCTTATTCCTTAGCAAAACTGATACTGTAATTTCTTTCATCTATTGACGCACGTTAATGTTGATCATGATTCGTTCGATATTATTAGTGATAAAAAAAAAAACAAGAATTCCAAAGAGCGCGTGAAACGAGCTTTTCTGATGTCTGAGTCTCATGAAAAACACTTCCTGAGACATTCTTCTCTAGTTACAAATCTCATCTTTGATCTATGATTTATCCCCTTGGTCAACATTTTTAATTGCATGTGAATCATATGAGGCTTATAATTGCAATGTACAAATTGGTTTATCTTTCGATTTAGAAAAAGTAGTATGACAAATGCAATCAGAAAGAGAACAAGCTATACGGTCTAGATTAATCCAAAACCATACGATTTAGAAAATAAAAACTTATTTAAATACAAATTGAGGAAGAAGAGAACGTGAAGCGTTATATAATCTCTCTCACACTTATAGAATTAACAGCTGCCACCCACCAATGTACACCATATACATTTGTGCAAGTAAGGCAAACCGAGTTAAGTTTACAGCTAATAACTAAATAAAAATAAAAGTATGTAAAAACCAAAAATAGTAAAAAAGGGTAAAGAGTGTTCACAAAATGCAAAACTCTTCGTTCAAGCACTGACAGTCACACTGAACCACTTCTTTGCTTTAATTATCTTTCTCTCTTGTGCACAAAAAAAAAAACTTTCTCTTAAACATGGAAACACGAGTCGTCACACTTAACTCTTGAGAATTCTACCTCTTTCTCTCTCTTTTAGAAAATAAAATTTGTTTCTTCTCGTTTTCGTCTGTTCATCATTTGCAATACAAACATATGAATGCAATGCTAAAGCTTTTGCTTGCAGTCACTTTTATCCTCTTTACGATCTCGCCATCCACACGTAAGTCTTTTCTTTCTTTACATAAATGTAATTTTAGTTTTCTCAGTATGATTATTAATTAGTGATCAAATGGTTGCAGATGGGTACGACCCATTGGATCCATATGGTAAAATGATCATCAAATGGGATCTTTTACACTCCTCACCTGGCCAGCACACAGTAAATTTTTCTTCTTATTATTTCCTCAGCATAGTTTTTGCTAAGGTTTGTTGTTTTATATTAAAAAAAATTATATAAAATGATATTTTTTATTGAAATACAAAATGATTTAATTAGCGTTCGAATCTTCAGCTTGAGATTTTGTCAACAGTATTAAACTATTGTCGTTACATCTGTAAAATCTGATTATTTTTATGTGGTTGTATTGACGTTTTATAAAGTCTGATTATATACTTAAATGCTTTGGAAAATAAAATAAAAATGTTACAGGTACTAGTAAAATTAGAGAACGTGCAAGAGTACCGCCACGTGGAGAAGCCAGGATGGAAGCTGAGTTGGCATTGGGTAAACAAAACAGTGATATGGGACATGAGAGGAGCTGAGACAACGGAGCAAGGCAACTGCTCAGCCTTTGCCTCCAGCGAAACACTCCCTCACTGCTGTCTCAGGCGACCAACCATCGTCGACCTTCTCCCCGGAGCTCCTTTCAACATGCAAGTCTCTAACTGCTGCCGTGGAGGTGTCTTGACTTCTATGTCTCAGGACCAAACCAACCACGTCTCTGCTTTCCACATGACACTCGGAAGCTTTCCTGGTTACCCTGGAGAGTTCACTATGCCTCATGATTTTGATATAGGGGTCCCTGGTTATACCTGCGGCAATGCCACGTCCGTGGCACCTACTAAGTATAGTACTGATAAGGGTCGACGCAAAACACAAGCTCTAGGTAAAATAAATCCATATTCTTCTAGCTGAATCAACCTTGCTATTTTTTCTATCAACATGACTAGAGATAGTTAAAAATGTGTTTATATCATATAAAAGTATTGGTCCATTTAATCCCATTTATTTAGTGGACATGTTTATTTAATGGACATGTCCGCTAAATAAAAAAGTATATGTTTATAATAAAATTACTCATGCATTTTTAAGTGTTGCCTGTTAAAAAAGTATGTGTTTAAGTCACTTGACATACATTTTTGGTGTTATGTGTTGATGTTGAGAGCAGCAACATGGGAAGCAGAGTGCCTGTACTCGCAGTTGAAGTCATCACAATCACCAAAATGCTGCGTTTCACTCTCTGCCTTCTACTACGAAAACATAGTTCCTTGCCCTACATGTAGCTGCGGCTGCTCGAGTTCCCATTGCGTCAAGTAATTATCAATGTTTTGTTATGCCTTGTGTCATAAGAAATAACTCGAGGTTTTTTTTTTCTTGCTGGCTTGTTCAGGTCTGGTGTGGTGCCGTCATTTTTGAAACAGAAGCATGATCCACACGAGGAAGTATCTCCTGTGGTGCAGTGTACAAAACATATGTGTCCCATACACATTCACTGGCATGTTAAAGTGAACTACAAAGAGTATTGGAGGGTTAAGATCACCGCAACGAATCTAAACACGAGGAGGAATTACTCTGACTGGAACTTAGTGGTGCAACATCCAAACTTGAATAACGTGTCACGAGTCTTCAGCTTTAACTACAAAGCCATACCACCTCTTCACAGCAGCATCAGTAAGTAGCTTCTTATTTTTTTTTTTTTCATTCTAATTATTACATCTTTTAAGTCTTTAGCTCTTCTTGGTATGGTTTCAGATTGGGGATTCAAGTTTTACAATGATGTACTGATTCAAGCTGGAGAGATTGGGAATGTGCAAACAGAGATGTTGCTAACGAAGGACATGGGGAACTTCTTCAGTTTAAGAGAAGGCTGGGCTTTTCCAAGGAGAATCTTGTTCAATGGAGATGAATGTGTTATGCCTTCTCCAATTGATTATCCAAGGCTGCCCAACTCTGCTTCGTCCTCTCGTCTTTCTAGCTTTGTTACATTCGTATTATGTTTTCTCCTTTTACTTGTTTGATTGTAACGTTTTCATTTGAACCTGCACTGCTTTAGGCCTTTTCATGAACAAACGCCTTGATAAATTAATAAAGAAAGATGTATTTTTGCATGATCAACGCCTTCTATTTATCAATCTAGAAACAAAAAGATTCAGACATCATGGTAACGTTAACTAGATCAGGATGATTAACGCTTGTCCGGCGAGTTGACTAAAAATAAGATATGTTTAAGAATGTTTATATAAAATCAGATATTTATTATAGCATAGATGAAAAACGTTGAAACTTATGTTTATATTGTTTTAAATTACCATATTTTTAAGATATTAAATGATTTTTTTTTTGTAACACTAAATGATTAAACTTTCATTTTACCAAACTACTCTTTATTCCTTACTGCTTGTTATTTTAATTTTTTTAAACTGTATAATGGAAGTAAAATTGTGCCATGGCTACCAACTCCGCCTGGAAACTTGATGACCACCTTAAAACTGTATAATGGAAGTAAAAATTGTGTAATGGAAATAAACCAATATTTCATATACTATGACTATTAAATACTTGAAGTAAGTGACAAGGCAAATATTTTCCATAATACGATTAAAAATAATAGGAGTCAAGATGTGGAAGTATTGTTTTATTTCCATTAAGAAAAAAAAGAAAAAAAATGGAAGTGAGAACAATAGGCCAATCAATAAACGTTATGGAAAGTATTTTTTCCTTATTCTTTTCACACTATATTACAATGTAAAATGTCATCTTCCCTAAAACATATAGAAGAAAAATAACAAAATGGGAACTATTATAAAATAAGAGTATCCACACAAAGATCCATTAACACTAGAGAAACAAGCAAAAAGGAAAATAAAAGAATATTCGGAGCCTCTAAATATTAATATTTGCGTGAAATACAAGTGGCCCATTAGTCATAACGTGGGCCCATCTCCAAACTTGCCTCTTATTAAAAGCCGCCCCTTGCTCATTACCAAACTCACTTGTCTCTCTCTCAGATCTGTCTCCACATCTTTTTTTCGATCCAATCTCAAAACCTCAGCCATGGCTACCAACTCCGCCTGGAAACTCGATGACCACCCTAATCTCCCAAAGGGCAAAACCATCGCCTTGATCGTGTTAGATGGTTGGGGTGAATCTGCTCCTGATCAGTACAACTGTATCCACACTGCTCCCACTCCCGCCATGGATTCTCTTAAGAACGTATGTTACCTTATAAACTCTACTCTTGGTTTATTAGAGTTAATAAATTTGTACATCCGGTTTACTGTAAACCAATGTTAAGTATACCGGTTATGAACAAAGAGTCTAACTAGGTTTGGAAATTTCTGTTAGAAATTCTGTAATAATCAGTTTGTTTATTTTCTTTGAAAATAATTTACAAAAATTATTTCTAAAAATTGGTGATTGATTTCTTGCATTTATTATTTAGGGTTTAAGGTTTAAAGTTTAGTTATTGGTTTTCGGATTATTATTTTAATTAGTTTAATAATCAGTTAGTTTTTATTTTAAATAAATTTACAAAAAACACTTATAAAATTTTTTGGTGATTGATTTCTTGCATTTAGAATTTATTATTTAAGGTTTAATATTTTGTTATTGAAAATTTGGTCATTTATTATGTGAATATATGGTTTAGAGTTTAGGATCTATTATTTCTTGGGCAAGGGTTTAGGGTTTTATTCTTCCCTCTAACTTTACTAATCTTTATCGTTTATATACAGGGAGCTCCTGATACATGGACGTTGATCAAAGCTCATGGAACAGCTGTTGGACTCCCCAGTGAAGACGATATGGGAAACAGTGAGGTTGGCCACAATGCTCTCGGTGCTGGTCGTATCTTCGCTCAAGGTGCTAAGCTTTGTGACATTGCTCTTGCTTCCGGCAAAATCTTTGAAGGTGAAGGTTTCAAATACGTCTCTGAATCTTTCGAGAAGAACACTTTGCATTTCGTTGGACTTCTCAGTGACGGTGGAGTCCACTCTCGTCTTGACCAGCTCCAAGTATTTATCTTTTCTTCAACCCTCTTTTTATTATTAATCTTAGTGTTTGTTGATTAGGTTACTGAAACATCTTTGTTGTGTACTTTTGTGTAGTTGTTGATCAAGGGTTCTGCTGAACGTGGTGCTAAGAGAATCCGTGTCCATATTCTTACCGATGGTCGTGATGTTTTGGACGGTTCAAGTGTCGGATTCGTGGAGACTCTTGAAGCTGACCTCGCTAAGTTGCGTGATAACGGTGTGGACGCTCAGATTGCGTCTGGTGGAGGTCGTATGTACGTGACTTTGGACCGGTACGAGAATGACTGGAGTGTTGTGAAACGTGGTTGGGATGCTCAGGTTCTTGGAGAAGCTCCCCACAAGTTCAAAAACGCTGTTGAAGCTGTGAAGACTTTGAGGAAGGAGCCTGGTGCTAATGACCAGTACTTGCCTCCGTTTGTGATTGTTGATGACGCTGGGAAAGCTGTTGGTCCTATTTTGGATGGTGATGCTGTTGTCACGTTCAACTTCAGGGCTGATCGTATGGTTATGCATGCCAAGGCGCTTGAGTATGAGAACTTTGACAAGTTTGACCGTGTTAGGTTCCCTAAGATCCGTTACGCTGGTATGCTTGAGTATGATGGAGAGCTAAAGCTGCCAAGCCGTTACCTTGTTTCTCCCCCGGAGATTGATAGAACCTCTGGTGAATATTTGACTCACAATGGCATCAGTACTTTTGCTTGCAGGTTTGTTTATTTCTCTATTGTCATATTCATTGTTTTGCCAATAGTGTATAGTATTGATCTTGAACTGATCATATATATATGTCAATGTATGTGAAACAGTGAGACCGTCAAGTTTGGGCATGTCACATTCTTCTGGAACGGAAACCGATCTGGATACTTCAACGAGAAACTTGAGCAGTATGTTGAAATTCCAAGTGACAGTGGAATCTCATTCAATGTCCAGCCAAAGATGAAGGCATTGGAGATTGCTGAGAAGGCAAGGGATGCAATTCTTAGTGGCAAGTTTGACCAGGTGCGAGTTAACTTGCCAAATAGTGATATGGTTGGACATACTGGTGACATTGATGCCACGGTTGTTGCTTGCGAGGCTGCTGATGTTGCTGTGAAGGTACTGTATTTTTTTTAAGAAAAAGTTTATTGACGAGTGTTGATGATATGAGTGAGTGACTGTCCACTAATGGTGTTGCCTGGTTTGGTTGTTGCAGATGATCCTGGATGCAATTGAACAAGTGAAAGGTATTTACGTTGTGACAGCTGATCACGGAAACGCAGAGGACATGGTTAAGAGGGACAAGGCTGGAAAGCCTGCTTTGGATAAAGAAGGAAAGCTTCAGATTCTTACCTCTCACACTCTCAAGCCAGTAAGTGCATATCTGTGTTCTGCGGCTATTACAGTTAATACATTGGACTAGACTTGATGTGACATTGTGGATACTGATTTGAATGTGTTGCAGGTGCCAATTGCCATTGGAGGACCAGGACTGTCTGCAGGAGTGAGATTCCGTAAGGATCTGGAGACACCAGGACTTGCGAATGTAGCTGCAACAGTGATGAACCTCCATGGATTTGTAGCTCCCGCTGACTACGAGCCCACCCTCATTGAAGTTGTGGAGTAGAACTGAGAGCCTTCTTAGTTTTGAAAAGAGGCTGAAACTCTAAGAATGATATGTTGCTTTTCATTTTTAATAATATAACACAAAAGACGAGCATTGTTTGATTTTGCCTTTTGGCCAAACATGTTGATTTTGGTTTTGAATGATATTCAAGCTTTTTCCTTCTTCTTCCAAAAAATCTCCAGCAAAGGGTGGCTTATTTCCCTCAAAGAGGTTGATTATCAAAATCTGTTTGCATTCAAGCATTTTTGTTGACCATAAGCATACAATAGAGAAGTATCAAAAGCTTACAAAATCATGATTCGCATTAAACGTAGAACCAATACATAGTCAAGCTTTGGCTCATTAAAACTTGAATCAATACAAAAACTCAAGTTCAGTGAGATGCTTAAACAGAAGCTTCCACTCCAGTGGCCACTGGCTTAGCTTCTTTCTCTTTGTTAGAATCTTCAACATCCGCTTGTTTCAATGCTTGTGCTCGGAACCCGACCATTATCTCCTCTGCCTTTTCAAGCGTTGACAACAGTTCTCCATAGCGCGCTTGAAGTTTTCGCTCTGTCTCTTTTTGCTTTACCACTTCTTCCTCTAGATTCTTCTTCCTGAAAGATGCAGCCATCTCTTCTTGCCTCTTCAATGCTTTAAAGCACTCTACTTCTGTTCCACCAATCTCAATCTGCTTCAAACTCGCCTCTATTTGGCTCCACACGGTCTCTGCCCTTTTCTGTCAAATGAACAAATAGTAAATCATTAAACATTATTACACCAAACTTGAGAGTACACCATATTTTCAGAATTAAGATACAGGTAATGAGGACTATATATATACCTCGTGACCCTTTGTATAAGTTTTATACTTAGCCTTCATGTGTTCTGCCTTCTTCTCATCTTCCTCCATCTTTTTTCTCGCATTCTCCATCTCCACTTGCAAAGCTGCAACTTTTTCTGCCTTCACAGCAACACTTGAAGGCCCATAAGCATTACGAGTGGGGAAGTAAGTGAGATCCTTCACGCAATCGTCGTGAGCTTTTACAAAATCGTCAAGTGTCTTGTTCTCGTTTCCCATTGCCACGCAAAGAAACTGCGCCTCCTCCTTAATCATTTTGTCAGCCTACCATAATAATCATAAAAAGTTTTCATTAGAAACCCCTTCTCGTATACCAGATTAAAGATGTTGCTTCAAACCAAGGGCGGTTCTACATTCATGTGCATAATATCCATCAAGCAACCTATCCATGAACCAAGAGAAAACTAAGCACAAGATAAAGGTAGTTCAACTAATTAATCAACTAAACAACCAAAGTAAACTGAGATAACTACGATATTATTCATAATCTTACCTCTTCGAGTTCATTTTCCTCAAAGTCTTCAATTTCAAGAACTTGAGTACCAGAACTGTTAGCACGGTTCTTGACTCCTTTCTTTTTCTCAGATTTCCCATCAAGAGGATACTTTGCATTATCATGCTCCAGCAACTGTAAAAGCTCCTTTCTTACCAATTCATCTGCAACCTCATCTGGAGTAGGAGGAACAACAGAACTTTTGTCACCGTTTCTTGAAAGCAATGAATTCCTAATTAGTTCCAACGAAGCTGCTGGAGGTCTAGGAAGATCTCTCTGTAACACCTTGGACCTTTTCCTAAGCAGTGCCTGCAATCTTGCTTCCTCCTCAGCCTTTTCCCTAGCTATCTTGTCTGACATGTCTTCCTCAATTTTCTCTTCTGGCTCTTCACTTTCCTCAGGAGGAGGTTGTGCAACTATCTGGTACTCGTTTCTTGGCAGAGGAAGCCCAGTAAGTCCGGAGCGTAAGCTCCTTCTAGCTTCCTCTCGTCTCAGCCTCTCAAGTTTAGCGCTCTCGTGCATGTCCATGTCTTCATTTATGTGAAGTTCATCCCTAAAGGGAGTACCTCTGGGTGTCATAGCAAAAGAAGACCCATCCCTTGATGGCGTCAAGCCCAGTCTAGGAGTAAGGCCAGCACCACCAGGAGTCATCGAAGGAGTCATTGAAGGAGTCAGCATCGGATTAGGCGTTTGAATCTCTTTCTTCCTAGGCGTGACCCCAGTAAAGTCAGAAGGGTGCAACTCAGGATTGTCTCCTCCCAGCAAAGGCGTCTGAGAATCTCTTAATCTAGCTAAATTTTCTGCTTCCATCATAATAGCATCACCTTTACCAGCAGGAGTTCTTTGTGGCGTCCTCATGGGTGTCATTCCTTGCCTTGGTGTTTGTGAGTAGTTTGCCAAAAGCGCACGAGTAGCAGCACTGCCTTCTGTTAACTCCTCATTCTCCGCAAGAAGGTCACTAGCGTACCCCATCTTTGCAATCTCCTCAAGCTCGTGATCCGAAATCTGCGGTGGTGGTAACATCAGCTTAGACCTCTTCCTAACAGCTTCAGGATCATTCAACTTATTCGCTTGCAATATAGCTGCTGGAGCATCCTTCCTCTCATTAATCTTGTTCCTCGCAACATCCTGTCTCCGCAACTGCGCTTCCACATCAGCCCTCCTCTTCCCTTCAAGCTCCTCAATAGTCGTCGGAAACTTAACTTGCTCCGCAGGACGATCTTCATCACCCGTATCATAAAACCCCGCAGGCGCCCTCTTCTCAAAAGGAATCTCCGCATTATAATCAATCCCTTTCCTCTTCTTCTTCCTATGACTCTTACCAATCCCAGCCGCCTTCAACTCTCTCCTCTTCTGCAAAGAAGCAAGCCTCCTCGCTTCCTCAAGCTGCTTCTCCCTAGCTTTCCTCTTAGCCTTCTTCCCCCTAGTGTTAGCCAACCTCGCCCTCGCTTCAGAAAGCATTTCCTTCTCGTCCTCATCCATATCCACCGGATCAGGACGAGCAGGCTTCGACTCCGGGTTAGGATCAATCTCACCAGGACGTAGCTTTCTCGGATCATCCCCCGCTTCGTAACTCTCGTCCTTACTGCACGCCGCGTCAAGAAGCTTCTCGTACCTCTCGAGGCATTGAGACGGTGTGCGTCCCACGATGGGAGCAATGGTTCTCCATTGAGTAGGTAAGAGCTTTGCGAGATGTAGAAGCTTCTCATCTTCTTCTCTGGTCCATTCAGTCTAAAACATCAACACCATACAAAAAAAAAAAATCAGTTTCTAAATTCAGTAAAAATCGTAAAGGTTTACACTTTCTAACGAAATTCAAGAAATCAAAATCAATACTTTTAAACGCTACTAACCTTTTTGATGGAGGGGTCGAGCCATTCGTACCAACGAGCTTTACACTGCTTGGCGGACTTGCGAACGAGGAGGGAGGAGATACGAGCCCATTGGTTTTTGCCGTACTTCATCACGGCGGCTTTGAGGATCTCATCTTCGGTGTTCTTCCACACACCTCCCTTGATCATAATCCTCATCTTCGCTCAACTGTTTTTTTTTTGTCCCCAATGTGATCAAATTCAAAGGGTGTTTGTGAAGCTAATGCTCGTGTAAATCGGGAGAATGAAGAATAGAAGGGAGCGAGATTGAGAGTAACCCTAGATTAGGGCTTGAAACAACGAAGAAGAAGAAGAAGAACAGTTCCAATCGAAATCGAGTCCTTTTCTTTTAATTTAACTTTTTTCAAAATTAAAATAACGAAATTTTATTATAAGCCAGCCCAAATAGCCCATAATTGCACTATAATGGGCCGAGTGGTAGTAGCAGAGAGCCCAATATTACACTTTTGTTTTTGCTATTTTATCATGGGCCAGCTCAAATAGCCCAATAGTACACTTAAATGGGCCGAGTCATAATAACAAAGAGACTTCTGCGTCTTCATGATTTCTCCGACACTCTTCTCTCTTTCTTCTGAATCCGAGGAGCAGAGAAGCTGTAAAACCCTAGTAGTAGAATAATGGTGAAGCTAACAGCTGATTTGATCTGGAACAGTCCTCACTTCTTCAACGCCATCAAGGAGCGAGAGTTGGAGCTACGAGGTAAACTTATCATCTTCCCCCATTACTATTCCAGTTTTTTTCGTAAACCCTAAACGCATCTCTCTCTGCTATTTTTTGTTGAAGGTAACAAGATTCCTGTAATCGAGAATTTGGGTGCTACTGAGGTAACTTTCTCGAATTATGCTGTTGTTATTTGAAAATCTCTTTTCTTTTTTTTTTATTACTAATAAATTTGTGTTTTTTTATTACAGGACCAGTTCGATACAATAGATCTGTCTGATAATGAGATAGTTAAGCTAGAAAATTTTCCACTTCTCAACCGGTTAGGGACTCTGATTGTAAATAACAATCGGATTACTCGGATAAATCCTAACATTGGAGGTAAAGCTTCGTCCTTTTTTTTTGCGTGTTGTAATGAGATTTTGAATTTTGAATTCATTGTGTTGTGTTTGTTCTATTTTTTTTTTGTGTAGAGTTTTTACCAAAGCTGCATACTTTGGTTCTTACGAACAACAGGCTGGTGAATTTGGTTGAGATTGATCCACTTGCCTCTATTCCAAAGCTTCAGTACCTTAGTTTATTGGATAATAATATCACCAAAAAGCCGAATTATCGGCTTTATGTGATTCACAAGCTTAAATCACTTCGAGTGCTGGATTTCATTAAAGTCAAAGCCAAGGTGAGGAACTTACTCTGTATCCAAGTTTTTTCATGAGTTATAGACTCTATAGTGTCGTATTCAGCTCGTTAGTGTACCTTCCTATGCTTCTTGTAGACTCTGTAGTATCGTATTCAACTTCTTGTGTTATAGACGCTGTAGTGTCGTATTTCAGCTTCTTGTAGCATTTGCCTCTCCCTTGAGCTTTTATTCCACCGTAGCATATGCAAAACCATTAAATGGTTTAACCGGACTGTAGGCAATAATATGAATTAGTGAATTAGAAAATGCTAAGAGGAAGACCATTAACCTGATAATCATTGTTTGCTACCAGGAAAGAGCTGAAGCTGCGGCTTTGTTTTCATCTAAGGAAGCAGAAGAAGAGGTTCAGAAGGTATCTCAGGAGGTGGTTCAAAAAGTGTCTGATACTACTGAAGAATCAGAGACTCCAAAAGTCGTGGCCCCGACACCGGAGCAAATTTTAGCAATCAAGGTGCGCTTATCACTAAATTGGGTCAAATGGATTATTTAGCTGCGTAGCATAAGAATTGTTTCCTGGGGGCTTTCAACAGAAGAGAAACTGGAAACTGGATAGGACAGAGCATTATTCGCTGATTTGTTAAGTAAATGAAGGCTCTGTATTTGATTGTAATATTTGGTTTTTCATTTCGATGATGTTCCAGGCTGCAATTATCAACTCCCAGACGATAGAAGAAATTGCCAGACTCGAACAGGCTTTGAAGTTTGGCCAGGTTCCTGCAGGCCTTATAGTTCCTGATCCTGTTCATTCCAACGTGGCCACAAAAGACGGGAAGCCTGCTTCAGGTGTTAATGACGGTTCTGATCCTATGGAGGTAAGTTTCTTATCACAAAAATTTTGCTCCTTATTCTGTAAATCTTTTGGTTTTGAAGTAGGTAAATACCTGATTATTTCAACTTAATCAAACGTTTTTAGGATTAGGATCTAAGTAGACCGTTTTGGAGGTTGAATAAATTCATTGTTGTAGTAGGTGTTTAGTTATCAGCACCAGTGTAACTAACAATTCTGATTTTTTGCTTCGATCTTTTCATTTTCTGGACTAATACCTCAAATACTTTTGCTGGAACTGTTGAAAAGGCCAAGTGAGAGAATCAATTGTGTCATTTCTTAGAACCGGGAACTTGAAAATAGTATAGGAATAATGTAGTAAGTTGATGTTTATTATGAGATAAAGTCCTTTTGAAGAAATTAGGATGACTACACAAGTGGTTTGCTTGACTGGTTCAACGTTTTCATGTGTTAGATTGCGTACTAAAAAAACCCCTGAATTCACTGTGTTTCAGGAATAGAAAGTGAAGTGTGCCATGGTTAGCTGCTGCTCTAATGCTCACAGAGATTATATTGTCTGGCAAGCTTCATGGTCCTTTAAGGTTTCTGTCACTTGTACACTACTCTAGAGCTTCTGTTTTTGAACCCTTGAAAAAGAGTGACAAAGAGGATTGTAATCTTTAGCCTGCAATTGTAGTCTCAGAGGGAGAGAGACACAGAATTTGGCAATGCTCTTTTTGCATTATAGTTTCTTCTCGGTTTTTTCTTGCATCTCGTTGATCAATGTATTCATTCACTGATAAAAAACTTGTGGAAGTGATTTTTTTCTTGTAGTTGCAAGCCGAAAATCAACAACATACATCAATCTAGATGACTTGCCATCTAATCGATCTCTTATTCAAGTACCCTTTCACTTCAAATTCAAATAAACATCGAACAAATAAGGCAAAAAAAGAAGAACAATAGATTTTACATCTTCCTCTTAGTTGCATGCCTCAGTAGCAATACCTAAGCGAGAATTAGGAACATCAAACAAAATCCTCAGATTCTGCTGCTGCAAATTCGCGATCACATTCAAAACAGCGTTCGCGTTCAACGGTATCCCCGCCATCGACAAACAAGCCAGCGTTCCCGCGCTGCTATGAATAAGCGTATTCTCCACGGGCAACTTCAAATCGAGTGACGTCATGTGCAACGTCACCTTTGGCGCCAAGTTATCGTTATCCGCGGCGAAACACGTGTCGAACGCTCCCAGCGTCGAGAACGGCCCTCTCACCTGCTTCCTAAACTCGTCTCTAACGGCCTCGTAAACCGGTTGAACAAACCGGGTGATTACTGTACCGGAATCGATTATCGTACCGGCTCCGGAGCTCGAGTCAAACGTCAAGTACTTGAAGTCAACGGGAACTAGTGTGGGACCTACGCTTATACCGGTGAGATTGACGTAGTAGAGTGAGGGACGGTGAGAGCTGCGGAGGAGTGGAGTGTATCTGATGGATCTTGGTTGACCGGTGGGACCCAGTTTCAACGACCCGGAGAAGTAGAAGGACCTGAAGCTAGGGAGGCAGTAGGAAAACACGCCTGAGTAAAGCGACGTCGTTTGGGAGATTAATGAAGTGGGCCCGCGTCCTAGGCCCATTAGTCCTTGCGGTGGGAGGGAGTTCCCGGACGCGGAGTTGATGCATCCGAAGGAGAAGTTGGAGATGACGTCAGAGGCTAACGTCAGCGTGTCTTGGACTAGGGAAGCGGAGAAGGATGAATCTCCGCCGTAGGATTGGTTGAAGGAGCAGATGGAAGGTGGTGAGGGTGAGGATGATGGGCACGTGAGGCCACGTGCTTGCGTGCATTGTGAGGTGGAGCAAGAGAGGGTTGAGTAAGTGGATGAGGAGTTGGGGTTGAAGTAAGAGGCGGTTGAGGCGTTGGAGCAGCCCGAGCAGCCGGAGCAAGGGAGCCAAACGGCGTCGTTGCTGGTGTCTAGGACCATGAACATGAGCTGGGGAGGAGTGCCGAGTCTAGCTCTGACGACGTAGTTGCCGGTGTGGAGGAGCTGGTTGGCGGAGGCGACGGGGACGGAGGTTCGGTTGGGTTTGTCGGCGACGAGGCTTGAGAGGTAGGTGAGGCGGTGAGAGTCTGCGGAGGCCATGTGGAGGACGGTGTCCATGACGGAGGTGGAGGTTGGATTTGCTGCGAATGGTGAGCATCTGGCGTTGATGGGGATGATTGAGAGATCGTCGGAGCCGTCGGGAGCGGCGGTCGCACATGTGTCACGTGTGGCGGTGGTAAGCGTGGACGGCAAGAGAAGGGCTAAGAAGAAGAATAAATGGAGTGTTGAGGAGGCCATGGTTTTGAGATAATGTGGTGTTGTGGATATAAGATAATGTTCTTTGAATAGGATGTATTTATATATGGCTAAAGTGATATCTGAAAGTACGAAAATATCCTCAACGTCGAGGTGTGGTTGGTGGATCCGGTCCGGTCACTCCTGTCTGGACTGGCAGGCAGTACTACTTGATCATTTCACGTGAATGATTAAAAAAAGTTAATGTTTGATTTTTTTCATGGTGATCTTGTCAAAACTATAGTATTTGAAGTTTCGCTCTCTCTAGAGCATATTGTACCCTACCCTATGTAAAATATAAGCTTTGAAGTTAATAGACAAGTTTGCATTTTGCAGCTGTTTCGAGTTGCATATACTTTGGCACCGGCGTTATTCCAAACCAACTAATTCTTTGAGGTTTTAACATACACTGTTGTGGGTTTATAATTTGAAAGCTTCAAAGAAGATAACCGTCACGAGGAGACAGAGTGTATGGCCCGGAGTAGAGTCAGCCAGGGACCAAAGGCATTGTGTTGCATGTGAAGTGAAATGTGCTTTTGGATAGTGATAAACAACCAAAAACCAGACAAACCAATTATTTTGATGCCATATCATGACAAAACTCTTAACAGACTGTTTTTTTTTGTTCGGTTGCGACGAGTGAACTATTCATGTTCACACCTGAGATTGAAACTTTTAACTTTACTTAACATCTGTTCTGGGCTTAGCATCACATCTTTATAAAACTTTTATTATAGATATCACATTACAACCGTCAGTCCTTTTAAGCTATGGTAACTTCTCAACCAATTGGCAATTAGTGAATTTTTTTCATAATTCATGATACAACAACGTTATCAACTTATTATTTTCAATTTATATGTTTGGTGGATCATTAACGTGAACTTCACCACTAGATATTAAAAAGTATCACAAAAGTTCTAATAAAAGAAAGTAGTCTATGATTATGCAAGTCCGTGAGCCTCCCTTATCGTGTTGTAATGACAAAACGACGATGTATCTTTTCGTCCCTTTTCTATCATTGTTCATTCACGAGCCCTTTTAACATATTTTACAATCCTGAAAAATGTCATATAATCATTCTTTTATCCTTTGTCCATCCAGTATTATATGAACTTACATAGAGATCCCCAGATCCAATAATATTGCCTGGCATTTTGCTAAATGGCCCTTAGTTTGTTGAGTGACAAATTGACAATGTTCCTAGATATATCAAACTTGCTAACCAAGCATTTGCCAAACCTCATGAGTCATGATCGCAAGGCCTTTGATTTGTCAGGACTATTGAAAATCTAATGAAAAGCATGTTCAAAGAGTTAAGCTATGTAACTGTTCCTCAAAGAGACTGTTGCAACAGAGACTCACATTATTTTAAGTAACATCATAGATTAACATAATGACATGAATATGAGTACAACACATATTCTGAGCCAACCAATGTTTCAGTTAAGAAACATCATAGATTTTAACATAATGACATGAATATATGAGTACAACACAGCTTCTGAGCCAACCAATGTTTCTGTAGCTCTTATTGATTTTTTACATTCACACAATGCATTAACATCTAAAAACAGGTGGATTTTTTGCTCTACTTCCATAGCTTCACAAAATTCCAGAAATGGTTTTGATATCCTATATGTGCACATTTCCCTGAGAAATGGAGATGATTAGATAGCTCTGTTGGATAGGCTGTAGAAAAACTTTGACATCGATAAAATCTAGAGATAAAACACACACTACTGAGAATCACCTCAAAATCACGGAAATATTAGGTTGGTTTCGACATGAACAATAGGGTATGTGGATAAAGATTGAGGACCATTGTAAAGGGTGAACAATTGATTGCAAGTGTCTGACATAATTTACAAGAAGGCTGAAGGCTGAAGGCATGATTTGCAAGAAGGTATAACTTTTTACCTGATTATTCAGAAGAATCCTCCTTGGGTTTAATTATCATAACAGGACATGGAGCGTGGTTGGTGCAGTAGTTGCTTACACTTCCCAGAAACATCCTGTTTAAAGAGAAAAAAAATGGATTGAGCACACGCATTGCTCCACCATATAAGATTTAGCTCATGAAAGAAACACAAGAATATGGATCTTAAACAGGAAAACTATTCCCTAAGACGTATTTGCTAGCTGAGCAGAGAAATGCCTGCTCTTAAGTACAAGTTGAATGCCTCATTATCTTGTTATCATATCATATCAGAGAAGCTTAAAGACTAACACTTTTCATTTTTCAAACTGTTCCATTTCTCTCAACATTGATGTTTACTTAAGAGTTTTTCTGCATCATAGAACAAACATGTTGCAAAAGATATAATATAACCTCTCCAAATAAACAACCAATGGAAAACTTCAACTACTTCTAGTTTAGCAGGATTTGATCAATCTTTTGCTAACTATTAGGCCAAAAAACGCTCTTTCATTTCTCACCTCGATGCAGATTCCACTTCATACATAAACAAGCACAGATGATACATAGAAGTTAGATAACTTATTTGCTTGACCAAACATGTTTGCGAAAAAATATAATATTAACCAATCCAAGCAAACTTAAACTACGTCTAGTTTAGCAGAGTAGTTTAGTAAGAGACAACTCATTCACCATCGCAACTAAGATTCAAACACCTTGAATTCTCCTTTGTAGCTTTCATCAGTTCACAAAAACACAAAGGCAAGATACTAGCATGGACAAAAAAAAGAGATTGGTTACCTCTTAATAGGACCATGAGCCCGAGATCCCATGACAAGCAGATCAGCTTTCAAATTCTCAACAGTCTCACAGATCTTATCCTTGGGATCTCCAACAACCACTTGCGTTTTCACATTCACCTGAGAATTAAATCACCACAAAACTTCCTTATCAATCAACACATATAAGCAAATCAATACTAGATCTCAAGACACTACTCACTGATCTATCAGCATAGATTTGACGAGCGTGTTCGAGTATCGCATCAGTGATCCGTTTCTGATGTTGTTCAATCGCAGCGGCGAAAGCAGGAACCTCCACGTCACCTTCATCCAAAAAATCTTCCACAGTCAAATTCAACAAAATCATCATATACAGTTATAAACGAGACTTAACTGGGACCACCGAAAGGTATGGCGCCGGGGTTAACGCCTGCGGCGATAGAAGGCGGAGGCTGAACGTGGAGGACGACGAATGATGAATCGGGAGAAGACGATGAGAGCTTGAGGTTGTCTAGAGCCCACCTTAGAGCTTCCATGCTCACCTCGCTTCCATCTACAGATACGACGACGCAGGTCAAGCTTCCAGAGACATCCATGACTACTTACCTTCAAATTTCAATCTCTCTGCTAACAGTTTTGTGATTCAGCGATGGCGTCCACGTCACCACTTGTTTAAAACTCACGGCGGAGAAGAAAGGGTAGATATGTCATCTTCCTTAGCTGAATTATTCAGATGAAGATTTTTTATTGGTATAAATATCGTAAAGTTACGTAACGGGCGCGTGGAGTTTCCACTAGGTGTTTCTTCTCTTTTTTGTGATTCAGCGATGGCGTCCACGTCGTCACTATTTAAAAATTCACGGCGGAGAAGAAAGGGTAGATATGTCATTTTCCTTAGCTGTATTATGCAGATGAAGATCTTATTGGATAAATATCGTAAAGTTACGTAACGCGCGTGGAGTGGAGAAAGAAAGGGTAGATCTGTCATTCTCCTCTCTCTTCGCTCTCACTCGAACCTCAATTGTCGATCTCCGGCGAGGATTGTTCTGTTTCTTCCCGGCGAAACTTCCCTCAGATAACCTAGCGATGAAGAAAAACACTGACGTATTCGATTTCAACGTAGAGGATGAGCTCGTTGAGTCCGTTTCTGGAAAGCTACTGGAAAAATTCACAAACCCTAGCTCGTCTGTTTCTCCGTCTCTGCAACGCCAACGCATCCAAAGCTGTGAGTCTCTTCTTCCTTAAGCTCCACTCGGTTATAGTTCCAGGGAAGGAAGCTAAGCTGAGAATTTTTAAAAATCTTTTTTTAATTTTTCGTACTCTAGCGTACAATTGAGTGATCATTGCTTGTTTATAGATACTAGATTGTACGCTAATTATAATACTAGATTGTTTTTTGGTAAATTAGATAATAATTTGCACTGTTTTTTCCAGAATCTTTGTTGAACAGTTTGCATCATATATGAATGCTTATGAAAATTGTTAATTGTTGTCAGTTTTCCAGGAAGAACCTGCTCTTAAAGAAGTGGGAGACGCGAGTTGTGCAGAGGCTGTTACTGATGTAATCGATCGTCATTGTGAAGATGCTCCGGGTTTAGTAACAGAAGCTGAGGAGTCCTCCAGAGACAATTTGACCATAGCAGATTTAGATCGGGGATTGATGCTTGGTTTGAGTACCGAAGACCGTGCAAAAGAAGCAGATGTAGATCATGGACTGGAAAGTTTCTCTTGCCAGCTAAGCGCAAAGAGTTTCTACGCCGAAGCTTCCACATATAGTCAAGACCAGCTTAACTCACCACTTTCGGATTCTTCATCCAGTGTATGTAGTCTATCTTGTATTGCTTATTTTTGTTTTTTGTATGTGAGAAAGCGTTCAAAAATTTTAGCTTGTGTTTGTAATCGCTTTACATGTGCAGGAGGAGCGAACTGATATGATGTCAGCTGATGAAAGCTTGAGTGATCGATGTGCGTTGAGTGAAGCTTCTGATTCAGAAGGCGATGAAGGTACATATTACAGGATTTTCATTAAGTTTCCTTATATGTATGATTTGATGTCCTCCTATGTCTAACTGGCTATTGATTTCAATGTTATATGCGCTGAAAGATTGGATGGTTGAACACTGCTTCGATGACATGGAAAAGGTAATGAGTTTTCTTGTTTCTTAACCAATGGCTTTAAAACTGCTGCCAGAAATTGTTTTAGTCTTTAAGACCATCTTGTGTAGTTGCAAAAGATGATATTTTTTCCTTTTCTTCTTTCATCCCTATATGACAATGGTACTTGTGTGATTTTTTACGTGATTGGGTTTTACTTGTTTTACTGAATCTCTTTATGCATGAGTCGGGCATCTTCGTTCGTTCATAATTCAGATTGCGGCACTTTGATGAAAAGAATGCAACCTTCTTTCTTTAGCCTAATTATTTTAATTATTTCGCACTCTGTTGTTTGTGAGCTTAAAAAATTTCATGTCAACGCTTATAGTTATATGAGTTGGAATATGGGTATTCCTCTTAGCAACATATCTGATGGGACTGGTTAGTTTATACATGTTGATATATTGTTATATTACAGTAAGGCTACTTTTAATTGTGCCTGTATGTTCAAAGTAAGAGTTACAATTCTCAAGTAACGCTTTCCACTTTGCAGATCGACAGAAACACGGCTGTTATCATGATTCCAGAGTATGTTGTGCTGAAAGATATGCCTTGTACTGCATCTCTGGTAATCTTTTCATGCAATGGAATCACAATAAAGAGCTACCTTGATAATAATGAAGAAGGGCCATTCTGTTGTGAATTTGGAGTTGAAGACGTAGTTAGTATTCAATACAATTGGTACCAAAATGTGAGTTTTTCAATTATGGTGTGCTTCCAGTTTGAAAGATACTTTATGGGCTCTTTTTCTATTTTGCATATATGAATCTCTATCAGTTTTACAATTTTTGCTGGTCGCTTTCATAGGTTGGACTGATTATTCTAAGAGTTCAAGTTCTATTAAAGGATGAAAAATGCCATGAAGATATGCAACACACCACAGGTATACTCACATGCTCAGTTATTGTACATACGCTATTTTGGTTTACAACAGAATGTTTCCCTGCAACGATTCTTGTTAAAATCGTATATACAATAACTAGTTGCAGGACCAAGATTCATAAACAAATGTTTATTTGATGTCGCTTTTTAAGCCTTAGTTCTTTCCAAAACTAGGGGATCCCTATTCTAACTTTTTATATTGCTTCGTGTGGTTTCCAGACATTGAGGAGTTAAAGTTTGCAGTTAAAGATCACAATTGGCCTGAGAAGCAACAACAAATTAACTCGCTGCATGTGAAATACCCGGCTGTATGGAGTGCTGACCTCGAGTAAGCTTCTAATATTACGGAACGCTGATTGGAAAACACATTCTTTTTGCAACTTTCATTTCAAAATTTAAATTGCATACTGTGATGACAAGAAAATTTAATTTGCTGAATAACTACGAGTATGAGGGGATATGAGTTGGATACTGGACTCATATTTGGTTTTAGTTACATTCTGAGTACTTTGGTGACTTATTGTTCCAACTCATTCATAACTGTTTCTTTATTGTAGTGAGGACGTGGAAGTATCAGGGGCCAACTTGCATCAACGGAAGCGTTATTTTCCACGGTAAGACTGATCTATAGGAGCTGTATTTATATTCTTGTGTAACCAGACGCTGTCTTCTGTTCTGCTTTGGGGTAAAAATGCCCAAAGTGCGTCATTACTATTATTCTATGGCTCTCTTAAGTAGATAACTGAAAGAATTAAACCATTGGAAGGTGGCATTTCATATTGAACTGTGAGTTTTTTGTTGTCTTTTCAGATTTGATGAACCATTTGAGGATGTTGTTTATCCAAAGGGAGATCCAGATGCTGTTTCCATTTGCAAAAGAGATGTCGAGCTGTTGCAGCCAGAGACATTTGTGAATGACACAATCATTGACTTCTATATTAAGTAAGCTCTTCTCTCTGATGGAATGTTGAAAGATAGTATAGGCTCTGGAATGCGTTGTAGATTATTTTTATGACACGGTTGAATCTCTTATTTAGTTGATGGTCTCAATATAATACACAATTTTACCATTGGTCTTATTGAAATCTTCTCGTGATGCTAACCTTAACTTTTAACAGCTTAGTGTATTATTCTACTTTCCCAGTTATTTGAAGAATCAGATTCGAGCGGAGGAGAGACAGAGATTCCATTTCTTTAACAGCTTTTTCTTCCGGAAACTTGCTGATCTCGACAAAGATCCATCGAGTATAGCCGATGGAAAGGCTGCTTTCTTACGTGTCCGGAAGTGGACTAGGAAGGTGGACATGTTTGGGAAGGACTACATTTTTGTACCGGTGAACTTCAAGTATGACCTTTTTTATGGCACTTATATTTATGTTAGATGTGTATTGAGTTCGAAATCTGAGACTGCTAAATTCTAATGACAGTCTTCACTGGAGTTTGATAATCATCTGTCATCCTGGTGAAGTGGCTAATTGTACAGGTAAAGTCACACGTTACTTTATTTATTGCTTAGTCATTATCATTCAGTTTATTATATTATCTTGTATTCTACAGATATAGACTTGGATGACTCCACAAAAGTACCATGTATTTTACATATGGATTCTATAAAAGGGAGCCACGCAGGGCTTAAGAATCTGGTCCAAAGGTATGTTTGGCAGCTGTGCATATACGTCAGTTGTTTATATTTTTGCCTTTCCTAACGAGATGCTAATATATTTTCTTGATGCTGTTTTTACGTTTATCCGTTCAAGAATATGTTGTAGCTCCATGCTCTGATCCTTTTGAATTAAGTGTAGAACTATATTCATGCTTAAGTTTTAAGCTGGGTAGTGCCAGTTGCTAACAACATTTTGCTGCTTTTAGCTACTTGTGCGAGGAGTGGAAGGAGAGGCATAAGGAGACATCGGATGATATTTCTTCCAGATTCATGAATTTACGGTTTGTCTCACTCGAGGTCTGGCCTCTAGTCTTAAAATATTTTGCCTCGAGGCCCTTTTATAAGTTCTTTATCTCTTGTGAAACCCTTTTTTCCTGTGATATTATAGAAGTTTTCGCAGCTGTTAATGATTTAGTTTATGTGATTTCGAATTTGCTCTTTCTGTTTCAGTTGCCACAGCAGGAAAACTCATATGACTGTGGCCTCTTTCTGCTGCACTATTTGGAGCTATTTCTTGCTGAAGCTCCCCAGAATTTTAGTCCTTTCGAGATTTATAATGCTTCCAACTTTGTAAGTCTATACTCTAATTGGTACCTCTCATGTATCGAATTGAAAGAGTCAGAACATATAGTTTCTAAATGGAGCTGAACTAAGAAGAGCTGGATTTTTTTTCTTTTTTTGCTGATCATACTCTTTCTCTATGTTTTCCAGCTTTATCTAAACTGGTTCCCTCCTGCGGAGGCCTCGTTGAAGCGTACTCTGATTGAGAAGTTAATTTTTGAACTTCTTGAAAACCGTCAACGGAAAATTATTAATGAACAGAACCAGTCCTGCGAAAGTCCAGTGCCCGTCAATAACAATACAGGCATCGAGGTTCTCTCTGGGAGATGCACCCCGTTGACAGACTGTAACGGGAATATGACACAGACGCAAGACGAACAAGGAATTGAAATGACTCTGCTTGAAAGATCTTCCATGATGAACGTGCAAGCTGTTAATGATTCCGGCATGGTTCTAAGGGATTTATTCGATTCAGGAGCCAACAACACAGGATCATTACTTGGAGAACTACAACAAACATTCCAGGAACCATCTTCGTTTTATCATCTTAGTAACAACTCATTGGCAACAGAGGTACTAAATAATTCAATAAGCTAATGATCGATCATTCAAATTTTAATTTGCTTAATTTGCCTTTGTATTGGGCAGCAAGTAGAGATGGAAAGTGGTGAACATTTTATGTGTCTGAACCCTGGACAGGGAAACTTTCAACGAATCACTGGAATTGCATCTCCGAGAGCATCTACCTCGTTCTCTTCATTGAACCTAAGTATGATGCCGGTGCAGAAGGAAGGTGAGGCTAATTCGTTATCTGAAACCTCTAATGATTCAGAAGATATTGGTATAATAGAAGACACCCCAATGGAAAATATTCATGTAGGAGAAACCGGTGAGGGTCCATCAAGAGAGACGGTCTCTTTATTTTCTGCAACCCTGGGTCATATCACTGACCACAACACTGAGAATGAAGAACTCCCATCTACTCAAGACGAGCTTGTGGTTGCATCGAGTCAAGATGGCAGAGACGAGAAGAAGCAATTAGTGAATGATTTTGGACTTGTGGACAAGACGAGCGAAGATCTTGGAAGTGGGGACAAGACGAGTGAAGATCTTGAAGTCGAGGACAAGGCGAGTGGTGATCTTGGAACTGAGGACAAGACTACGAGTGAAGATCTTGACAAGACGAGTGGTGATCTTGGAATTGAGGAGAAGATGAGTGGTGATCTTGAAACTGGGGACAAGACGATTGAAGGTGATGGGGATGGTTGTGACCAGAAGGAGAAGGAGCCGATGGAGGAAGAAGATGAGAAGCGAGCTGCAAAACGGCCAAGGCTATCTTCCACAGGCGAAGTTGAGGAGATGGAGATAAATTGATTGTGATATGTATGACTTCGTCTTCGGTTTTTGATTAGTTAGAAGGATCCCTTTACTATTATTTATGTGTCACCTTGAGAGAGCTCTCCTCATAGTCAATAGTAGAAAACTTTTTATTGCCTAGATTAATTTACATGTTATGCCATTGCTTATTTAACTACCAGTATAATTTAATTGGTTCCAGGTAGGGCTAGGAGTACAGCCGGAGCCTCTGGATTCGAGGACAAAATCCTGATTAAAAAAAACAAAGATTTTAGACATACAACAGCAGAGGAGGGAGGGAATATCTCAACAAATTGCAGGATGAGATGAATTGAATGAGCTGTAGCAGCACTTGTTACTAACGACTAGTTGGCAGCAAGTTAACCGCCCATGAATACAAGGCAGCAGGTAAATCTTCTTGATAGGCATGAGACATCATCCAAACGAAAAACGGAAGCTTGTCTTCGCCATGATACATAGGTCTCCACCTCAGCATCGGCAAAAGACCAGTAAAAGAATCAGGTTTAGCACGCAACACCATGGCCAATTCAACCAATGTCGCCACCTACCAAGATAATGACAAAACAAAGGTAAGGCACTATAAGTAGAAGAGGAGGAGATATAGTAGACAAACAAAGGGAATAAATTACCTGATATAGGATATAAGGTTGTTCTTCGCCTTTAGCATGTGCTGCCCAATCAATGAGAAGTCGGTCAAGCGCCCACATTACGAACTTCCAGAGTGAAACGACGGATGGTGGATCGAAGTTTGTTGACCCAATGGGCTGCTGCTGATTTGTAGACGGGTTTAGGAATATGATTAAAATTTTGAATAATGGGTTTTTGGGTTCTCTTCATAAATCGATTAAAATTTTGAATAATCAGTTTTCCTAAATTTTAGGGAATCTATTTACTAATAACATGATTGGCAAAAAATGGATTTTACAAAAACCAAAAACAAAAACCAAAATTTTGATTGGGTAAAAATTAGTTTTTGGAAAAACAAAAACCAAAAACTATTTCAGAAACTACTAACAATCATCACCTAGATAAAATTTTGATCACACGACACTTCTGTTTGGGGAGAGTTTCACTCAACCTCGCTACGGCCCAATAAAAGAAAGACCTCCGCCCATCTCAAGGAAATGACGATCTGACTGGCCTATAAACCAGCCCATCAACAATTCGGCCCAGCCGAATTAAGTTAAGTCGAGGAGACCTAAGTCAAGACGGAAAGGTAGTATAAAGAGAAGAGAAGAGAGCAACGAGAAGGGATCCGAAAATTAGCCTTCAGAGACTGACGGCAAGTTTTGGGGTTTATCTCCTAGATCTAAACTCTTGTAATCTTGTCTTTGTTCAAGAACATCAAGAGGAAGATGCAGGTCTTCGGGTATGTATTTGTAAAGATATTTACCATTCTTTTATATTTCATAGTATTACTCTTTCTCAGGTATAATGTTTTAGGAAATCTTGGATGCAACCCAAAAGGATGTACTCGAGTATTTCAGTGCCAGCTTCTCACAACTGTTGCTGCAAACTTACCACGTAATCAATGAACACTTCCAAACAAATCCAACTTTCCTTGCATTTGCAGAGAAGAATGCTCCTCAATTCTCTGTCTCCGACCGGTGCATGGTATGATCCGCCCATTTTTTTTCAACTTGAGGAATGATGTTCCATGGATTTATTAGAGTGTGTTGATTTAGCTTTAAATGGAGAACCGTGGTTGGCTTTTCTAGTTAAAAGTAAATTTGGACCGGCAACTTGTTATGTCAGAGTAGGCGTCTTAAGTTTAAAAAGTGATGCTGCTTAATATGAATCTGATTTTTGGAGTTGATAAGCGACACTAATTATATAAACAACACTAATGTTTTTACGATTATTATTATTATTATTATTATTATCAAATAAGTATATATTATATATAAACTTTAATAAAATCATATAAAATAAAAGTAAAAATTAATAAAAATAAAAGTAAAATTATATAAAATTTAAGTAAACTATTATTGTGTAAATATGAGATTTTTTATTAACCATAGATTTTAATAAATTATGATTGATTATGATCAAAATGTTGGTGTTAATATTAACAAATATTGCTCTACAATTAACTTAATAAAATTATCTTCAATAATTATTAATGTAGTTGAATTAGTGAAAAAATAATGTGATCTTTTATATTATATTATATATTTATGATCATTAGGAAAATATATAACAATATTAGATCAGTGAGATTGTTGCTTGATCATCTGAATAGTTAGATAAAGCAAGTCGATATAAGGACTTGAGCCAAATTGGATATTTGAAGTTTGCCTTTTGTGGTGTCTCTTGGTACCATGTATGCAGTGATAAGACCATTTCCATATGAATTGTAGGTTCAGGTTCCAGTGAGTGCTGGGTTTGCCAAAATTATTTCCACTGTTAGTTCGCATTGTCAATTAAATGTATGCGGTTTGGTCATTTTGGTTATTGAATTGGGTTTGTCCATACCAAAAAATAAGTTGTTGGTCGTGTCTCTCATGTGGATGTTGGTTCCCGTTTGTGTGTATACAGTCTTATTTTATCTAGCCCATCTTTTTGATATGTTTGAATTTACTCATCAAAATGTCTTTCGATTTTTGAGTGATGAAGAGTCTTATTTTATCTAGTCCGTCTCTTTGATGACTGATATGTTTGAATATACTCATCAATACGTCTGATCAGTGGCAGATCTAGAAATTAATTTTACCCGGGACACTAGTGTATAATTTTGAATATCAAGAGGGGAAATATACAAAAATAGTACACAATTACATAAAATTTTCAAATACCATAGGGGGCAACTACCCCACCGAAAATGGGCAGAGTTCCACCACTGCGTCCGACCATTAACTTGATCCGAGTTTTATATGATTTCATTGTTCATGTAAAAGATAAAAAAAAAAAGAGAACTCTTACCCTTTATATGGTTGTGTATTAGAAGATTTATATCTTTACGAGCTACTAGTATGATGCATATATGCTACCAACCTATCCCATTATATCTATTCTATTAAAATAGAGTAATTCTTTTTATCTAGTGATACAAGTTGTCATTTAAATTTGGACATTTTCTAGAGTGTTACAAATAATACAAGTTATATAGTTGATTGAACCGCATTACTTAAATTAAACCGGTGGTTATTTATGGAATAAAGTTTTGCGCTTACTTTTGTTTTTATGACATTTAATTGTTTGGATTTTGGGCTTAGTATTAAAGAAAAACTCCAAAAAACATTAAATAAACTTTTCACCTTAATGGATCAAAAATCAATAGCTATTTTCAGACCCAAAAATATTTAATATTTTCAACAAAACAAAATCATCTATTATTAACCACTTATTTAAATCATGTACTTTAAAACATGTTAATATTTTTTAGCCCAAAAATATTTAATATTTTCAACAAAACAAAATTATCTATTATTAATCACTTATTTAAATCATGTACTTTAAAACATGTTAATATTTTTTAGCCCAAAAATATTTAATATTTTCAACAAAACAAAATTATCTATTATTAATCACTTATTTAAATCATGTACTTTAAAACATGTTAATATTTTTTATTGTAAAGCAAAACCAAAAATCAAATGTAAAAACTAAAATCCAAAACCAAAAGCTGAAAACGCAGGTTATATTTTTTGTTTTTTTATTTACAAAATAAACTATTTCAAAATTTTTAGAAAATTATTTTGTCATCTTTTCAGTTTTAGATTACATATGTTCGATTAATTGAGATTTGTTTGTTGGTAATATCAGTTAAAACTAACTCAGCGGGTCTAAAATTTAAAAATCCAAACCAAAAACTGAAAATCAAAAATAGAAACTTAAAAACTAAAAACCAAAAACCAATATTTAAAAAAAATCTAAAAATAAAAACTGAAACTAAAAACTAATGAAAAACAACTATCACTACAAATTTTGGTAAACTAATTTTATACCAAAACATTCTTTTTTTTTTTTGAAAGAATGTAAAATTTATTCAATCAAAAACATTGTTGCATCAAGTGCTTACATCAAAGAGTAAAAAACTCCAAACCAAGACAACACCAAGGACAACAATTTATGCTAAAGCAAAAACAGGAACCACAACCTCCAAACTCAAACACTCCCCCTCAAATTCAACCATGTGAAACAAGTCGAATTTTTGGA
>CAKOAT010105155.1:76160-90659 GCA_932364175.1 Eruca vesicaria subsp. sativa | reverse complement strand
GCGTTTACCAGAACTTTTGCTACCTTGAAATTAGCACAAGAAGCAGTTTCAGGGTGAAGCCTATCAGGATGTCCCACAGCGCTTGTGATGAAACTGAGCCCCTGCCAAGAGAACATATTCATCGGAACGTTTGTGAGATGAACCCATAGTGGGATTGATTTAACTTCAGGTTTCTCCTTAAGCTCATCCGGAGTCCAAAACATTCTTTAAATTAAGACAAAACCCAATTATATAAATTTTTAATCATAAAAAATTTCTGCGATTTTCAAGCGCAGGTCAAAATCTAGTTAATGATTATATTATGGCCATGGCACCATTGAAGTGAGTTAACTATAAGGATACGATATATGTTAAACCGGGAATGCGATATATGTAAATCTTCTAGTATGGAAAGTCTCCTCTGTATATATGTTGAACGTATGAGAAATGAATAAAGGCAAGCATTACAATTATATTTCATGGCATCAGAGCAAGATCCTATACAGATGTCTTTACTTTCTGTATAAACAAAAGAAGCAACCCTCATCAATCTTTGCTTATGTTAGCTCCAGATTGCAAGTTAATGAGATTTCTAATATTAGTTAGTACCATCCATGTACCGTGAGGGCCAAGTTTACATAATATCTTTTGTTTCAGTCCTACAAATAAAAGAATCAGATGTTTCTGTCAAAGAACTAAACACCCTGTCCGGTCCCTCCCACAGTTGCAACCTCTGCAGATTCTCCGCACACATTACTCACTTTGACCATCGAACCAACCTTATTGTTTGCTTCACACTTTACGTTATATTGTGAACCAGCTCCACTGATAGACGGTACTGCAGTTCTATCCACCAAATTTTGGTTAGTGGAACCGAGAACTGCAGTGTCAGCTACTGGTATTGTCCTAGACAAAGGAGACTGAGCCTGCTTTCCCCTGCTACCAATCTCCGAGTTTGTCGAGGTAGGCTTGATAGCAACCAATGAGATTGCTCCATCTCCCCCAGCTTGCTCTCTTTGTCCACCATAGCAAGAGACAGTCTCCACAGTTGGATTTAGTGGTAACACAGTTGTTGGGACAGGCGGTAAGAACTCTTTGATTGGAGACGATCTTCGATGCAGAAATAGAAGCGACCTTTGGGACAGATGCAAAAGGCGATACGCCACCCATACATGCCACAGCAGCTGCTGAATTAGCTGTTACCATTAAACTCAACCTGGAAGTTGACCTCGAAGTTGTTCTTCTAACTGGTACTCGAGATTTTGAAGGCCGAGCCAATGCTAGAACAATTGTTTGGACTGTTGTTGACCTTGAGAAGTACTCCCCTTATTGTCCTGCGTTTCTTTGATGGTACAAGATGAAATCCCTGGCTAAACATCTGTAATAAAATGAAGCAAATATTATTTTAGCTACAAACCTCACCCATTTAAAACAGAGCCAAACTAAAGCCTCATCTGTTATATTATGGTCTACTTCTTTTACCTGCTGCAACTATTTTTGAAGGAGGTCTATTACCCAGAGGCAAAGATAACGCATGGTTAGCTGCTAATGTCTCAGTTTTTTGTTGGCCAGATTGGCTAGCAGAGGTTGAAACACCACACCTTCGTCTTATATACAGCCACCTCTGTATATATAACACAAAAGACTATAAATAATACTATAATCCAAAGAATCTGTTACCGGGATTCGAACCCCGACATCTAGACCAGACTAAATCACAATATATATTTATTTCTAGAGTGATTAGTACCACATTGCTGGCTCATTAGGGAAGGTAAGTGAAAGACAACCTGCGAGAGTTGGGAAGCGGTTCTCTTTCCACTAAACTCTCCTTGAGCGATACGTGTCCAGTTGCCTTGACCACAACGCTTCAGAGCGGCAAGCAGCTCCTCATCCTCCCTAACAGACCATCTTTTGCTCTTCTGCTCAGAAGCCATCTCGGGAGATGACACTTTCTGCAGACGAACAGGAAAAGTGATATTCATCCTACATGGAGTCTCTGTTGGTTCTTGAATCCCCTCAGGGAGACGACTGTAAGGTATGTTTATCGTTAACGGAGCCTCAGATGTTGTGTTTTCACAACCACTTGGCACATAAGAAGCAGCCATCACCTGGAGACAAAGAACATTGAACTGAAGCAACTAACAAACATGACACACTCTATCTTATATTTCCCATCTTACCCTCACATATGCCTTAGCCTCCACTGATGCTTCAAAACTGACTTGTGGGGAAGCTTCCAATTCACACTCCATGTCACTATCATCATCCTACACAAGGAAAGAAAGATCAATACTTTTACTGAAAAGCAAAAACGAAAAGAGACAGAGAGGAGCAAGTACAATAGCATCATGTTCCACAGGGAGGAGAAGAGGATCACGATAAGAAAGGTGTCGCCATAGCTACTGATACTCACGAGCACTGGTGATCCCAGTGGTTGTCTTCTTAACAAGCTCGTTCCAGTCCATTTCATATCGGAATAAAAGGACATTTCTTGTAGTAGTCTCAGTATCGTCGTCGCATCATATCTGCCATTTATTAATAAACTGAACTTAATTCAAAAGCGGGAAAAAAAAAGTCAACTTTTTTTTTTAAAGATACGGATTATTTTTACCTCTGTAAAAGCGTGGCGATGTCTCCTTCAGTAATGGTTTTCTTCTTAGTATCAACCATCTTCGTGTTTTTGTACAGTAATCACACGTGGAAAGATTATCGATTCTGTTGAAAACGGGGATAAAGGAATGAACTTTAAGAAAACCCTAGAGTTGTTGAGTGAGAGAGAAAGAGATGAAGTGTTCCTACAGTGATACCGTGTGTGTGTGTGTATGTAGAAGGAGACCGGTAAGATGATGGTCGGAGAAGAGGAAGACAGTGGTGGAGAAGCGCGTGTTGGGCACGAGTGTTTTTTTGGAAGAGGGAAAATGAATTAATTCTCATTAATTATACAACTAGGAAACGTGCGAAGGATTATCTTAAGCCCACATAAAGGCCTTCACAGTGATATGATTAAGGCCCAATATAAAGGCCCAACATGTGAGGATTTTTTTCTTTTTTTTTTGTGTTAAATAATGTGCTCTCTGGGGTTTCTAGCAAACATCACTCTGTTGCCGACTAGTAAGCATCTTTTTCGGTGCTCAACTAAACATTCTTCGACCTCTTCAGCTAACATTCTGCTCCACAATATGACTGCAAACGAAGTTCCCTCTGGTGAAACCCTCTTCTTCTTTTAGTTTTTTTTTTCCTTTCTGGGTTTTAATTTTTCATGCTTTTTTCTCCTTATAAGTTCCTCTTCGATCCCCTTTCTTCATGTAATAATCAGTTTGATTAGTTAGAAAGTTTATCTTCCCTTTCAAGCATAGAATTCAAAGTTGTGATTGGTATTATATGAGTATTGCTAAAGTTTACTCCTTTTGAGATGATGTTATGAAAGCTAAGTTGCAATTTTATAATTAATTTAATTCTCTCTGCAATGTTTATGGTTTTTGTTTGAGAAAGTCTTCAGCTTTACATTTGCCAATTGAATCTCTCCTTCATTGCTTTTAGGGTAATTATAGTTTCTTGGAGAAAGTCTTCACCTTTATGCTTGCCTTTACCTCATTGCTTTTCTGGTTTTTATAATAGGGTTTTAGTTTGAATAACTGCTACTTAACTATGGTCTTCCCTTTTTTTCCTACTCAGGTGTTTCGAATTGCTATGTGTTTAAAAGCCGGTTACAGGAATATGCTCAGAAATATAAGCTACCAACGCCTATTTATGAGACTGTCAAAGAAGGCCCTTCACACAAATCTTTGTTTCAGTCTACAGTGATAGTCGATGGTGTCAGATATGATTCCTTGCCTGGATTTTTTAATCGTAAGGCTGCTGAGCAATCAGCTGCTGAGGTTGCTCTTCAAGAGTTAGCTAAGTCCAGTGAGCTAGGCCAATGTGTTTCACTTCCTGTTGTAAGCACCTCTTCTTAGATTGTGATTCTGATTAAATGTCTAGTGCATGACTATAGTAACTTGAATGACCAGGGGTTTGGTTGTGAGTTGTAGTTTTGCCAGCTCAAGAAACATACCTTACCGTTAGTTTGGGAATTGAAAGTTTAGAAGGTAGCTTATTGTGTTAATGTGTAGGGTCTTGGTTTAGACAATGATCTAGACTCGAAACCTTAAAGATTCCACTCGTTAATCAACTCTCTTCTGTAGTGTAGTTCTTTGATAAGTTGAGTAAAGATGGAGCTTAACGGTTTGAATCTTATCATATTAATGTGCATAACAAACATCTAGAAGGCCAGATTTTTAGGCTCTTTCTGTATGTTATGTGCATTTGGCTAACTCTTGAATGGTTTCTTAATGCAGCACGAAATGGGTCTATGCAAGAACCTTCTTCAAGAGTATGCTCAGAAGATGAACTACGCGATTCCATTGTATCAATGCCAAAAGAGCGAGACTACCGGGAGAGCTCCACAATACACATGTACTGTAGAGATCGGAGGCATAAAGTACACAGGAGCTGCAACAAAAACCAAAAGAGAGGCTGAGATAAGCGCTGGAAGAACAGCTCTTATAGCGATCCAGTCAGAATCTAAAATTGACCTTGCCAACCACAGCACTCAGCTTACTGTACTTCCTTGTGAAAAGAAGGCAGTAGAGGTAGCAAGTCCGGTGAAAGAAACCATGAAGACCCCAAAAGCAAGGAGGGCTCAGTTCAAGAAGAAGGCTAGAAAAGGAAAGCGCAAAGTCGCAGCTAAGGAACTTGAAGATAGTACCATCCCTACTGAACCTACCACAGAGCATTGTCAAAACGATCAGCCAGAGAATGTTGAGAAACCACTAAACCTGGATCCTACTTCGTGCATGAATGGGTTTAATGAGGCAGCAGCATTTGTGAGTGTGGAGTCAGAAGCAAGCCAAGCATAAGTCTGTCTTCTATGAGTGTGGTATTGTAGTTGTTTATCATAGCCATTTTTATAATTTATAATTGTTATTGACATGTTGAAGAGAAGTAATCAATACCTTGGTCTGTTAAAGTGTTGTTTCTTTGTTGTAGTATTAAGATGCATGAGGTTTTACTTTGGTCATTAACTGAAAGGTCTTTTTCATTCCTCCAACCACACTATGGCTTTAACTGGTGACCAAAGGAATGTGTGCGAATAGTTAATTCTTCTTTATTCCTTAATTTTGACACCATTTATAAGGAAATTATAATAGTTAATTCTTCCTCATTCCTTAAATTTGACACCATTTATAAGGAAATTATAATAGTTAATTCCTCTTCATTCCTTAAATTTGACACCATTTATAAGAAATAATTTTTCTTCAATATTCCTTCTTATTCCTTTTATTTTAAGGAATCAAAGAACAAAACCATTCCTTATCAATTCCGAGGAAGAACAACATAGAACAAGTATTCCTATTATTTTGTTCCTCTTCATTCCTTTCCTCGTTGTTCCTATTATTCATTTGGTGGTCACCAGTCAAAGCCTATATCTCACTGTATAAGCCTTGTAAGATTAGGTATTAGGACAATGCTATCTTCAGAAATGCTTCAGAATCTAATACTCTGGGTGTAATTATGTTTTATGTTAGTTTGGAGCCAAACCATACAAGAATTAAGAATATAGGGGTTTTATTTTAATTAATTAAAAACTTTCTTTGAATCAAATAGACACATATGGCAGTTAAGCCCAACAGGCCCATTAATAGAAAACCCTAATTTAAGACATATAAATATACTCATTGACGATATCATTTTGCTTCTTCGGCGTTTTAAGGTTTTTAGTTCTCGCACCAAAACCAAGAGGAGAAAATGCCGGCAGGACATGGAGTTCGCGCTAGAACAAGAGATCTGTTCGCCAGAGGGTTCAGGAAGAAGGGTACAATCCCATTGTCTACCTACCTCAGGATCTTCAAGGTCGGAGATTACGTCGATGTTAAAGTGAATGGTGCGATCCACAAGGGTATGCCCCACAAGTTCTACCACGGTCGTACTGGTCGTGTCTGGAACGTCACCAAACGTGCTGTTGGTGTCGAAGTCAACAAACAGGTCTGAACGGAATAACTCACTTCTAATGTATCTTGTCTGCGACTTTAATTGTCGTGATTCCGACACACTGATAAAAATCTTATTTTTTTTAATGAAGATTTGAGCTTAATTGGTTAAGTGTTTCTATTGGTTGGATTTTTAATTAGCTATTAACATTAGATTCATGATTAATGCAATGCTGTAATAAGCCCTTTTTGGATTATAAGTATTTCCTTTTATCGGATTCGTGATTTGGTTATCTATTCGGCGTCATGGTTATTGCAATGTGTCAATTGGTTTCATGATTATGACATTTGGTTTAGAGTTAAGTTCTATTAGTGTCTATTAATATTGGTTGGGTAACGTGATTACTGATATATATACTTGTTGCGTTTCAGATTGGTAACAGAATCATCAGGAAGAGGCTTCATGTGCGTGTTGAGCACGTGCAGCAGTCAAGGTGCGCAGAGGAGTTCAAGCTGAGGAAGAAAAAGAACGATGAGCTCAAGGCTGCAGCCAAAGCTAAGGGTGAGACAATAAGCACCAAGAGGCAACCTAAAGGACCCAAACCAGGATTCATGGTTGAAGGTATGACCTTGGAGACAGTCACTCCTATTCCTTACGATGTCGTCAACGATCTCAAGGGAGGCTATTAGTTTTCTACTTTCTTCCCCCAGTGTTTTGCTCAGACTTTTTGGCAGTTTCTTTTTGCGAATTTGAGTGTTCTTAATGCGTTTTTGCTACAGTTACACTGTCTTTAAGATGCAATCCAGACACAGAAGCAGAAATTATAAACTATCATTTTCTCTATATCTTTCTTTTGTTACCATTTCAAAGTATTAGCATTAACGCTATATCTGTTTAGTTGTTTCTGTGAGTAATAGCGCACACCTTTACAGTTAGGGGTAAGCATCTCATCACTATACGGTCCAAACCTTATTTAAATTGTTACACATTGAACATTGAACTACATATGGTGGTTGATGTTACTGGAGGAACATGATCACTGTTAGGCATGCTGGTTCGGGTAGTTTGGTTTTCATATAGTTCGGTTCAACATTAATCTTAATTAATTAATCTGAAATAAAAACCAGATCGCTATTTGGTTAGTTCGGTTTTTAAAAATCTCATCCAATATTCTGATTTTAATTTATTAAAATTTTGAATAAGTTCGGTTAGTTCAATTTCAAACTTTGGCATGATTTGGTTACAATTTTTTGTTTAGAGAAAATTAAATAATCAATTATTGAACCGAACCAAAAACAGAACATCTAAATAAACTTATCGGATTGAACCGAACTAACCAAATTAATCGAAAATTTTGATTCATCCAGTTCAGCTTGTTCGGTTCAAATCCCAGCCCTAATCACTAGGATTGAACCGAACTAACTATACTAATCGGAAATTTTGGTTCGGTCCAGTTCAGCTAATCACTATGCTAAGATTCTTATGTTTGGTTTTGAATTTTTTTTAAAGATTATTCATATAGTAGGCCGTTAACTTTTCGAATGTAATTGATACCCATTGATAGTCGCCAAAAGGCCCATATATGTGAAAAACGCATGGGCCTTAACACTATACAAAGCCCATATAAAAAAATAACAGAATAAACAAGAAATTAGAAAAAAAGCGGCGAGAGTCTCTCTCTCTCACATAGTGCGTAGGGCTTTTGACTCCCTCCCCTACTTCTACTTCTTCTTCTTCCTGTGGCCACTCTCTACACAGTCCACATAAACCTACTTCTCTGACGAAGACAGAGAGAGCTTCATCACCTTCAGATCGGCGCCAGATCCCTCGCCGCATCTTCTCTCCACTATCCCTGGTCAGTCTCTGCTCTCACACTTTTTTTGCACATTTCTCATAACTTCATTGTGAAACAATCTGAGCTTTTGATGAATGTACAGAACGTGGCAGCAGATATGATGGAATCCGGCGCTGGCTTCGCGGCGATGGAAGAGAGGATCCCAATCCCTCCTCCGGGAAGTTTCTTCCAGTTTCCTCTCTCTGGTGGATTCCGTGCTCCTTCTCCCAATCGATCCCCTTGTCCTCCCTCTAATCGTGAAAGGTTTAAACTTTCTCTCTTCTTACGAAGCTTTCTCCTTAAAGTGTGAATCTTTGTTGGATCAAAGTAGATTTTTGTGGACTTGTTGAGTTAGTAGCAAATTGAAATGTGTGTGTGTAGAGATGATTGGTGGGTTTTGTGCTTTTGATTTGATGAGTGTTAAAAATGATTCCTTTATGTTAAATGTGTGCTGCATTGATTCCAACTTGAGCCATTGGACAGAACTGCAGTATTCATTGGAACTTACAGTTACATTTCTCTAAAACTTAATTCAGGTACTTGGCTGATTTATTGCAAGAGAGACAAAAGTTGGCTCCTTTTCTGCAAGTTATGCCACATTGCTGCAGACTACTTAATCAAGGTGAGTTTTTTTTTTCTCTACTTGAGATGCATTTCCCCTGATGTTCAAGTGTTGTACTTTTCTTTTGTAATATTTAACGCTTTCATTGGTCGTGTTTGTTGCAGAGATAAGGAGGGTTTCCAGTTTGTCTGATTTTGATAGGTGTGATAATGGCAGTCCATTTAGATCACTTGGCCAGCCGGCAAATGGAAAGCTTGATTTGGACGGATGGTCAATGATGCAAGGAGAGGTTAGGCATTAGATATCATACTCATGTTGATTAATGATGGTGCTGTGGGATTTTGATGTTATATTGATTGTTTGCTTTCAGGATAATTTTCATCTTCAGAGAGGTTCACCATTTCGTGCTCCTCCTCCAGTGGGCTGGGGTGGTATGCCAGGACTCCACGCCCCACCCATTGTGAAAAGAATTATTAGGCTTGATGTGCCTGTGGACAAATTTCCAACCGTAAGTTAATTTATAGTCAATATGGTATTGCCAGAGGGATGATCTTGAATTAAATCCATTGAACCTTGCAGTATAACTTTGTTGGGAGGATTCTCGGGCCACGTGGGAACTCTTTGAAGAGAGTTGAGCTAGCAACACACTGTAGGGTGTTTATTAGAGGACGAGGATCTGTGAAGGATACTGTCAAGGTATGGTTCCTTGGTTATTGATTCTCTCTATCATCCCATTTCGTCACTCTTTCAATTGCAAATGTAGATGACTTCCTACAGTTCAAAACTTCATTTTCTCATATGTTAAGTTGTTAACTTGCCAAGATGCTCTATAGCCATGTAAAGAATATTCTTGAATAAGGTTTCACGCAACCTTCTTTCACAATGGCAAGATCTTATTGAAGTTATGATACTTTTCTCCTGCATATATTAACTATCACTCATTTTCACATTAGAAGATATTTCAAATCTGAAAGTTTCTTTTTTTGCATGTCTCTTCTCGTACCTAATCTTTCATGCACTGTTCAAGGCCCATCCATTTAGTCTTTATTATCTTCTCTGCAGGAGGAGAAGCTCAAAGGTAAGCCAGGGTACGAGCATCTCTGCGAGCCACTACATATACTGATCGAAGCTGAGCTTCCAGAGGACATAATACACTCTCGATTGGAGCATGCAGTGCATTTCCTGGAGTCCCTCCTAATGCCAATGGTACATTCTTTGCACACAAAGAAAACAAACATCTCTATCTGGTTTTACACTCCAAACTTTGTGTTCACATGTTTTGTTTTTCTCTCTACAGGATGAATCAATGGACCACTACAAAAGGGAACAGCTGAAGGAGTTAGCGGCTTTGAATGGTACGCTAAGAGAGGAGAGTCCAAGTCTGAGCTTGAGCCCTTGTTTGAGTCCGAGTATGTCCCCTTTCAACAGCAAGCGTGCCAAGACTGGACAATAAAGATTTTTACTCAAGTGATGATCAAGTTCAAATGGCATGGTCGTGTGGGCAAGAGAAAAGGCCTCTATGCATTGCTCTTATCTATCTGGGAGGTGACAATGTTCTAATTAACGTTTGAGACTCTTCAATTAATTTTTTTTTTTCCCTGTCATTAAGTTTATTCTTTATTGTTGAACATTTTTGTTGGCTTTAGCAGAGATGACCAATAACCACTGCGTAATAAACTTAATAATGGTGTTTTATGAAATGTAATCTCTTTCTGAATCATGCAACTTTTGTAAGTTCGAAACCAAAGATATAAATTTCCTTAATGTGTCTTTGGAGTTGAATGAATCTATTTTATCTTACATGTAAAAGAACATGCCAATACAAACAAATATACCCAAGGCATTTTGTTGACAAATTGTATTTTTGTGTTTAATCTCGAAGGCCTAATTCAACCTCGAGTTCATCATCTTCCTCAAAGAGTTTCAACAGTCGAGCGTACTGCTCGTCTCTTTTCTTCTTCTGCCATAACCTGTATAGAAAGAAGGAGAACACAGCTACAGCCACCAATCCGACCAGTATGAGGATTACTTTTGTCCCTGTTCCGCCTGAAGAAGTGTGAGACTCTGCTTTAGCTCCTGAATTTGCATTCTTGGAATCTCCCGATAGACCTGAACAAAGACAATAGATGCCATCTTAGCCTATAAACGAGGAGAAATAACTACACACATAGAACATCAACTGCAACAATCATAATACAGAATCTGCAGGATTATCATTATTCTTTCACAGAACATGGCTACACATCAAAAAGATTATCACTTTACCATATCTCATCATTACACAAATGCAGCGACACAATGAAGTTGCTCATGATTTATACAAAAACAGTAGACTTTACAAGAACAAAAGTAAAATCCCTCCTAGAAAAAGTAATAAACTTTGCAGACAAGCTCTTCAAAATAGCAAAACCAAACCCATGAACTGAACGATAACATGTTCTTTACACTAAACATCATGTTACAGAACAAGTTTACTGTTTTAGTAGTATTATTTGTGGCAAAGTTTCTAAAGTTGCCCAAGATCTAATAACACAGATAAACAGCTCTCCCTATCTCTACATGTTTCAATCCTAATCACAAAAGAGCAAAGACGTAACCTTTATGCCTAAAGATCACACAAAAACGAAATCTAGAAAGAGCTTCAGCTACAATTAGACATAAAGCTAAGGCCTTTGAAAACTAAAATCAGATTAGATCTGGAGAAAGAAGAACCTAAGACGAAGTGCAGAGCAATCGAAGCGAAGAATAACACGCGCCGCCATGAAAGACCACTCGCTGAGGTCTCTCTCATCTTTCTCTCTATACCTTTAATCACTAATCCGTCCTTCAGCCTCTTTCGATCTCTTTACCGATGAGGCTTTGCTTGCACGCAAAGAGGGATCGAGCTTGAGCTTGAGCTTTAGCAAAGAACAGATTCGTGTGATAAGAAGATTCAACTTTTTGATTAAGAACAATTCATTTGTTATGAGACCCACCTAAATAAATATGTAATTAAATACATCATACATACATACCTGATTTTCTTCTTTTTTTGGTCAAAACATAACATACCTAATTTATAATACCAAATTAATATTTTGTTTTCTTTTCTCATTTTTTAAATGATTTTGTAGTTTATATGTATGTAAGATTTTTCAAACAGAAAATTTTGATCGATTTAACTGTTTTTTTCAGTATAATAAAATACTACATTTTAATCTCAACTGAACTATAATCTAAATAGGTTAAAATTTTCAATTCATTTTGTTAGCTATACTTATTTGGTTTATTGCCTTGAATTTATAATATTTCGTAAAATTATTTATAGTTTTGATATATTTTAATTTTATCAAAAATATTAAAGTATTACTAGTTTGGATTTACAAAAATATAACGGATAATTGTTTGAAAACTTATGCACGTAGAAAATATTTATGACTAAACTAAATCGTAATAATTTGTTAACAGATTTTTCATTTGTTTATCAGTTTATGTTTCTTCTATTTTACTTTGAGGTTTAGTGTTTTATTATGTATTTTTTAACATTATAAAAAGATTTATTTGATAATACCAAAATGAAAATTAGATTGCAAGTGAGGTTAGTCTTTCGTTGCGCTTAATTAAACCAAAACCCAATAAGTGACACGTCTGTAATTCATGCCCGACCTTCAGACATGAAGATTCCCTTGTCTCCACGACCGTCGATTTAAAAATCATCAACGGCGACCTATCTCTCTACTTTTTTTATTGATCAAACCTTAAAAAGCACAAAACAGCTCGCCGATTAGTTTTCTCAGTCTCTTCTTCTTCTCCTTTTTCAACCTCAGTCTCCTTTTGTAAAAATGATGAACGACTATGGATTTAGTTACGCAATCGTATGGTCGGAAGACGTTTTCAAGAAATTCGCGGCCACATATCATATCCTCCTGCAAGTGACTCTCTTCTTTCTCCTGGTGATTCTTTTCCGAGAAGGGAAACCTGAGATCATCGATTTGGCTAGCTTTCAGATCTGGAAAGTAAGTTTCCGGTCGTTGATGGGTCTCTTTGCTGCCATGAATGCGTCTACTTATCTCACGTTTCGCAATCTATATGCCTACTACGTGGCCACTACTGATTCCACGCAGTTCTTTACTCCACACTATAGGATTCTCGAAGAGATGGCTATTTTCTTCGGGATCTTGACGTTGGTATGTTTCCTCATGAACCTGTTTGGATTCTGGGGTATTGTATGTCTACCACTTTCTCCTCCCGTCGTCTTTTTTGGTTTGGAATATGCTAAGCTCCCTTGATTCTGACGCACAGAGACGGATCTTGGAGTTTGGTGGTGTGTGTAATGATGTTCGTTGTTTTAGTTCTTGTAATGATTGCTATTAGTTGGTGCTTCAAATTGAGTGTATAAATGTGTCTCTCTTAGACTTCTATGGTCATGCCGTCATGGAATGGTTATTTTTTCCTCAGGGTTTAACATAACAACACTGTGCCATATAACATATTAAAATGATGTCAAAATAGAAACATTAACAAGAACAAGTATAAATTAAGAAAAAAAAACAGTATAAGGAACCACATAAGATATCAAAACAAAAGTCATAGAGCAAGAACACTACGGAGTAGTATCAAACAAAACCAATTATGTTTTTTTTCACTTGAAGCACTTGGCGTCCAAGAGAGCTTCACCTTCAAATGGCTCTGCGTCTTCAATCATCTGGCTAACACGTTCCTTCTGAGCTTCATCGGAGATGTCAACCTTGGTCCACTCGTACAGCTCCATGTCATACACCTCGTCCATAACGAACTTGGGGATCTCTGTTCCACGGAACAACCATAAACCCTTCACCTTGAACGGACCCTCTGATCCACAGATAAGCATCTTTCCAAACGCGTATTTACGTGCCAAGTCCATTCGCTGAAGGAACCCTCCTACCTTGTTCAGCGTGACAAAGGATACCATGTTCTCGTCGTTGTATTTGTAGTCACAGAACCATAGTGAGTATCCCTCTGGGTCATACATGTCCCAGAATCCTGCATTGAGTAACAATATTAAACATGGTTCCATAAGCTAAACAATTCATTGCACACCTTACGAGAAGATACACTACACACCTTTAATAGCAACCTCACGGAAGTTAGATTTGGTGTTGGAGTAAAGCCTCTTCCACTCATCAAGAACCATTGGGCTTGGTGGTAGCAAGTCAAGAGGGTTCTTTGCTTTAGGCTTTGGTGCCTCTTCCTCTTCAACAGGCTTAGGTGCCTCTGCTGCAGGGGCTTCCTTTTTCTTAGGCTGTTCCTTAGGCTTTGCAGGCTGGCCAGCTTTCTTGATCGGGGGAACAGCTTCAGTTTGTTTAACATCACCCACCACCTTCTTGAAGTTTGGTTGGTTAATCAAAGTCCAAAAGTATCTCTCAACGTGAGGGAATGCAGAGGTGAAGCTCTTGGTCATGACAGTGGAAAATCCCAGGTTTAAGTTGCAGACAGTGATGATATCAGCAAGGGTAACAGAGTGTCCAACAAGGTAAGTGTTGGTAGTGAGGTGTGTGTTTAGAGCATCAAGTCCTCTTTTCAAAGCAGAGATCGCAGCTTCCTCACCCTAAAACAATCAGATTTAGTGGAAGAGTGTACGTAGATTGTGATCAAACAGCAAAACGAAAAGTAAGAGAAGCTTACGGGAACACTGTATGGCATAAAGCCCATTCTTGGGACAAACCAGTTGAAGATGTTTCCATAAATCTCCAATGAAGAGAAATCAATCCATTGCTCAACATGTGCCTGCAAAAGTAAAAACATTGAGAATACAAACCAATAGATTAAAAAAAACAGAGAGCAATCCGATTAGAGAAGCTCTGGGAAAAAAAAAAGAACTCACATATTCAATCAGGGAGGATCCGTTTAAGGAGTTCTCACCGTTCAATCTGCTCACTGCAATATTATATCAAACACATCCATTTATACCCAAAATGACAAAGAGAGAAAGCAAAGCAGCCATTAAGAGACGAGAAAGATTCTTCTTACCATAACGGGCAATGGCATTGCTCTCAAATATAGGACCCTCAGGAGTTTCAAGAACAGGAATCTAGCAAAAAAGACAAAACAGCTACTACTTATTAGCTTAAGCAAAGACTCAAAAAGATTAAAAACAGCAACACAGATATTAAAAAAAAAAAAAAAAAAAAAC